>VZRL01003024.1:774323-817611 GCA_013397895.1 Origma solitaria
GGGGGGGGGTGGGGATTGTTATTTCAGTTTCATAGGTTTTATGGAACAAACAATCATTTCCCACTTGGGTCTTGTCAAATCTTACTGAGTTGACTTCCAGAAGGATTAATCAAAGCCTGGCCTGAGAATTTAGCCTTCTGTCAGAAATACATCACTATTTTGCTATTTGAAAAAGAGAAAAATATTGCTGAAGAGAACTGTTCCCTTTTTTAATACCCATTTATGTCTGGGCAAATATATTTTTTTATTACATAAATCATATGTAATGTTCTTCCTTGCATGCAAGCAATGAGAAAATATCCTCAGGAAAGTTGTTTTCCAAAATAATCAGCTCAGGCATTCCCCATCTGGAAAAAATATTGTTATGGTACTGTGGCTTAATACCAAGTGAGTGATGGAATATGACTGATGTGAGCCAGCGTACCAGAAAATGTTTTTGTTTCAAGCATTATACCTGGTCTTGAATCCAGTCCCAGCTTTAGCAGTTTAGTTACTCAAGGGCAGACCTCAAACACCTGCTCTGTCCACTCTCCTTTACTGCCAACACCATTAATTTTCCAAATGAGTCAGCACATCTCTATTTATTCTTTAATTGATTGGTAATACTGAGTTCTAATTGAGACTGTAAAATTAAAGTTGCAGATTTGATTGTCTGCTCTGAGTTCAGAATACTTCCTTGATCAGAGCTTTGAGTCTTACAAATTGTATAAACAAATGCAAAACAACAAAGAAAAAATCAAATTCACAGTTCTGCAAAATGAGCTAACTCGTGTTTATTTCTTATTCAGCCTGTAACATAGGCAAGAGCAAAATGTATCTGGAAGAATAAAATAAAACAAAGTCAAGGTGAAAATAAAATCTTTCCAATTTTATTTCTGAGGCAGCAAATCATCCCGAAGAGAGCAGCAGATTAAATACAACCACAGGACAACCCATGACTGATTTGCTGAAATCAAATTAGAATTGATTTCTAGACCATCCACAGAAATACATGGATATAATTTGGTGGAAATGTTATGGAAATGTGTATTCTTCAAGAAGCAAACAGCATGGAGAATTAGCCTTCATTGGCACTTGTTCTGACATCAATAGTTGTTTCAAAGTCTCTCTTCCCCTTGAGGAAAACAGTAACTGAATGCACCATTTTGTCTTCATTCAAACCAACTCTATAATTGTAAAAGTAATGCAAATATTAGGAAAATAAGGTCACAATAAATTTTAACATCCGTTTTGTAAGATGCTTGTAACATCACCTGCTCTTGCACAGCATTTTTGCTATGTGCAGTCAGGGCCTGTATCGAGTCTTGAAGGAGAGAAGACTCAGTTGCAGTTTTCTAAATTGATGGACCTCATCCGAAAAATAAAAATTTTTTTCATGCTCTGTTCTGTGTTTGAATCTCCTGAGATAAGGACAAAGAATCTTTCCTTTCTAATGAAATTATGTCATTCTTCTTTTCCATGACCCATTTTATTTCTAATTTTTTTTTTCTGTGCTCTGTGACTCAAATTATCCAGGCCTCCCAGCCCTCAATACAATTTTTTCCTTTGTCCCTATGTACCCTTTCTTCTGTGTGAGATTTTTTTCAACACATTTTTCATGTTGTATTAACTACTTTCCATAGCATGAATAAAACTCAGCCCTTGCCTACCAACGAGGACCTTTTGATGGTGAAAGAGATATTCTTTCTGGCTTGATATCATTTGTGAAGCACATTCAAAAGTACTGAACAAACAGTCCCCCTCTAGAATTTTAAAGAGAGCTGCAGCACTGCATTCAAAGGCAGCATGCATGGAGGGTCTTAGAATCACAGAATCATAGAATGGTTTGGGTGAAAAGGGACCTTAAAGATCATCTTGTTCCAACCCCTCTGCTATGGGCTGGGACATCTTCCACTAGACCACAATGCTCAAAGCCTCATTCAACCTGGCCTTGAACACTTCCACGGATGGGGCATCCGCAGCTTCTCTGGGCAACCTGTGTCTCACTACTCTCATAGTAAAGCATTTCTTCCTAATATCTAATCTAAACGTACCCTCTTTAAGCTTAAGGCCATTTCCCCTTGTCCTATTACTACATGTCCTTGCAAAAAGAAAATTTATTGGTTTCATGTCTGCCTTTTTTTTCCCACTGTTCAAATTAGTAATCAAATACTTATATTAAAGGGGAAATAGCTTTCTCCAAATCAGGTCTTTAACCCTTTATGTTGATTGGTCTTTATCTTGCTTCTGGGGTTTTTTTTACTATTTTCTCCCATCCTTACCACCCTCTCCCCAGTAAGTGGGGCAGAGTAACCGAGTGACTGGGAAGGGGTTTGGTTTCTATCCAGGGCCAACCCAGCACAGAAGTGGATTCTGGTCATGCAAAATTAAAACATGTCGTTGAATGGCTGAGTGATAAAAATGAAAGATGAAATTTAGTGTTAGCAGTATTAATTAATGATCACAGCAAAGACACAAAAGAAAAGCCATAATGTTGGAATTGTTCACTCCTGCTGCTCAGTATTAGATCCAAAGGAATAACTAACACAAAATTTTTACAGTATATTCTGATCATTTCCAACTGACTCTATTGCAAAGAAAGTTGAGTCGCATCAACAGCTTGACTCTCCCAAATTATGACCACATTTCAGACTACAAATACATCTAAAACGATGGAAGTTCCAAAATTTAATTCAATTCAGGATTTCTACAGGCAAGTTAGTCCTAAGCAAGGACAACATTAGTCGTGTTTCTGATATGACAATACCCTTTTATGGGTGTCCTACAAGGCCTGTTTCCTATCAGGACCAGACTATATGGTGAAATTGTCTCTCTTGAAATGCATCAACTATGATGTGATTCTTCTGATTCACAATGCAGAGCTTGGGCAGAGAAAAAGCACACTACATAATGCAGAATATAGTGCTTCAGGGAGTGTGGCTGATAAGGGAGAAAAGGACACAAACTATAAGTCAGCAATGAACCAAAGAAAATTGCCTATGAATATTTTCTTAACCCAATTTGAATTTAAATATTTTATTTCATTTCAGTGAAAAGATTCATTTTGCTTCAGATTTGACTAGACCCAGCATACACTTTATTAAATACTGAATTAATTTAAATAACTATTGAAATTATTATGTTTTCAATTCATTATTAAATATTATAAAGTGCCAAAATAAAGACTTTCCAGAGAGGCAAATAATCAATTTCTCCATTAATTGTTTACCGTCAATAAAGGATCACTGGAAAACACCTGACCAAGTCTCGTAATTTGTTGAGTTAAAGAAAGCAGTTTAGTATTCTGAGAATTTACAGACTAACCTACCCTGTCTGTTTCTAATTCAAGGTAAACCATTACTATCTCCAGATGTGTACCTCTACCCTTATATTGGGAATTGTACCTCCTTTCCCACTTGTGTTACTACTATCTTACCAGTTCTACATAAAATTATTTCGATAAAAGATAAATGCAGCAAGCAGTGATCTGAACTGGGAGAGGGAGATATCCACTTGGAAGGAGAAAGGCCATCATGTATGGAGTGGTTAATCAGATTAGATGTCTTAGTCCACCTGACTGTGCCCCAAATCTCATCAAGTGCTATATCTCTTTCCAAAGACCATATACAAAATATGAAATCATGCACGTATTTTTACATGTTATGGTCCAGATTCCAGACTGCTGATGAGAGACATTCAAAAATACCCCCGTGGAGCTGGACATCCATTTAGTTTCAAGACTGCTATTCCCGAACAAACTATAATTTGTTCCTTGTTGTATTTGCTATTGTGTCTCATCTCTGTGTGAAAGTTTTCTGTAGGAAAAAAAATCCCCCAAATCCCACAAGAAAGGAATTTCAAGCAAAGAAATATTGCTCTGTGAGGGAAAAATATATTGAGGTTAGGCTCAGTGAATTAATGTAGTATCAGAGTGACAGGTGTTTAGGAAATACTTAAAGACAGCAGAAGTAAATGACAGCTGTGAATGCAGCAGAACGCAGACTCTGAGCCTGTTGACTTTTTCCAGAATTAAAGGAGATATCTGTCTCCAAAGCATACCACAAAATGCCAAGGGAGAGGGTCACCAGAGCCAAATATTGTCACAATGTGACTGATTGCAGAGCAGCTCTCTTGGGGCTGAGACCTCTGAATTTGAGCCACTCCCCCCCCGCCCCCCCCCACCCCGTGTTTGGTAACACCAGAAACTTCATAGTTAATGGGAGAACTGAGCGAGCCCTGTGCCAGCCTTTTATCATAATAGTCCTACAAAGGGAAATTAATTATGCTGCACATCTTGTGTGCCAGAGGAAAGGATGGGACAGGACATGGCCATGGACTGAGACCTTTTCAAGGACTCCGGGGAAGCGACCACACTGCATGAGAGATGGCACATGTCCCACATCAGGGATATAAAAGTGGGGTCTAAGAAAGGTAGCAGAGACAAAAACTTCTTTTGGGAAATGTATATTTGCTGGCAAATATATGCCCTTCTCAACATATATTTGACCAAAGCTATGCAGATTCTGTGGTGAACAGAAAGGTAGGACATTATTCATCTATTATATGTGAGCGCTATCCAACTATTATAAAAATTCCTTCACTGGTTTCCTAGTTGAGTCCTCGGAAGCCCTGTCTTGCACAGAAACTGAGTAACAAGCAAAGAAGAAGCTTCTTTAATTTTTCCTCTCATTCAAATATTTTGCTTAAAATGCATCTTTTTGGCGCAGGAGAATGAAGGCTGTTCAGATGGTTTTCAAATGTGGTTACTAGATACACAAATGTAAATGAAACTTTTTTTAAAAATCCACCTTCCACCAATAATGAAGTCATCAAAATTGTAACACTGCACACAGAAATAGGTCCCATTATGCAAATGCATTGCAAAAGATCTTAATAGATGGGAGCCCCTCTGTCTCAGTCTCTGTAATTATAATGTACTGTATATAATTAAAATTAATGTAATTAAAACAGTCTCAGTCCCAAGTTCAATTATGTCACTCAAATGTTTCCTCTAGACACATCAGAAGTGCCACATCAGTATTATGGAGAAGATAATCCTTATATTCTTTTAGATTAATAAACAGCTGGGACCAAAAGAGGGTAAAAGGTTAAAAAAGCAAAGTTGAAATTCTTCTTTTCTTAAAATAAAAGGTGCTTTATCTCTTGAGAGAAACTTGCAACATCACAAGTATCCTGTTTTAATAAATATATACAATAACCAACAGATTAAACATCTGATAAGGCAAAATCCAACAGTTTAATCCTCTAATGTAATTCTGTATCCATAATAAAAACAGTAAAATACCATTCCAACAATTAGCCCTTTGAGTAGGAAAGCTAGCAAAGTCTGTACCTCTATGATCCCCTGGTGGATGGATCTCAGGACCATCAGCCTTATACTACTGCCATTCTCAGGTGTCCCCCATCTCCTGCGGCAAAAAGCCCACGTGGCCCAGGACTGCAGGTGCATAAACCACTGGCGATCAGGACACATGCAGGTATACTGACAACTTCCAATGGCAATGGTAAATTGATCATCCTGGGTTTTATAAAATTCTTGATGATATCTGCACAAAATATTCTTGAAGTAGTCACTGTATATCAGCATTGATAATGACTTCTTTGATATTGTCTAAAAAGTTTATTATATTGGAATGTGACGCTACAATACCCAAGGTTTTGCAGAAACAGTGCTGATCTTGAAGGTCCCAATACAAGTCCTGAACCCAAACTTGTCGTTCAAACAAGATGAAGGTTGTGTATTAAACTCTTAGGAACCATGAAAGACTGTTTTCTATTAGCCCCTTGAACACTGTCAGTTTACACAGATCCTGTACTTTTGTTACGGTAGTAACCTTTAACTTTACTACAGTCCCTTACATAGTCAAACCCTTTTGCAGCTTTTTTCCTTGGCAAGAGTGGGGCAATAATTTTGCTTTCTGTCCACCTGTGAGGTTTCTGTGTAATAACTTCTATCTACAAGAGAACTGGAAATGGATTAATAGGGAAAGGCTGAACCTTATCAACAATAAAACAATATTTCTGTTCAGCAGTGCTGCCCTCTTGTCATGATAAGATGAATCCATTCCTGAGTTGAAATGGAACAATTTCACAGGAGAACTCATCATTTCACAGCTATTTTTCCTCATGTTTTATATCAGAAAATTATCTTAAATTATTAATAAAGCCTGGCAATAATAAAGGCTCCAACTTTCACAGAGCAGTAGAAATTCAGCATATGGAGAGTGTCTAGTCTTCTCTTTCTTTTAAACACATATGCATTTCCATGTTGGTTTTTTTTGTTGTGGGGTGCTTTCTTTTCCTTAGGGAAGCAGGGAGCAGGGAGAAAAAGTAGGCCTCTCTAGGCTACAGGATATTTATATAGCTTAGTTGGTTTTGGATGAGTAAACCTAAATAATTTCACCACATAAATTTAAGAAACTTAAGTCAGGCAGTCTCAGATACATTAACAGTTATTTTGCAGAAAAGGATAGATGAGGTACCGGAAGACACAGAATTATCTCTACAGAGCTGTAGGGTCAGAGCTGAGGAAATATCAACCAGAGTAACCTCAGTCCAGGAATGGACAGGCAAACAGGCTGAAACAGCCGCAAAGAGTACAATGATGAAGAGACGCGCAGATGGGTTTGTCAGAGACAAAACATGTCAAATCAATTTTCCCAGTAACCTGGTAAGATTTCCCAGGAACATTTTTAAGTAGTCAATCTCCTCTCTTTACCAAAATCAGTGATATTTTGACTATTTCTCACATGGCATTCCCACAAACACACTAGGGAAGCCTGGGTCAGAAAAAGCTATTACAGAAAAACTATTATAGATTGCAGAACTGGCTAGAAAAGTGTTAGCAGAGATTGAATATCATTAGTTCATTATCAAAATGGAAAGACATTTTATAATTTTGCAGGGTTCTTTATTTGATCTTAATTAATTGTACTTGTATTAGTTAATACACATATTAAAGACCTGAAGGGTAAAAGAGAGATTATTCTCACTAAATCAGTACATGCTATCACCCCAGAACACACCACTGCTATGATAGAGAGCAGCACTAGAATTCAATACCATCCTGATAAATAGGGAAACAGGCTGAAAAAAGTAATACAGTTGAGCAGGGAAGGGTACACATACAGTGACAAGAATAATAAATTGCATGACCCAGGATCAGGAATGATTGCCTAGACAGCAGTTGTACAAAAAAGATATGCAGTTTATAATGGATTACAAGGCAAACATGAGTCAACATTGTCATTCATTGCAAAAAGACAAACATCTACACTAGAACAAGCCCGCCTGGCAAACACTGAATTTGTTGCAAAGCACGTTAGTGCATTTGTGAACTGTACTTTTAACCTCTATGAATTCCTACAGAAAAAAGATATCTTTAGCATTTTGAATCACAACACATAAAATAAAAGTAGTACATACACGCAAAATGTGGATTATTTTCTGGCTCATGCAGCATTAATGTATTTATTCACAAAATATCTTTTAAAAAATACTACAGATGATGTGTTGAAAATTGTAAAACGTTCCCCTGTTGACTTCCATAGATGATTAAAATTTCATAGTTGGATATTTTAAGAATTCATTTTCCTGAGATGGTTTATACAGAATTCATTAAGAGGCCAGGAAATAAAATTTAAAAAATAATTATAATTGTCCCCTCCCAGCCTTGTTAGGAGTAATTTCTCAAAGCATTACTGCACTTTAATTAGCAATTTGTAAAATATAGATTAGTTTAAAAGACTGAAATACATAGACCAATCATAAGACTAATCAGAATTATTTTTCCTGATAATAAGAAACACGTGAAAAAATGCATGTCGTGTTTTTTGTGCATCACTCTGCAACAGATTCCTCAAAAAGCAGATTAAATTCTTATTTCTTTTTTTTCTATTCGTTGTCTTAGGAAAAAAGAGAAATAAACACCTCCTGTTTGGGAATAACACAGTGTCTTTACTGGACAATATGTCCATTAAAGGAATACTTTAAGTTCTTGACAGTAGTTACTCAGCTCACCCTTTCAAATGCTAAATCCAAACTCCATTACAGCACAGGTGGTTTATGGACATTCTGATTATCAGTACAACAAAACACTGTCAGTAATAGAGGCTAAAAATCTTTGATAGTAAGCAAAATGTATTTCTTCTACAACCCTGATTGTTCATCATCATAATCTACACATATGAATTCTGTGAACTGCACAGAACAGAAGGCCAGGGTGTGAAGCTTGAGGAACATCAGTCAATTATCATTATGCTTAATGCTTATTTATTTTTATTGTCCACTGAGTGGAGAATGAGGTGGGTTGAGAACTGGCTGGATGGCAGATCCCGGAGTTGTGTAATCAGTGGCACAGCGTCTTGTTGGAGGCCAGTCTCTGATGGGGAGCCCCAGGGTTCAGTACTGGGCACAGCATGGTTTAACTTCACCATCAATGAAGGGATGAAGGGGCAGATGCCTCCTCAGCGAGTTCACTGATGGCACAAAGGTGGGAGGAGCCACCAATACCCCAGAGATCTGTGCAGGCCTTCAGAAGGGACTCCACAGACTGGAGAGAGGGGCACAGAAGAACCATCTGAAATTCAAGCAGGGCAAATGCAGGTCCCGCTCCTGGGGAGGAATAACCCCAGGCACCAGCAGAGGCTGAGAACTGACCTGCTGGAAAGCAGCTCTGGGGAGAAGGACCTGGGGGTACCAGTGGACAACAAGGTGTCCATTAACTTTGTGGCCAAGAAGGCCAGTGGTATTCTGGAGTTCATTAGGAAGAGCATTGCCAGCAGGTTGAAGAAGGTGATCCTGCCCTCCTCCTCAGCCCTGGTGAGGCCACATCTGAAGCAGATCCAGCAGAAAGGCAACAATGATTAAGGGACTGGAAAATCTCTATTACAAGGGAAGACTGAGGGAGCCAGGCCTGTTCAGCCTCAAAAAGAAACAACTGAGAGGGCATCTCAACAATGTCTGTAAGAATCTGAAGAGTCAGAGTCAAGAAGATGCAGCCAGGCTCTTGTCAATGGTGCCAAGCAATAGGACAAAAGGCAACAGGCAGAAACTGATGTGCAAGAAGTTCCACCTGAGTACAAGAACTTCTTTACTGTGTGAGTGACCACAAATGGAACAGGTTGCTCAGAGAGGCTGTGGAGTCTCCCTCACTGCAGATATTCAAGAACCATCTGGACACAATCCTGTGCCATGTGCTCTGGGATGACCCTGCTTGAGCAGGGAGGTTGGAGCAGAAGATCCATTGTGTGCCCTTCCAATCTCACCAATTCTGTGATTTAATTTATGTGGTAGACACAATACCTAAGAGAATAAATCACACTGTAAGTTCCTACTTTTGAAAATCTATGAACAGAATGAACTGAAGTGAAAAAACAGCTGCCAGAATACGAACAAATCTGCTGGCAGAATGTAGTCACTAAAGTATACTCAGAAATTCTGCTTGTCTATGAGGTGCACCCATTACAACAGAGCAACAATGGCTCAAAAATGTGTAATAGTTCACAGTGAGACTTTTCTTTAGATCCAATTATGCCTGTGCTTGTTGAGGGTGAAAGACGAAGAAATAAAGGACAAAGAAAATCCCCTCTCTGCCCAGAGGTTTACATTCTCAGAGTTGCCACATAAGACAAAATTAGACAACTTCTTTAATTGAATAGGAGGAAAGATGATGTCTGCTTCCATAGTGGACTGACCTTACGATCCCAGACCAATGCAGAACAAGTCACAAGCACTGGAGTAAAACTCATGCATCAATGTGGTCATGGACATAAAAAGACGCCTCCCTAGGGTTAAGCAAAGAAACTCCAGGTGTGTTAACACCTTCACATGAACAAGTGGGTCCAGAACAAACAACTCTGAGCCCTCATGGCAGAACCTTTTATCTCACCACATATGCTGGAACCTCCTGAAGCTGCAACACTGTTATTCAAACCTCAAGCCCAATGGATGATGAAAATACCTGCTGTAAGAAGCCACGAGGGAAAGAGACCTCAAATGGAACTTGGCAAACAGCCTGGCCCTGGCACCTCAAGCTACCAGCTCATAAATCAGAGATTCACAAGGGCACGCTGGTAACGGCACACACACGGCACACATATGTGTTGATACCAAGGGAGAGCAAAGTTCAGAGCAGCTTCCTCAAACAAGGGGAAAGGGAGACATCTTACTTAGGAATTAGGTCCTCCTTTTCTAGCAGGAAAAAATAAGCTGCTCTATGCCTGACAGTGCCATAGACCAGAGAGGCTTCATTAGCTGAGTGCAATCTCAGCCTCTTGGCATGTACTGTCAGGCAGAGAAAGCAACAGAGAAACACCTTCCTCTTCTCTTTGTATGGACAATGGTGATACAAGGCTACAGAGGCAGCTTTATGCAGGTTCAGCTCCTGAAGATGCACGCCTGTATGATTTGCATCTTTTGTTTTTCCTAGGAATCATGACTACTTCATACACCATATATGCAAAGTGTGATTCACTCACCTCCACATCTTTCCAACATGCCAGATTCATTTCTTAGCCAATAATAGAGCAGAGCAACTTAGCTGAGGGCATCGGGCAGAAACCTATCTCATATTCCCCTATTCTCCCTCTAAGTATCTGTTGCAGTTTTAAAAGGTCCTTGATTCAGTTTCCCCAAGTAGGAAAAAATGATCATTAAATAGTCGTGAGCAATTTGCTCAAAAGATACAGGAAACTGAAAGGCTTGGTGATCACACACAAGGTAGTGTAGAGAGTCCAAGCAAAATGAAACAGATCCAGTCCAATTACTAGTTATCAAACACATAAGCTCTTTCATAAACTAAATAGGATCCACCTTAAAACCAATTTGACTTTCAGCCCTACAAGGAGTACTGGAAGTTTGCTCTGGAATGTCACTTTGCATGGTTTCATGAGTCCACATCTGTAAGTCAATATGCAACTGCATATATAAAAGCCCTAAGGAAATATCTAAAGGGCTTCCCTTTCTTGCAGCTGCCTTTCCAAGGACATTTCATAGAGCTGGTAAATGTGTATGTTAGTTAGCAAAGGCTACCTTTCAATACTGCTTTCCAATTCATTAACTTCCCTTCCCTAGTGTCTAGATAATTACCTTCTAGTTGTATCCCTGGAGCAGTGCCTAAGGCATAAATGAGGACAGAGACAACTAAAAAAATCACTGAGGTTAATTCCCCTTGGTGTCCTGAGAACAGAGACCACATACCAGCTTAATTCAAATGCCTAGAGGAGACAAAATAGAATATAAAGGCTGAATTATTTCTACTGATTGAATGGTAGAGGAGTGATTTATCAATACAGGTTTTATGCAAAATTTTTTCAAGACAGAAAAACACAAAATCACTCCATAAGTAAACGTCATATTTTTCTATTTGTCAGCATCTGAATATTTTAAAATGTTTTAAACAATATAACCTTTTATCATAAAATATGATGCCTTCATTAAAGTACAATTGGTTAAAGGTTCCCCACAAAGTACATTTTTTCAGAGACAAAGGGGGTGAAAAACCCATGTCAGGTAATCATTTTGTTGCTGTTATAGGAATGATTTGCTAAGATACAGTCTGTCTTGAGTCACCAGCACAATGATAGAGTCAATTCATTCCCTTGCCTTACACTTGTGAAGAAATGTATGCTCGGATCTATTTATCCCAGTAAAAGGACTTTACTGACAAAATTATGGTTGCTACACGTCTGAATGAAGCTCTGGCATAAAGATTAAACTATACTAGGGATGGAGTAGGAAGATCTTGTATGAAATTTCCATCCTGCAGAAATAATTGATAGTTTTCCTACAGACTTCACTGCAACACAATTTTACTAGATGCACCTTCATGCTATTTCTACTCTTTGCCCTAATTTCCAATTAAGATATTCAGGAAAGTAGCAGTGATCTTGTGATAAACCATGTATTTAACTAAGGACTTTAACATCAGGGGACCTGAAGATCATTTAGCTCTTCTGAAGGGGTAGACTGTGCTACACTAGAATCTTTATCAGAGCTGATCATTAATAATCTAGCTGTAACTTCAACAATTTCCATGAAACTCATTTAGTCATGTGGGTTAGGTTTCTTCCCACCAATCTGCCACTGCTTAAGATGTCTTTTAATGGCTATTATATAACCTCTCTGGAACAATCCCCTCAATATCTGTGTTTATATATCGTCCTCCAGATGACAGCAAAGGTCAATTCCCTACCATCTCATTAAAGGTGTGCTTAATTTAGCTTCTTTCCCATACACAGCTAACAAAGCCCGATAAATCAGCTATATAGCAAGAATAAACACAGTGCTTCACTTAATTAAAAATTAAATTCCTCTTGAGGGATCATTACAATAGTGAGCTGCTACATGCCTTTGTTAAATAGGTGTTTCTTCGAGGACACAACCAGAGGTGTACTATTGGGAACTCTGTATCAATATAAACAGGAATTTGCTCAAACATTCAATTAGAACACTACATGTGTTCATCTTTTAAAAAGAGGTGGGTATAGAAAAGCTAAGCATTCTTTGAAGAACCTGGAGAATTGCACTAGTAACTTTGGTAAACCTTTGTATTTATTTCATTTATGAATCATGTAATTTGGGTATTTGGAAGAAAAAGCAGAAAATATTGCTTTGCAGACTGACCAATAAAACCTTGCAATCGAAGAAGACTCAGAGGAGATGGGTAATGGGCCTGTGCCTGTGAAGGTCAGCCCACAGTTGTTGCAAAGAAGCCGATTTTATCACAACATAAAGAGGACTGGAAGACAAACTTTGTTTTAGAGAAACAGCTACCGAGAGCTGAGTTGGTCAACTGGTGTGTTTCTCCCTGAGTTATTAAAAGAGTGTAAATATCTTCCTTTCTTAGCCAGACAGCATGGAGGCTGGGGGGTGAATAAGTAGTCCAGCCCAACCTAGAGTATAAATCTAGACAAATAGCAAAAACATTCTGAAGAGAGCAATGGGCTTGAGCTGGCTTCCAGCCATGTATTCCTTGCTGGTGACTGGGGATGCCCAGTACAGTTGTTACATTTTGCAGGTGTAACTTAGATTTGTATTGTGTTTTCAGTATATTTTGTATCACTTTGCTGATTCAGTAATCTCATGTAATATCACCTATTTTTAAATAAGTAAATTTGTTATTAAACATTACACTGTCCACGTGTGGAATATCTAAAAGAACGCAGTTGGAGACTATTGGACTGTGACAACAATGCATACCTTCTTAAGGAAATGCTTTCAGTGCTCTAAAACTTCAAACAGAATTAATCAAACTAATCAGAAACACAGAGGCAATAGCATTGTCTGAAAAATCATTGGTGCAAAAGACATCAAAATAGCTTCTTCTCAGTTTTCCCTCATACAATCAAGACAACTTAGACAAAACAGGTTACCTGTAGCTAATATGCTGAATGTTCATACACAATTTAATAGGAACATGCTCCTGGTCTGTTTGCAAGCCCCATCTACTTTTGACACACAGGCCATGTGAATTCAAGACTGATCCACCCACATTCCCACACAACCAATACTCAGCTAAAGACCACTGTAACTTCCACATACAAGCCATAGTGTACTGCTGACTGCAGGTGTATCTGTTCTTTCTTCCTACTCATTGGCATTAAAACTTTACATGACACAAGAAAAGAGAGGGTCAAGAAGTCATCCTTGATCTTTCACTAACCTTCTGACATCTGTACTTTTCAGAACAGAAGAAAACAACTCTTCACCCCGATTCTCTTCCATTTCAGTGGGTTGACAGCCACAGCCACTATGAGAACACACTGATAGTATGTGATAGGGTAGGTCTACACTAAATACAGTTTCCTGTTAAAAAGGAGGGTCAAGATTTCCTCTAGAGACAGTTCCAGGAGCACTACAGTTAAAGTTTTTTCACCTTTTGGAATCACAGATTAGAATAGCTCTGTCTGAGGTCTTGCACTCTGAGTCTCAAAGCAGACATTCAAGTGGAAGTAGATACCTTTTATGTGGCATTTAGGATTCATCTTTGCTTAGTAATATATTCCCATGACCCAGAAATGCAAAAGTGATCTTTTCTGTGACATAATTCTTAACATGGGGACTCTTATTTATTTTCTCGGCTACAATGCATGTAAAGCAAATAGACCATAGCAATACCATTACACACACTCCTGCACTCACTTTAGAGACAATCAATATCCATTATCAAATTCTCAACAGGAGAGAAAGGCTGTGAAATTGCCCATAAAATAAATTTACAAAGTCATCCCAATATCTTCTATGTTCTGTTTGAAAAATGATACGTAAATAATTATTTCAAAGGTACTTTCACTTCATTATCACACCAGAACCTATTAATGGCAGTAGTGATGATGATTACACCATCCTGTGTTTCACAGAAATGAGGAAAATAAGTAGGATTCTTGTTTCTGTGAAGGGCCTTGTTTTGTAGTTGGTTCTGTCCTTTGGATCAGGTTCATTCTCTTTTACTTGCTTCTCAAACTCTGTAACAGCCTGTAACAGTATATTTTATTCAAATAAAGGTCATGTTTGCTTTGTCGTCCAAATACTGAAACTCTTGATCTACTTTAAAAGACCAGGAAGAGTTTGAACTCTGCAGGAACTCCTTTTTTGGTAACCTTACATTTTCTTTTAGGAAGGTAGTCCATAGGTTCTTTTGGAGTGCACTAAGATCTTGTCTTTGTCTCTTGTGGAAGACTCACTAAGTAGAATGAATTTCTTACAACCCTCTAAAACTTCCAGACTCTTGTGTGAGTTTCTACTCCCTTTCTCCTTGAGAAAAAGAGCCACAAAAATTTATCTTTCTATTTTGTGATACAAATGATGATAAACTAGGCTTCCAAGGGACTGGTGGATCAGTATGCAGATGATGCTACATCTGTGCTGAATCACCTTTGGAAGCATGAGAGAAAAGGAAAAGGAAAATTGCATTTTTAGTACATATGGTTTAAATGCCACTAGTGCCCAGAGATACTTGGTATAGTTTCCTGACCCATTTGACATCTGCTGTTGCACACATCTAGGGGATAGGACAGAGCCCAGCATTAGTCCTTGGTCAGGCTTTGTCCTATAGCCCCTCAGAAAACCCAGTAGATCAGATTCCTGGCAGCTGAAGAGTATTCCAGTCTAAGACCCACCACAATGTATTTCAGACAACAGAAGTAACATTGCTGTAAGCAGTTTAATATATTATTTTCCGCCTCTCAAAGTGGAGGATTTGGCTTTTCATGTATTTTGCCAGTGGTCACCACTCGTTTTAGTGGAAGCATGCCACAATGAGCATGTTTCAAGATTTAATGGGTTGCAGCCTTTTCTATTTATTATTTTCTTAGGTGATTATATGTATCACACCTAGGCATCATTTAATACTGTGTACTCTGTGTTTGTCCACAAAAAATACCAAAGTATCTGTTATCTTAAGATGGGCTACCAACTTCTAAGTGTCATATTTGTATTTTTGAACATTTTATATATTTATTCTGTTTGGTTCTTTGAATGTCTCATCCTAAATTCTTTATCTCTAATTTAGACAACAAATTGTTTTAGACAAATTACATTATTCCCTTTCATATTTCCCTATATGCTAAATACTGATAAGTAGCCTCCATTTATCAATGATATTCAGCTTTATGTTAATTATATTTCAAGGCATGAAAAATCATTGTGCAGTAGCACACTTTGGCAATGCACAAATGAACTACATACTGAATATGAACCAAATACAAAGAATTTAGGTGAAACCAAGTGAAATATTGAATCCTGAGAAGAGATGAAAATAATACATTCAAATTAATTCAGGCAATTTTGAATACCATCATTTTTGCTACATCTTATGCTCTCAACAATCACTCTCTTTGAACTGCAGCAACTGGGATTAAAGATTAGGATGTATGGAGCCTACCTGTATCTTTCTGAATAGCCACAATTACCTTATGATTTGTAATGCTGTGCTTATGCTCTTGAATGTTAACACCAGGCACTGGTTTTATTACAAAAATTACAAATTTACTAATGCCTTTTAAAGCATTATTTCAGCTGTTTTTATGTGCCAAGTTAAACTGACTACACATGCAGCATAAAATTAAGGATAAAATATGCTCTAATATAACTATAATTAGAATAGAAATTAAAGGAAATTAGCTAGTATGACACCAAAAATCTCAAAAAACTCTTACACCAGATATATTTGGAACCAAAGCTTTAAGGCTTAACAAGCTATTTGAAAGCAAGTCAAACAGTCTGAGCTAGATGCTAATAGATAACCACCTGTGTCCTCTCAGTGCTCTAGAAAACCTCATTAGCCATTCAAGGCCATGGATCTTGGCTCCTTTTCCACTTAAGTAAATTTAGCAGAATGAAGAACTACGATGGAGTGGGTATTTCATGCTAATGAACTCTCTGCACCACATGGTACTTTTTTCCTATTTGAAAAAATGACCATTTGCAAGGAAAGCCAATATTTTACATAAAATATTAGTCAATCAGTAGTTAGAGCAATTCCCTGTGCTAATCCAAGAATAAAGAATCAGCTTGGACTGTTTTGTAAATCAGACATGTCTATTAAATAGAACTCTATGTGGATGTAGTCCTTTGTTTAAGAACAATAGAAATTGGATCAAAAGTTTTTTATTTTAACTGTATCAGACTCAGCAAGGCTGCTGCAAAACAAGATTAAAAACATACTTGGGAAATTATTTCACAGACCTCTAGTGGACTGAAATTGAGCTACTCAGACTTATGTGTTGCTTAACACAGCAACAAATTCCCATAGTTTATCTCTAGTGCCTTCTCACAAAAACTAAATACTGCTGACAAGTTTTATTCTCCATCAACTCCAGTGGTGTTTTCTGCTTTTCATGTATAAAGATTTCTGGTATAAATACAAGCCAGCGCATGACCCAGAATTACAGAATCTTACTATAAGATAACTTCTGAAAGATAGTATTATCATATATTATTTGCAAAGCAGAAAAACAGATTTCAGAAGGTTCATTAAGGTAACTACTGGAGCAGCATAAATTCTATTCCAACAGGGCAGTGTTCCACTGTTTCATCTTCCAGTACCAGCTTCTGTGCTAAATAAATCCCTGAAGTTCTCACAGCTCTGGACCAAGCTGAAGATCCTAGATTTCAGGTCTGACAGCAGGATTAGACTGGAGCACACTGCATTCAAAGCACCAAATGACATCTTGAATTGTCAGGTGTTTTATCCCAGACCAGTAGCAGAATACGCTCAGGGTATTACAGGCATGTTCTTGTAAATCTGTAAATATTCAAGCTCCTAAAAACAAAACCTAAAGGGATGAAGCTGATAATGTCACTGGTCTAGAAATTACACCTACCTTTCCTCTGAAATGGTCCTGAGCTGTATTAAAGTCTCTCCAGGAAAGACAAGTCCTTATACCATGCCCTCAACAATTGTTTTTAAAAATCTTCCTGTTAATACTGTTAATTAAATGAATCTCACATCAGACATCTTGAAGAGAAGACAGAATATCAAAAATAAATGACAAAAGGAAAGAGTTAAAATAATGCTTGAACAGCTCACAATAGCCCATCTCTGCCTTTGACTTCAGCATTTCTGTTTGTTTCAGTAAGAATACAAAAACCTCCAAACCTCCCAGACATTGTTTTGAAACATAGAAAATGGAAAGGAGGACCATGTAAGAGAAACCTCAGCAGGTAATAACTGTTATTGTGTATTCTTTGCATGAATGCGTTTTCCAAAATTAAGTATCTCTGCTGTCCAGAGATGAACATCGACGTCATTAGAAGCCTTATGAATACATATGTACATACATCACTTTCTCAGAGTTGCTCCTAATTTAAAACAAGTGGTCTCAGATCTAGGGTCATATCTCAGTAAACCAAAAGCAATCTTCAAGAAGCTGAAATACCCTTCAGTTTCATTATGGCTGAGAGGAATATAGACTACAGCTTGAATGCTTTCAACTGATGGTCTCTGTCAAAGGTTGAGAACTGTTCACCTAAGAACATTGGCATCAGAGACAGAAGGGAAGGAGTGCAGTGAAATACATCTACATTTTATACATCTTCCCATTATCTTGTAAATGGAAAAATATATATTGCTACATGCCCATTGGCAGATTTTCATACACTGTTGGAAAAGAGAGTATCAATTGAGTGTACTAGAGAGAGAAAAGGTATTACAGGTAGAACCAAATAACATTTATCATTGTAACAAATATGTAAAAATACTGAAGATAGAAGTGAACATGTACGTCTCTTCTCTGCAAATAAAATTGCTATTTAGAAACAGTGCTAACCACAGGAGATGCCATTTCTAGATAGTTATGTTGCCAGAGTGTCATGTTGGAATGAGCACAAAAATACACTACTGAGAAAGCACAGCCTTTTATTAAGGGAATACACTGAAATAATTAGGGATTAGGAGAGGCAGGTGAATGCCTCATGAGATTTTCAGTATTGCACTTCAATGGCAATTTGGCACTGAGCCTCCTATTGCAATTTTTCTAGGTACTAAAATAGTGCAGTTGTGATGTAAAGTCCTTGCACCCCACACACAGAGTTTGCACTAAAACAAATAAATTAATTTGTTGAAATAAGTCTGGAAGCATTAACCTTGTATTGCATTATTCCACACAGTTTTACAGGAAGTGGCTGCTACAGACATTTGAGAGTCTTCTGCTGGCCAATGAGTGCTGCCACCTGACTGAAAACACATAGGGATTGGGCTCATTTCTCTCAGTTCACAGGTACTTGTGTTACTTTTTTAAGAAGGTAGGTCTGCTCTTAGAAGTCACCTGGAACCCCAAGTGAATGCACCTCTGACCATGCCTGGCTATGCTGCCCTAGGTGGGTCACAAAAGGTGAAGGGCACAAAGACCAAAACCAGAAAGCATTTAGAGTTAGAAAGGGTCGGCAATGCAATCAGCTTTCAGACAAATCTGACCACCGCTAAAATGCACGCAAAATTATATTCTCCAAGAAAGCGTTTCCACTATTAACAGCATGAGTAAGAGACAGTAAGGAAGAAAAGTGGAGAGAGGTGAACCTAAGCATTGTCTCTCTACCGAGAAAAGAAGAGATGATTCAACTGAACTGCATTAAGACCTCCTCAGAGCACATCTAAATTACTTAGAGAACACTTAGGCATTATAGTAATAACCACTACAGGAAACTCTAATGCAATGTATAAAACATTAAATAGCTTAATTTATTTCAAATACCTGCTTTTACCCTGCCACCTTGTTCCAACCTTTGCACCACATTTAGGGCAAACAGCAAAATAACATCAAACTCTTTCAAGAAAAATGTTATTCAGGAAGCTGCATAACCATTTCTTCTGCTTTTCTCCTATCTCATTAACTCAAATATATCCATTTCTTCAGTGAGTCTCGCTGTAGCTACTCCTCACAGACATCAGTATCATGGTACTACCTGGAATTTCAAGTTACATTAAATATGTTTAAAAAAAACTCATCTTCTTCATTTTGGGGATCAGAGCCATGAGTCCCTAAAATATCAGCACTAAAAGGAAATAAAGAGCTGTCCCAAACTTAGTTTTTAAAACCATCTTTTCCTTGTTTTTTAATTACTCTATTACATTATTAGCCTGATTTATGACTTCCGAATGTTTGCAATTCAAAATCCTGGAAGAAAATGTGGTGGGAGCCAGTAGGTGACACCAATCCTAGTAGAGGGCTTACTGATGCCAAAATAGAGTTCCAAACTAAGATAATAGGCAGTAAAGGTCCAGGTTTTCTACAAGAAAATTATAGGACTTAAGGAGTCTGTGACCTAAGCACCTCATAGATGATGGGATATTACAGGGGAGAGCACCTCAACACCATCCTGTGCCTGTAGCCCTGTCCTGGTCTCAGACAGAGGGAAAGCTGTCTGGTTACATCACCTCTTGAAAGTTGCTATATGAGTCTCTATATAGAGTTTATGTCAATGCCAAAACACCCATTTTGAGATTAGCAAAGAAAACAGATGCCAGAAAATATTTAATCCATTATTAATTATTGGGAAAGAGAAGTATTTGTGAATTGGTTGATAGAGCTGGTAATCTCCTTAAACACAGAAAATAGTGAGAAGTGGGATACTGAATTTTTCAAAGATCTGATAATATTTAATGAGGTTTAAAAGACAAATCTGGGAGCTACAATGTAGCAGTTATCAAGCAAGGACTTGTCATCTGTCTCAATAAGAAAAAAAGAAAAAAAAAAGAGTAGTTTTAAAGTATTTTAGAGCCTATAATTTAAAGTGGTGTATTTTTTTTTCAGCTACCTTGTTACTTTGTCTGTGCAATTATAGAATACTAAGTAGAGTCAAAGTGGTTGAAGCTGTAAATTAGAGGTCTGACAAAATGGATATATAGGGTATCAGTTAATATCAATGTTTCTTTCTAGTGAATATTTATGAAATACAAAATAAAGCCCTTTTACATCTTCATTTTGCAAGAAATGTGACACATCGTATAATATTTTTGCATTGGCAGTGCTGAAAATTTTACTCCTTAATGTTATGGAACCCTAGCCTTGGAGAGGGATAAACTTAGCAGAACCTGAGAGAGAAAACTCTGAGAACACTCTTGAGATGGCCCTCTGCAGCTTTCCTTGAGTAAAACATGCTGCCAATACAATCCCCCCCTGAGCCACACAGCTGGAGTAAAGTCTCAACAGTCTGTCCCCTCTCTAGCTCCACATATTAGGACCAGCCTGGCCCCAGAGAGACAGCATCCCAGTATTTTATAGAAACATACAAAAGTGACTGCCATTGTTCAACATATTTATACTTTTTTTCTCTAGGTGTTGTTGGTTTTGGGGTATTTTTTGCTTTGTTCTTTTATTATTTTTTCCCATTTACTTACTGGATTTTTGGTTTTGCTTTACACAGTGTAGTGTTCAGTAGGAGAGCTCATGTTCTTACGAGACACTTGATGCTGTGGCAGATGTGAATGTTTGACATTAAATCATGAATCACCCCTTTGCTCTGAATTTGCCCCACTGTCTTTCAAGGTTTGTTTGGAGCAAAGCTGAGATAAATAAGGTAGCTGCAAATTTCCCAACAAGAACTGTGGGAAGCAAGAGAGCCCCAAGAAACCTGGAGCTCAGCTCCCTTAATCTGCTAACACAACAGGTACTCGGACAAAATCCTGCACGGACACAATTCCCTGTAATTCTTCAACAGCAAACTCATGATATCCAAGGACTAAACAGGTACCCAAAAGCTAGAGGGGGTAAGTATTCCACTTACCCTCTAGCTGTTTCTTCAGTATGTCACAAACTCCATTAAAGCATAACAGGTTGCATTTAACAAGTACACTGTTTACTCTAAAAGGTACATTACTCTAAGGCAGGGGAGCTGAAACTTGCTGTGTACTTTAATTAGTTGACTCTTCTGTCCAAAGACGCTTTTGGCTCTGCATCCACACGTGTGTATAACAACAGGTGCTACATACTGCTGTGTTAACTACTATCTGCTTACCCTTCTCACTTTTAAGGAAACTCAGGCTACAAAAATATCATTGTTTCAGAATGATGAGACAAAAGAGATGCCATTTCTGAAAGAAAAAGGAAAAAGAAAAACAGAAACAAGAAGCAGCAAAACCACAAAATTAAAATAAAAATTAATCTGCTTCTTAAAGAAAAATATTATAACAATTCACTCTTCATATATTTATATATTTGTATATATATTTATATATGGTTATAAACTACTGTAAGGACATTTTCCAAAGCCAGAACTAACATCACAACTTTTACTTGTTCCACCATTGCTTCTTAGCACATGAAGAAATACTGGATACATATGTCTTAGGGCTGTTGCTTCTTTTATATTTTCCAGGATGGAACCACAACCAAGACACACTATGCTCTTTACAGAACAAATATGGTTGGTGAGGTTCTCAAACTTTTAATTCAAAAACTTCTAGTTGTCTTTCTTTAAACTGAAGAAGGGATCTAGTGTTGATTCAGTGGGTAAAATACCTGAGTAAATTTGAATTATGGATATATATACATACGTGGTATGAAAATATAAAATCTACATACGCTCATCTTTCCCTATGTATATAAGGAAAAACTCGTGTTTGATCTTAGCTATTGAAATGACTGTCAAAGCAATATCTTAGACATAAAATTGTAACTGCTTTCCCTGACCTTCACAGTTTAGCCTGCTGGAGACTTCTTTCCACAGACTGAGTTCACAAACTGTGGACTTTATTGGCAATTAAGGAACCCGAATCTGCAAAATTCAGAATTATCTGTTTATCTTATATCATACTTAACTGAAAAGCAAAAGAAAACAGCAAGGTGGGAAGTCATTTTCAGAAAAACAATCACATACATTACAACCCCCACCCCTAGACTGCTCTGTTAAACTGAAAACAAGCACCACAAAAAACAGCAGAAAACCTGGACACAGGGCCACCAGAACAGTGCTGTTGGCTACGGGAAATAACCCATGAAGCCAGCAATTCCAGAAAGGTGAAAGAAAGACAGATACATCCTAACTTAGCTAACTGAAACTGTCAGGCAAACTAAATGCTCTCTGAACTCCAGATAAGAAGCTAGCCCGAAAAATGTCAGTCCCCATTGAGAGAGGAAGAGGGAAGAGACATGTAAACAAAGAGCAGCATTGAATAAAGGAAGAGAAAGCATAAGACCCTTCCTTAATGTGTCCTCTCAGAAAAATAATGAGAAAATTATTTTCAAGACCTGACTCCATGCTCAGATGGAGGAGAGACACTGGCAGGAGCTGGGAAAAATTGATCTGTAGACAGGTCTCTGGATTTGAAATAAGAGTGTTCACCAAGTCCTGCAGAGTCTTGGCAGTACTGAATAACATGTACTATAGCTTTTGTAGGACCAGCTGCATTCACTTGTGTCTAAAAGTGGCATTCTTTGTAGCAAACATTCATTTTTTCCCTTAATAAAAGATAGAGTCTTTCCAGAAAGGCAGAAATCATGGGGCCGGCCTCTGGGATGTTTTCAGGGACATTCTGAAAGGTTTTTCCTATTTTGATACACAATACTTTGTCCTTATACTAGCTAATTGGTTGTAGAATCACTGCTGGCAGAAATAAGCTCCAGGGGAAGATGTGGTGAATTCCTCACGATCATTCATTCTCTATTAAGCAGATCCCTTTCTTTTTTTCTTATCTGGAGCACTCAAAAAAGAGGAAGGATCCCAAATCATAAAATCTGACTGCTACCCTGAAAGCATCTATTTCAGGCGTTTCCCCCACAAATATATTCAGGACAGATATGCTGATCGAGTATCAGGATCTGAGTCATAGAAAAATGTCCCACCTGCAACACAAGACTTCAGAAAGATTCATAGATGTAGGGTGGTACATAGACAAAGATTATATAAGGAGAATTCGGTGTTGTTCAATTTATCCTTGACTAGGACCACAAGAGATTTTTATTGCTGATTATTAGCAAAAATATGAGTTTAAAACTTGATGCAATGAAGAACACTGATATGAAGTGACGGTTGGTGTCATGATCCCAAAGTATATGTACTAATACTTGTCTTTAAGGATATTTGCTCACATCTGGATATGCTTTGAAAAGTAAGGATAATCTCATAGGAATGCCAACAATCACTAAGGTTCATAATTTAAATCTTCATAGAAAACAGATAGACATAATTCGATTTATATTATCTTTATCTTCACAGTCCACTTCAAGTCAAAAAGATGTACCTGCACATATTTTTTGGGTCACTACTGGTTCTCACATTCTGAAGGAAAAAGCTTTTTCTCCACTAATTCTCGTTTGTTTCAACCTGGAAGCGTCACTATGCTTCTGATGTTTCTGTGATGCTTTGAGATCTCTCTTCAAAGTTTTCATACAGTCAATTAGGGCAAATGGGAACTTCTTCCACTGCAAATCTACTGACTCACTTCACTGAGATATGAAAAAGCTGGAATGGCTTGTGCAGTGCCAGCCGTGCAGACAATGTTATCCTGGTTTCTCTTTTGCAGGAGTACATCTATGTCCTCCAACAAAACAAAGCAACACAAGTATGGTGAATGGCTGTGAACATACATCATCTCTAGATTCAGCCTCATGGTCTTCCACAGAGGACTAGACCATTTTGTATGGAGACTTTCGTACATTTAACATCAATGTGTATGACATGCTCTATTTTAAGGAGGTTTGCAATAAGAGTTTGCTAATGAATAAAACAGTGTCTTCATCTCCATACTCTACAACTTTTTTTGTTAAGTGCTGCAACACCCTTATATCTCTCCATCATAAAGGAGGCACCATCTGTTATGACACCAGTGAGAGATGAACTTTCCATGTGTTGTTGTCATCAGTAGTGTGGCACTCAGAATAGCTATTTTTTGAATCAATGTGATCTTTGAGCCTCTAAAGAGCAGCAAGGCCCTCTGAGACTTTTCCTGTCACTCCACAGATGAAAACAGCATTCCTGCTTTCAGTACCCTGTTCTGAGCTACATCAAGTCTAATGTGCTTTCTTTTCTCCTGCTGAATATGCTTTTCAACATTATTACTGGTGCCTTCTATCCAGCACGACATTTTGCTAAAGCTGACTGCCCAAAATGTAAGGCCGAAAGTATGGACTTAAATTTCTACATAAGAAGCATTTTTTTTTCTACCTGTGCAGTCCTATACATCTCCATCCCTGTCCTGTATAACTGCCCAGAGGAGAAAGGATGTTGAGTTTCTGTACATCATGTAGGCCTTTACAGCTAAAGAGGCATTTTCAGAAAATGAGTCTGAAAGAATGTGCAATAGTTCTAAAGCAGAGCATGAAGGATATCTGAGGATACAAAGCCTTCTGACACAGACCTGGGGGAGTGCAGAGAGGGGAGGGAGACAAATGTGGTGTAGTCCCATCCATCCTACATGGTGGGTACAAGGTGTAGCAAGTCCTTGGTACAAGGTGTCTGAAACCTCAATCAGACATTGTCCAGACAATCTAGTAAGCCATAAGAAACTCATGAGCCATGTTAACAGCTAAACTGTGTGTATGGTTATAGTGTAATTGTCAAAATCATTTTCTTTGCTTTGGCTTATTTAATGGCATGCATGCTGCCTTACCTTCAAACACAGACCAAAAAAATTGACTCTTCAGCTTAGCAAAGAGAAGGTGTAAGCGTGATCTTACCAATGTATGTAAATAACTCAAGGGAGGTGCAAAGCAGCACATTCAAATGGAGCCAGCACCTTTTCAGCAGTGCCCAGTCAAGGGACCCAAGGTAACAGGCACAAATCAAAATACAGGGGGTTGCCTCTGAACATCAGGAAACATTTTTTCTCTGTGAGGGGGTAATTGAGCACTAGCAGAGGTTGCCCAGGGTGGTTGTAGGGTTTCCATTCTTGAGAGATATTCAAAAATCATCTGGGTACAGTCCTGGACACTGTGCTCCAGGTGACCCTGCTTGAGCGGAGAAGCTGGATCAGATGGCATCCGGATGTCCTCTTCCAACCCCAAGCTTTCTGTGATTCGATGCCTTCTATTGAGGGTGGACAAAAGGACATGAGTAATTTGTGAACTACATACAAGCTTTTAATGGGTCATAAATGTCTTGTTAGCTGCATTTTGGTGAGCCTTGACCTAAGGAAAAAACATCTGTGTATGTGTGTTAATCTCCAGAGAAAATGGTAGTATAACTGAATATTAATTTAAAAAGAAGTTCTAAACAAGGTACACACTCCATGAATAGTGATTCAGATGAAATACACTGCATAGCACACTTTCCATCTGTTCCATGTGTAGTTGATGAGTTATGTACAAAACGAAAAATTTGAAAAGCATTTTTCTTGCCTGTTTTCACATCACTGAAGATAAAGGGAGAGTGATAAGAAATCAAGTATGAAAAGGGAAAAGAAAGAAAAAATATATCTATACTGAGGGGGAGAAAATGTTTAAAAAATACTGCAGAATAGTTTTCAGCTAACTTCAGAAAAAACAATCCATAAAATCAGAATACATTTGGCGGAGGGGATTTATTAGTTCCATTATTAATAATTCTTTATATTAACATAGCTAATAACTCCAAATCCTACTATGGTAGTGTTGAAGACTGAAATGTTATGCTTTACGGTTTAAACATTTTTATTAAGGACTTTTGCCTATTTTAGCAAAACTGTATAACAAAGCTGCACCACCAAAGCCCACCCTGAATGGGCCTCCTGTCTGAAACCCTGAACTGCGAGTTAAACAGCCTGTGGGGTAGAGATAAGAGAAAGTGGCGCTATTGTTTTAAGCATCTAAGGTCTAGGAAGCAATGGATGAATATTCACGGGAGAGCCAAGCCCAGCAGCTTTGGGCAGGAGACCGCAGCCACAGACTTATCTGCTGCCAGGCTTGCCCAGACCAAAGGGAGCAGGAGGAGGGCTTTGGGTCTATGGCAAAGAAGCCTCTGCTCAGAGGGAGTAAATGCCCATCCTCCGCTGTGCAGGCTACCCCAGCTGCAGGGGCCCTTCACCTCGGGAGAGCCACATCTATGGGACATTCACGGGAGGGACAGCTGGGGGAGTGTCATGGTCCATCAAAGGCCCCCGAATGGTTCCCCAGATCCTGCACCAGAGCCCTGCACATGGTGCAACAGATCCACAGTGTTGCATGAAACATAGGCTTTTCTTTTAGACACTTAAATGTAGAGATTTTAGATAAAAGTTAGTTCTGTTAAAATCAACTAGAATAGAAAAAGACGCAGAACTCAGCTAGAAAGAAATTAATGATTAAATGCAGAGTAGTCCTTTGATTATTTGATATTTACTCAGCTGTGCTTAGAATAGACAATTAATAATCTTAAGAAAAGAGGTTCAAAGGAGAGCCTAGACAGTTACAAATTTTGCCCAGATGCAACCTACTCAGAAGCAATAGAAGAGAGCATTGGGAGTTTTCCAGGGTCAAATGTATTGTCAAAAATCAACGAAGTAAGAAGGTCACACTGATGAAGACTCACATTACTTCCTCCAAAGCAGCCCTCAGACCTAAATTAATGACCACCGACCCAATTCCATTGCAGGAACTGCGCATGCTTAATGACTTTTTGTTAATCTCCATACGAAGCGGGGAATGGGACTCACTTATGCTATGAATATGTATCTGGATTTTAAATATGCATTTTTGTTATAGATAAATAAGTTGTGTGTTGCATTGTTACTTCAGAGCTGTACATTTGGGAGCTATCCCAGCACCTCTCTGGCACTGAAATAAACACACACTTTCTAACCTTAACAAGTTAGAGAGTCTTTGTCCATCTCAGGTGGATATCGATATTAGATCTATGTCTGCATTTTAATAACTCATTGCAAGGGACAGTGGTCAAGCCTGCCCGCCCGAGGGGAGGTACTTGGGCATTCCCACCTGGCCCAAATGTATATTAATCCACTGGATTCTATACTTTTCAATGGGGAACCCTCAACACCAAGGACACCAGATAGAGTGAAGAAACGACCCACAGAAAGGTCATTGGGACCCACAGAAAGGTGATACATTTCTTAATCTGTCTCAGTAACTCTCCCCGTCCGCCCCACACACACATCTTTTTCTATTTTTTTTTCTTTCTTTCTTTCTTTCTTTCTCTTTGCCTCTTTTTCTGTTAAACAAAATACATCAATTTTTTGGTATCAACATTTAACCTCATTTGGTTTTAGTCATGTTTTGGGGAATGTTTCAGGGAATGTTTCGAACCTCAGTATTCGTAATCCACTGAGAGCTCACTTTGCTCCTCTGTGATTAAAGCATGTCATAACAGCTAGATCCTGGAATACACAGGACAGAGAAAGATCCTTTTACATTGTAACAATCAATCTTTTTCATTTGCAACTATATTGGAGCATTACATTATTAGAGCACCTAAATAAGAGTAAATTGATTCCTCATTAAAGAAGAACCAAAACTATTTCAACAACTAAATCTCTTCTTTCCTCTGTCCCATCCCATACCTCCAACATATAGCTTTTAGAAAGACTTCTCCAGGTACTGAGAATCTTTTTCCTGGTATTTTACAGAATTATTTAACATCTCATTCATGACTGTGATTGTTCATGAGCTTGTGTGCAGAAATAATTGAAAGGCATGATGTTCTAAGTTCTGCTCAATAATCAATTGATGTTCTTTAGCTCTAGCCAATGCAATATAGAAGCTCTTTCCTTTCATGTGCCCGTTTCAGTCTCCAGTCCTTGATGAGTGCTTTACCAATACTGTCAAGAAGATAACATTTCTTTGCAAACCCAGAATTCAGATCTCTTCTCTAGGTAGTGAGACTTTATCTGTTGTTCCAAAAAATAACATCTCTTTGCCGTAGATTTACAGCTTTTTTATCTGATTGCTGCCAAGAACCTGACAGAAATAATTTATTAGCAAATTCTGCAATTCCTACACTAGTCCTTGCACAGCTCTGCCTCCCAGATGCTGTTGTTAGCTATATATACAACCCCTTTTCCTTTAAAGTTATTTTTCTGCATACTACAGTTTTGGTGGGTCACATGGATTTAAAATTGTGGCATCAGTAAGAAAATTATATTTCATTGCAATAGTCTTATCAGTACTTAGTTTCACTGTAGTAAAGAATCAAATGTACTTTTAGTTTCATTGAGTATTACCACTGGGAAAATAATACTATAAGTTGCTTATTTAAGTATTCCACTGGTAATACTTGGGATATTAGCAACTCCCAAGAGAAAATGTGGAGTCTTTGTCCCCAGGAGTTTATATAAAAATAGTATTTATGTTAATAAGCTGTATATCATTTTGGCTTGACAGCACAGAGAAGTTAGTTAGTGCTGTGAATTCAGAAGGGTGTGAATTGTGAGTTTCTTCAATCCTTATCTGCTCATCACAAAGGTTAATTTTATGCTTGGAAGGACAGCAAGAAAGAAAGAGAGAAGCAGGGACATCTCTGTTATACCTGTGGCAGTCTCCTACTTTTTTACTCTCCTAAATGAATTTACCCTTTTTTCCTGTAAGTTGTAGAGGGAGTCTGGGCCCCATGAGTAAGCCCTCTAGAAAATGTACAATTCATTCCAAAATAAATGTGGAAGAATTTGTCTCACAGGTAATGGTAAGAGGCAGAGCAGGTGAGAGGGAAAGGTGTCATATCACTTGAAGTATAAGCTGATCTCCCCAGATTCTGTAGTTGGGGAAGAGGGGAGAGAGAGTGGAGATCTGGGAGAGTGGAGATCACAACATGTCTCACTTACGTGCTCTGAGACCCTCCCTTTGCAGGATACTGTCCCTCGGCAGTGCAGAGGCCTGGGAACAGCTGTAGATGGGTGAGATGGATGGTTATAGTGACAATGTCCTCACCTGGACCCAGTGCAGAGTAAATCACATGCTATAAATTCAGCTTCTAATTTATTGTGAACCAGCTTTTCAATGGACAAGTCATTCATGGCAGAAAAGGAAATTGTGCACATGTTTTTTGTAGACAATGCTGCAATGTTAAACCAAACTTTTATGCCACACTTTTCATCCACTGATTTAAAGGAATTTACAAAAACAGATGATCACAAGTATGGTTTTAGAAAGCAAGGCAACAAGTGATACAAGCACTAGTCATTCAGAAATTCTGTCAGAGACCTGGGACAGCCCCCATATCTCTGGGTTTGCAGCCAATATTTATTGTCATTATCCAGCTGACTCATTTAACAAGGAAAACTAAGCTACACTTTACAGTGTTGACTCCTTTAGAGGAAATTACATTACAAATAAAATTAGTGATGTGTGTATGCTCTATGTAACTAATAATGGCCACATGAAAACCCAAAGGAGATTCTGATACATGATTAATTTCTTTGCCCACATTTCTATACTACATTCCTGGTATCTGAGAGCAGTAATCACCAGTAAGGGTTCAGGATTGACAGATTTATGGAAAAAAGTTTTAAAATACTAGAAAAAATTCAAATTTGCACAGGACAATCTCTTAAAGACAACTAAACTCCAGTTAGATTTTTTTAAATCTAACCAATGTGAATTCAAGACCAGAACAAAAAAATTACACATGTGTGTGCAAAATCCATGGCTCATTTAGTTGCTGCAGTAGGCAATTTACAGTAAAGTGTCCTTTTGGTATTAGACATGCATATAATAAAATAATGCCTTACTTTATACCCACTGAAGCTTTGTTCAAGAATTCAGTAGCGTATGGAGTCACTAAAGTGCTGAAGCTGAAGACCTGAATAGGCAAGAAGGAGAAAACAGTGCAGCAATAAAACCTTTCTTTCCATCAGTTGCTTGTCAGTGTTATGCTGCTGTAACAATGACCAATGATGTCTTTGAAACTTTCACACACTGCTCTTATAATGTGCTGCACTAAATCACAATGTAGGAACAGAACTGCAGAGAAGGTACAACATGATAACATCAACACCGTATATTAACTTCTGAAATAGCACATAACTCTCCTCTTATCAGGATGCCACTAGCATTTGCATATTTTGCTGTTGGAAAGTTAATGTCACAAAGAGAAAATCCTGGAAAGTTTCCTGGATCATTTTGCTTTCTTGCCTTCCAACCCTTTCTCAGCCTGAATGTATGGATACGCATGTCGAATTAATTCCAAGTCTCTCAGGTGCTCTTCTCATGGCAGGACCACTCCAAAGATTGGCTAACAACTCCGAGCATTTTCTTTTCCCTGCTGTTAGCCTCTAGCACCACACTGAAGTGGGGTTTGTGAGAGGCTCCCACCCTCTGTGCTTGCTAGTACATCAAATGGAAACCGCTGACCTTGAAAACTGAACCCAGCACAATTGTCACAGTACAGAGAGTTCTGCTGATTTCTTCGTGTCCCTCACACAAGCTCCTCAGTGTAGGTTATGGCCTTCTGCATGTGCCAGGTGCAGCCATGGAGCTCTCCATGGTCTAGAGGCACTGTATATCTGCACATTTTATCCAAGAACCTGTCCTGTCCTCCCTTATGACCTTTAGCTCTGGGCCTTCACACAATAAAATCTCCTGTTGCAGGAAGAGGTCTGCAGGAGAGGAACTGTTAAACAAGCTTGGAGGTAAAAGAGAGAAAACCTTAGTCTGAATGGCAACTGTTGATGAGGTCCCACTGCAATCCATACCCTGACTGCTAGGAAGGCTGGAGGTACCTCTGGAGCCAAGAAGCCTGGACTTCACTGTGGAAATTCATGCTTCAAAAAGTGGAGAACAGCAGGTTTTATCTTTACTAATTGTCAGGCATCTTATGACCACTGTGCTGGGAAGAGGGGTGTTTCTAAGCATCTCCCTACTTTAAAATCTCAGTAAGTGTCAGTGACAGCACAAGGCTCTTGTCAGAGAAAGCAACTGAAGTACATTCTTCAGGTCAGCACAGGCTTGAATTAAGTGACTGCAGCTCCACAGACACATCTTCTTTCTGACTGTAGTTCGATATGGCCAACATATCGCATGAGACCGAAGCCATTTGCCACAGGTTTTCTGAATATTTTAATACTTTATGGCACTTTATGAGTGCACGCTATTACTGTGTGAGCATAAAAGTGCAAAATAGCAAGATACCATCAAAAATTATGAAGACAAATGAAATATTTATTATTCTTAAGTTTTTCTCCACATTCTGGTACATCACTGGTATCTGAATCACAAAGCTGTCCTCCTCTTATCTACCAGTACTTGATAAATGATAGGTAATTCCCACTTACGCTTGCTACTTTTCCACTAAGCCAAAAGAAAATCTTCACCACTGACCCTGACATATCCCCAGCCGCAGTTCTGTATACAATTCTCCTCATCTTTTTCCACATTGAGCACAGCTGTCAGAGATTGGAAGCACACTGGCTCCATCTGCTGAAACTGCTTCTGCAGAGCTTTACACAGATACCTGGGTTAAACAGGAGATTTATTCTCATCAGCTGCTGATATAGAGAGATGAGCACTGGAAGTAGATAAGATTGCAATGAAAGTCCTTTTGTCAAAGTTGACTCAATAAAGACATAATACATTTACAATGTTGTCTCAAAATCAACTTCATAGAAGTGCAGTCTTGCACAGTAAAAATAAATCAGCTTCATTACAAAAATGAATCACTAGTGTTTCAATTTCCTGATTTTGCTGTCCTCCATTTATTCCAACACTCCTATAATTACTATGCAATTTTTAACCAGATTTAAAAGATTTTAATCACAAAAGTAACCTTTATATTGTGGCCATGTAGGGGCAGGCTGAATTAAATATTAATTCAGAAGACTGTGTCTTTTCTATGTAGAATAGCTTTCATGTCAAAATGAACACTTTTCTTGTTACTCAAGAAAAATTTGTGAATTGATTGTAAAGGAAAAGTAAGTGACAATTTTTCACCTCCTAGCCCCACCAGAGAAAATTATCTGAAGTACTGTTAGGATGGGAATTCTGCATAGAAATCACTGAAACCTGTATTTTTACAGCTTATATCAAGAAAAATTGGGGGGAGAGCGGGGAGATGACACTACAAGAAAGTTAAAAAAATATAAAAAGTAAACACAACAAAATATAGAATTCCTTCTTAAGAGACCTCAGGTTGCTATGAAGCCACTACTTCGCGTGACACTAAATCCTTCAAGAGCTAGAGCACAACAGATGAGGTATTTTTCTGACTGAGAAGTCCTTACAGTTTGCAGAAATGCTAAACAATGATTGTCCCTTGCTTTAAAATAAACTTTAAAAGACCAAATGAGAAACCAGAATAGTTTAAATCCTAGACAAAGGCTTCAAAGTGTCTCTAAATCATAGCATGAATCAACTGGAAGATACCTCAATCAGGTAAAGCAACCCTACTAACTTATTGTGTTCACATGCAATTGTTAATGAAACAAGCTGTGTGATAGTCTTTAACAGAAGGCTCCAAGATCTCTTTCAAGTGTGGAAAAAATTAAAATTTTTCCAGATCAGGTGGTTACTGGACAGTCCAAATCAGTCCTAGTCCTTGTTGTGAGTGTTCTGTGCACAAGCACTGGCTGGCTTCAGCCCCCACGGGCAGGAAGGAAGTTGAAAAGGGGTAAGAAAAGGAAAAGAAAGTTTCAACTTTCGAAAAAAAGTGACAACCACAAAGGCAAAGGAAATAGCAGGTACACAAAAACTGAATAGCAAAGTTTTGTATTACTTTTGAGCAACACACTCTTAACCACAGACTCTTTTGTTGCCGATTTCCAAAGCTTTACCCTTGCTGAGGTACACAAAGTGCTTTGTTCTGGCATCACTTCACTAGGGCACCTGTGGACTCACAGAGGTTATTAATATTTAACACACCCCACATGTAGGATTGGCCTATTAGCTCCTGCTGTACTTACTCAGGCTTCCAATTATCAAGATCTGTGGTTAGTGTCTTTTCTTTAAGCTGGGAGGCCTATGTGTGTCCCACAAGAGGTGATGAGAAATTTCTTTCTGTGGTTGATCTTCTCAATCAAGTTTTAAGTATCTCTTTGTAACCCTTTATTTATAAACTCTTTTTTTCTCCTTTTTTTTTTTTTAGGTGTATTCTAATGAAATATTTGCTATTCTGTGAAGAAAAAGTCCAGAAGAAATTTTTTACAGATATTGACTTTACTATCTCTAGGACAACATATATACTTGTCACACCCCAGCTGTTAATCTGGTGGAAAATCTAGGGCATTCAGTTACACCGTTACTTAGCATATTTTACTTAGCCATTGTTCTAATTCTAATACCAAGCAAGCTGCATCTGGGGTGGTGGTGAAGCTTCTCAGTAACCTCTGGGTGTTTCCTTTCATGAATATCTCCTATTTAAGATAAAACAAGATTCCACACAGTGGGAGAGATAGCTACTCCTGAAAACCCAATACAGGTCCCTTAGGCTGCAATGGAGCAAAAGGGGCATAAAACAGAAGAAAAACAAAAGGACAAATACTATCAACCAGACATGAAAAAGAGCACAGTAAGTGCTTTAAATATTCCTTCTACAACTAGGAGTTTTCTGAGGTTCACCTGTGATGTCCAAAGTATCTCCCATCTTCCATGTTTTCAAAGGTGGCAACAGTCTCACATCATTACTAAAGGGGCAGGTTTCACCCAGGAGTGTGTTCTGCCCAAAGGTACAGTGTAATTACACTGCCATGATCCACAGCCTGCAGAGGTTTCATCCATCCCACAGACCAGCAGAACAGCAAGTTGAGGGGTGAGAAAGCAATTTTGTTCCTTTGCCACTTATGGGAAGATACACATGGGTTTGCCAGCTCAGCAGCACAGCCTTTTTTATGGGGGAATGGCTTTTCTTTGTCAGACTGTAAACAGGTACCTAATGAGTTAAATCAGCATTTAGGCTTGGCAGTACCTTAGCTGGAAATAAGTGGTTGAAGTTAAATATATTTAAGATAAAAATTAATAAAAGCTTTGGATAAACAATAAAAAGAGACTATAAAAAAGAGAGAGAAGGGAAGGAGATTAGAGCATTAGGTAGGCTCTGTTAAGAGAAGTGATTTATTTTGCTTCTGCCTCTGCTTGTTTTCAACAGTGTTCAAGCTATATGTAGGTTACCAGGCTGTAACGGGTTTGTTTGGTCTGCTTATTTAAGTAGAACAAGCTTTTGTCAGATAAAAATAAACCTATCCAAGCAGTGTGGTCTAGTTGTTCATTTTATGTTTTACTTTGAGCATTCTTTTTTATTTCTCTATTGTGCACATTTGTATCCTAGGCCTTACTAGGCATCTGTGTGTCCTTTATGCACTTGAAGTTTTCTGTATGATTCGTAGAATCTTTTTGATATTTAAAGGCATAGCTTTTTAGGGAAGGACAGGCAAACTCTAGCCAGTCTGCCTCAGTCTCCCCAAACTGATTAAAATTATGACTAATACATAAAAGTAAGAATTCTGCTGGAAACAAAATTATGACCCTTTTCATAGAATGTTGTTAAAAGAAAACATGTAAAAATGGGTCTGTTTTAAGGCTTATATTTTCAATATGGAGGAAAATCTTATTTAGAAGATTACTTGGATCAACACCAGGCAACAGTTTGGATAGTGTGGGAAATCAGCACCTGGCAAATGCATGTAAAAGGGGGAAAAAAGCAATGGAATCAGTAAAGCTCGTAAGCATAAATTTGTTGTGAATGAATAACCAAAGCTAAGGATCTTGATGAAAAAAAAAAATTCATATCTATGCCAAGGACAACTAAGGTTTCTAAAAAGGAGTATAAAATTATGATAAGAAAAGAAAATGCTAGCAACTTAGGAAGAAGACAGGATAGCCAGTCAGGACGTGAAATTGAAAACATATTTTCAAGTAATCTGTTGGGGTTTTTTATTTAATGTTTCTATTTTTCTTGTGGTAGTATTTTCTGCTTCTATTCCAAGCATCATATAATGCTTTTGTCCATTAACAACCAAAATGTTTATCCATAATAAATAGATAAGTAAAACCATGGAGAGCAGAGGGACAGTGAAAAAAAAAAAAAAAGCTGAATAGATTAGCAGAATGAGTGAATTAAATTAGTATTTTAGTGAATATGAAAATAAACATCTAAGCAAGGTTTTAATGTTAGAAACGAAGGGCAGGCTTCAAAGGAATTAAGGACCTGGTACATACTCCTAATAAAAAACAACTCTACATAAGCACTCATGTGATGCAGCACTAAAAAGAGCTGGCAGTCACTTGATACTTAAATTAGCAATAGGTGTATGAGAAATGAATTTATTTTTAGCTATGCCAAGACTGACACTAATATTATGAAACTGTGTACGGTTAAAATGTCTGCATAGTAAAAAGGTAGCTAGGAAATCTCTAGATGAAAGAAACATAAATGATTTAGAGGCTAGAGAAATTGCCTTGCAGTAACAGTTTGAGAGCCCAATCTGTTCAGCCCAAGAACAGGGGCTTGAGAAGTGGCTTGATTACTGCTTGCAAGTGCCTTCACAGTAATCAATTATGTATTAAGAAGATATTTAATATGGTAGGGTCATAATAAGAACATATGGACAGAAAGTAATGCCAGACACTGCTGGCATGATGCTTTTCCAGCAATGAAGATGATTAATCATTATAGGGAAATCCTAAGGGAAATGGTGAATTTTTAATTGTTTCATGTCTTTGTATGAAGATTAAATGTCTCTCCTGGAGATATAAATTTGTTAAATGCAACCTGTTTGGTGTCAAGTAGGTGAAAGAAAATTACTCAAGATTCCGTAATGTCTATAAATCCTGGAGACCTACACACTAGGACAAGATGTGTCCAATGTCTCTAAGGCATAGAGTCCTTTCTGTATAGCAAAAGCAACTGTTTTCTATCCTGAAACTATTAACCTACATGGAAGGATGAATATGGCTATATTCATCCTTCTTTGGGGATGTCCAAGAACACCCACTAATGCTAACAATACACATGTAGTGCTAACGAAACATTTTGTGTTAGAGTGAAGCCCTTTTTTCCATTTGTGATTCTCTAACTCTCACTGCTTATCGTAACAGAACAAGTTTTGTAAGTTATTAGATCACAAACTTTCAGTTTGGAGTTTTAGTAAGCCCTGAACCTCAACAGATGGAGAGAGATCATAAAAAATTAAATATCTTCATTGCTAGTTACATGAATTTTATGGAGAGTTAGGAACTCTCCCTACTAACCGTTATTTTTACATGTGCACTTTTGTGTGAGAGTTTCTTTTGTTTTGCAGTGGAGGCATGCTCTAGGATTGCTGCAAAGACCAGGAACTATTCTCCTCCCTCAAGACCTCTGGATTCTGAAGATGAAGAAATTAGCACTGTCCGTTTGATTTTCAAGTCATCCAGAGCTCCAGTAGAAACTCTTCATTGACTGCGTATTTATAATCAGTATTCAAATGCTGACCTTCTCATCTTGTTAACAAGGAATAAGGGTTATAAAATTCATTTCCAGCATGGATTCTGTGTTAATGGACAACATTCTCTAAAACGCTCCAGTGAATTCCATGAGAAGTATCTTCACAGTATCTTTGGCAATGCACAGGTTTACACAGACAAGAAATTGCGGTGGTTGAACTCAATATACAGTAGGTGACACCAATGGGAACAATCGGCTTCCTTCAGACCACCATTGGCAAAAATTCAAGTACATGACTTGAAGAAAGGAGGGAGGAAATTAGAAGACTGTTTCTCTGACAATAAGAGGAAGAATATAAATCTTCTACTGTCACATTTGTTCTTTAAATGATGCAGTGTTCAACCCATTTCCACCCATGTGAGATAGAATATACAGACCAGCTTACAGAGGGCAGAGCACCTCTGGTGTCTTGCCTGAACTCTGTCAAGAATTTAAAGAATGTTCTGTATGTGGACTGGGCTGTAGTATATCTGATTTTGGTAGATATAAGGGGAACCGGAGATTCCAGGGAAGAAAAGTAAGCAGACTCATCTAGATGAGAGGACTAAGGCCCTGAAAATAGTGGTCATAAAGCTGTACAGCTAAAGAAAGAGTGTGTTTTGGAAATGGCTGGGAGAAAGGGAGATAGAGTCAGGAATAAAGCTATGTGCTTCCCAGAAAAAGGGACAAAAAATCCTGAGTGTGTAATTTTGAAAGGAAAACATTAGAGTGCTCTGGAGATATGGGACATTGTGAATATTCAGAACAGCCTCTTTTTAAAGGCTTGCTGGTATGAAGTGTTGGTGCTCTGGCTCAGTTAACTGAAAAAGACAATTTTTTATTTTTCCTTGCATGCATAAAACAAGAAAGTAGCTGCTTGGGGGAAAACCACTGCATTCCTATTTCTGCCTGCTGCAAGCAAAGCTTCATTGGCTAATTGGGCTTCCGAGGATGTGAAACACACCAGTGGGAAATTACACTTCGACAATCATGCTGCAGGAACATAGCCAGCCTCGGAACATCTGTCTTTTCCCAAATTTTGCCGAAGCCAATTAAATTCACTCATAACCAGCTGGTCCCAATGTGACAACACACTGACTCAGTCAATGCAAGCTGATCTTTTTGTGCTGGGGCAAGACAGTTTTCGTTTCCACCCCTCTTGCGCAACTTGCACCGCAATATGAGTACTGCTCATGTGAATTTCCTTTACTGAAATGCCATTGCCTTCAGTGTAACGCCAAAGCTGTGCTCAAATTGTCTTCAGTCTTCCTTTGTGCTTTACTGTATGACCCAAATAACTGGATTTTGGTGTTTTGGCACACAGCCAAAAACACCTGGTTCTTCCTGTGTTGCAATTGTGGTTATCATATTGCCGTCAGTGTGTCACAGAAAGTGCTAAAAAAGTGCTTTCCCAGTGCTCAATGTCAGCAAAGGCTTGATTTTAAACTCAGTCCCTGGCATATGAGCCCTCCTACTCATACAAACAGGGACTGGACTGACTGATCATTGCCAGCCTAAACACCATTTTTCACTTCAGGTGCCTTTCTGTGATATTTTTGTGGATTTCTGATAGCTGAATCACTTGCGCTTCGACTTGCTGTCTTTTCAAAGGCACGTAAAAATCATTTGCAAAGGTGCTGCCTGTCATTTTATTTCCCAACAGACAACAAAATAATCAGTATAATGACTCTGTTGTCTTTCTGCTCCCATGCATCAATCAATTAAGATCACAGAGTACAAAAATTTTCTGGTACAGTAATATTCAATAAGGTCATAATCTTGCATTGATGAAGTTGTTAACAAAAATGCAAGTGAATTATAGTCTGGCATGGGATGAAGCTATTAAAGGCAAAATGTCCTCCAAGTGATCCTTAAGGACTGGCAGGTTTTACACCCAACAGTTTTTCTTTACTCAATGGTGTTTAAGTGGGAATTACAAGAGCCCGGTATGCCATACAGTACATTTTATCTCCCATTTGAAAGGCTGTGCCTGGTCAGAGCAGGATTTGGTGATGGAGGAAGGAAAGAAAGGGAACATGAGCAACAACACTGGATTGAAATTAGGAACAGAAATAGCTTTTTTCCTGCATATAAGAGACCTTAAAATCTTTGTATGCCCCAAGATGAGTAATTGCTATTAAAACATTTACCTGATTTAAATTTATCTTCATTGCCAAATGAAAGCTGTAGTAGCTGGATTTGTTTTTACAGCAGAAAAATAAAAATTTCCATAAATATGTTATTCCATACAAGCACATTTTATTTTACCTTTTCATCTGTGGTTCATAATATCGTCAGTGATCAATATATTTTCACACTTTCTTTGTTTACAATAATTATTTTTTATATAAAGACAGTTCTACCTTGATAAGTTCATACATGAGCTCATTCACTTCTTTATAATCTACCACCTTGTGCCAGAATACAGAAATGCCCTGTAAGAATAATGTTTTAGTTTGGTTCTGTTTCAGAGCCAAATCTGGAAGCAAAATAATCTCTGTTTTACCATGTCATGACCAGTCTTGGTTATTGAACTCTTAGAGGTTCTGTAAGACCTCAGAAAAATGATAAGCTCATATAAATATAACATTATTTGTAAATATTCTAGTTATTTATTGTACTTTCTCCAATAAATATATTTAACACAAAATTTAAGGGATGAGTCAGTGCCCTAAAGAGCATGCACTCCAAATATGAGCATGATGATGCATATCAAAGCATTAAAAGGAAAGCTTAAAGAGGCCGATAAGGTTGCTCATGGTGTAATTTTTTTTTTGTTTATATCTGTGTTTATACATATAGATGCTACATCAATAGTATATACATTATATATATATATTTACATATTTGTCTTTAATTAACATACCCATGACCTACTTAAGATATCCTGAGACATGGTTTCATTTTGGAAAAAATTATATGCATAGATTTATAGTTGTCCAAACACTATATTCGCTCTTACATTTTCAAACCTGTTTGTATCATCCAAATAGTCATGAGCATTTAAAAATTTATTTTAGTGCATTTTTGCTAGCTTAAATGCAGTAATATTTTCATGGGTCAGAAGAGAAAACACCACAACAGCAATTTAGTTGTTTGTTTCTCTGGGTTGGAAAAGGTTGACTCACTGAAGAAGACTATTTCTTTGAAGCAGATTCTTTTAAGCTATGGTTTAGAGACATTAGAGCAAAAGTACTTCCCTTTTTTATCTGTTCATTATTTATCCCTTTAATCTCAGGCTAGGGTGCCTCTCTTTCTGTGTAACTGCTTGTGAATGAAGGTCCTCAGCTACTGCTGATGCTCACCAGACTTCTCCTTGTCCATCAGTAATGTTGTTTGCGTTGTCTCTGTGTTATTTATTTTCTGTGAAAAAGAGCAGCCCTTTTCCACAGGCAGCTAATTATTCTTGAGACAACATAAAACCGCTGTTCCGGAGCTGGAGGCTTTGTCCTCCACTTTTAACCTTACGCTGTCCTGAAGATTTTGGGAACTACAGAGATTCTTTCTTATTCAAACAGAAATTGTTTCTCTTATATTACTGTGCCTTTTTTCTTATGATTCATTTTTGATCAAAGTGACACAAGCTTTCTGAGTAACAGAATAGGGAAGCAGGGAATTGTGCTGCCAGAGGAGAAAGCAGCAGGCAAGTAAACAGATCTTTCCGTCTTACATCATGGTACACAGATTTAGCCCTCAAGAAGCAAGAGCAGCTTTGGGAAAAGCAATGACAATTTTGCCATCGTGATAAAAGAGAGCTTGAGGATAAGCCTACAGAGCTGAATTGCCTGGGACAGAAACAACTGGGACTGCAGAAAACACTCTCAACCAACCAGCAAGTTCAGCCAGTTTCTTGCAGATTTTTTGCTCTTGTGCATTTTTTTATTGTCAGAAAAGAAAGCAATATAACAAAAGTGTACTGTAACACTGTGCAACAACATGTCCATGATATCACTAGTTGTCTCCATGTGACCACAAATTTTGCCCAACATGTGAACAATATAGTCATTAAGGAGCTTTTTAACCATTTTGTATTGCTTCTGGTATCTTGTAAAACTGCTGACAATAAAATGTCTTCAGGAAAGAAGTTCACTGATAATATACAACATTTCCTGCATGGACTTCTACCCACTCTGCTGGGTTCTCATTTACAGCAATATTAGGAAGAACATTTTCCTCTGCTGTCCTCCAGGTGCCGTTTTCATCAACGTTGTGGTAACACAGTTTTCTTGTACATTGTTGGCAATATTTCTACTAATCCCTGTGGTTCACTGCCAGCACTACAAATCATGTATTTCATACTTCCAGAAATGGCTGTAGTCGTGATGTGAAAGTTCCTAGCGCAACCCATACTAAGGAGTTTTTTACTGTGTCTCCACCTACACATGATTTTTTGCTTTCCAAGTGAGGAAGATCAAATATGAGGCACTCACAAGAAATGGTGCAGATTTAAAAGAGGCATTAAGCTCCATCCTGCCAAAGACAGGTTCTTTCCTATCTTTTGTCCACCCTAGTAATTCAGAACAGTGGTAAGAAAGAAAAGGGGGGCACTTTACTTCCTTACACCCTCACTTTGGACCTTTCTGAGAGGTGCTTCAAGAAATCCTTCCAGATGTACTCAAGCTAAAGGCACTCAACAATTCTGCCCAATAAGCCTGGATTTGCCAAACAAGACTGAAGAAGTGAGAAGAGCAGAGCAGCCTCAGCTTTGAGCTTTTAGAATATATTAGATGGGGGGTTTATTATTTTTTACTTCCTTCAAGCCTCTAAACCTATGTAATACGTTCCAAACAATCATTTTAATTCTAAAATGAAATCTCATCTTTTGGAATTAGTATAGACATGCTCTCCTTTTTCCTGTGAAAAGTCAATCTCTTGTATTGCTCTACTAGTAAAATCCTGTCTGTTTGTTATTATTCTTTAGTTCAAGGTGAGAAAAAGTAGACTTTGCTTGTAATACCTACTTATTTTGCAATGTTTCAAGGATTTAACAATAGACAAATTATTTCTCTTCATTCCCCAATTCTTACTATGTTATCCCTGAGGACGGAAAACCAGCCAAATCTCCAATATATTATAAAACATTCTTTTTGATTTCCAGGTCTGTAATAAATGTGTGCCAAAGTTCAAAAGGTACCTTACAAATTGAGACCAGCGTCAGCTGTTTTGTTTTGGGGTTTTTTTGGCAGTCAATATTTTATTTGCCTTCCACAGACATCATGACTTGCTGATGTAATGGCTCCAATGTGCGTTGTATTGCAGAGGTTACATAGTTCCCCTGTGTCAAATTTCAGATTGATATACTGGGAAATGTAATAGGCCAGGGCCTGCTGTCAGTTCAGGTGCTATGGCCATGTGAGATGAGAGGTGTGAAAGATTTAAGCAGAAAATATTTTCTTCTAAGAAAATATAGATAAACATTTAGGGACAAGTGATGCTAAGATTATTTGCATAGCTTTGGCACCTGAGCTATGCCACTGGATCACCAGGAACCCTCACAACGGGGATTTCTTCCAGCACATCATTAAACTTCAGCCAGCTCATCTAACTTGTGATCTCTTGTGATATATGATATGCACTTAAATCAGGAGCTTAGAGCAGCTGAAATTAGAGTGAGCAACCCTCTATATTAAGGGAGGTGGAACCATTATCTGCTTTTCCTCAGGAATTTAAAATCCAAAGGAAATCATCATCCTTATAAAACAGGGATGGTTTCACTGCGTGTTCAGTCCTGCTCATCACACTTCTCATTTGCAGCAATCTCTATCTTATCAACATCATTTATATACTTACATCATTTAGCATGACTACAGACATGCAATGAAAACTCTTGGCTAATCCATGTTTCTCAAAGATATCTCTACTTTCCGTAGAATTAAATAACACTTCTGCCCCTTTGGTTGTAAAACCAATTACTTTAGGACTTTTTTTAAAGTCTTTCAACATCACTTGTGCCATGCCACCATTTTTATTGCATTCAATCCTGAAGATGTGTGATCTTTGTGTGATTACTGTGTGCAGGCTGTCATTTTCCAGCAATATTTTTCAGGATTCCATGACCTTTACCCATGAAGTAAAAATAGACCGACAAATTACTACCTCCAGATCAAGTAACTTTGAAGCCATCTAGGGAGCATTTCTGCCCAGTCTCTGTCTTATCTACAGCTATTACTGTGTACAGTCTCAAACCCTTTCTCTTCTTAAACAGCTCAGTGCTGCCAAAAATCTATCCTAAAACTGCATTTCCAAGCTCGGTTGCTGTAGATCTCCTACAGTAATACAACATTTGCAGCAGAAGGTACAGTGTTAAAAATCCTAAACTTGCTAGAAACTCAATAAAAGGCTGCATGCCATGACTTTAAGAAACTACAGTATCATGTATCATATATTTTTTCCTGTTACAAGTCTCACAGTCTCACTGACTTTTCTGGTTTACCTAACAGACTATTTCTGGTTTAGGACTACTCTACTTAGTCCTTTTCTTCCCCAGGGGGGAAAAAAAAAAAAAAAAAAAAAAAAAAAAAAAAAAAAATTAAAAAATAAAAAAAACTAAAGGAAA
>VZRL01003024.1:817616-927499 GCA_013397895.1 Origma solitaria
AAAACTTAATATAACTTAAGGAGAAGGGACATAGTTTCTAGTGTAGCTACAATGAATTTTTTTGTATGGGATGGTGATTGGTTCCAATACCATAGGACAAAAAAAAAAAAACCAAACAGTAACATAATAATTTCACAGCGGGAACATTCACAGTTAGTATTAGAATGCAAGTCAGCTTCATTGTTTTTTTTTCTTACAGGCAGCATGAGACCACCGTGTCGTCAGAGATGTGACTTTTTTAGTGAAGCTGCTCACCAAAGCTACTTAAATGCCATTTGGGGGAATGCTTCTAGTTTCAAGGAGCACTTACCATGATCACTGACTCTGGACAGCAATTTCCTTTTGTTATAAGGTTCTGATAGATTTAATTAATAGTAGTTTTCCTTGTTATTAAAAAATCTAACTCTTTCTAATGGAAAAAAAAAGGATTCCTCCTCATTTACACAAGGAGACTGTGATGCCCATAGTGCTTTGCACCAAAAAAAACTTTTCACTATTCAAATCATTAGGAATTTAACTGATACATAATGTAGCTTTTACACACAACACAAAAATTTTGCCTATTTAATTACTTTAGGTGGATTACTCACACAGTAGAAATCAGAAACAAATCAAGATTACCTGAAGGAAACTGGTCAAGAAGCCAATGCCTAAGATTAACTTTCACCATGTACTTCAGAGCAATATTATCCAGAGTAGCAAGATTGGCTTGGATTGTCTGAAAGTTGCCTTCCAGAACAAAAAATACTACAGCAAACAACAATTTAGACATGGTTTCATAATTTTATGTAATTCCCTAACCAAGAAGTAATGAGTCTGACTTTATCCTGGCCCAGCACACACCAGAAAGGTTATAATTTCTTTGTATTTCCTCTCAAAAAGGGCAAACCCAGGTCTCTGTGAAAAAATCAAGGTTCCCTGGTATAAAAGAAAGAAAATGACTGAAGAATACCCATAATAGAAAGAAAATCTATGAACTTAGCAGACACAGTAAAATGTAGGAAGGAGGCTTCCCGAACTTTAGAGGGGAACTGTGAGGTCTGTGTATGACACTGTTGGCTTGTGCCACTGAGAGCACACTGGAACAGAAAGCACTCAATTTGTCGTTGAGGTGAGGTACATGTGGGCAAGAGAAAAGAAAGGCTGTGAAGAGTCTGTCCTTTGTGCAGTGGCTGAAGAGCTGTAGAACTACCAGATAAATATATGGAAAATGTTTGAAATGGCATGATTTTATTATTATTAAGCAACTGATGTGAATATTTGTATTTGTGGAGGGACTTTCATTTGTGGTTATTTTAAAGATAAATGAAAAAATAACTGAATATAGAGTTTCTGTTTGTTATGGACCAGCACATTTTTTAAAAAATTTACTTTATAGGCTAACTTCCACTAATTTAAGAGCTAAATTGGTATCATCTCTTTCATCTGTAAGAATTGACATTTAAACGTTTACCCGGTGGAGTGTTATTGGAGAGCACTAGTGGTGAGTAAGTGGCTGAACATAGGACCTTGCGAGAAGAATTATCCTACAATGTCCATGAATGCTTATGGTCCAGGATAAATCACTCTAACTGTTCTTTCAGCATATAAATTACTAGACATCTTTTAAGTATAAACACTGCTACTGATTAAATATGTGTTTTGTATAAATAAAAATGTTCCTCTGCACATTTCTTTCTGAAATAGTTTCTGAGAAAAGGGAACTGAAGATATGCAAGCTCTCATTCTAAACAGAATACCTCATTTTGTATTTTATTTTCTTTTTATTTTCAAGTGTGAATGGAAGTGTTTGTTTCTTAATTGAAGTTCTTGTATGAGCTGTAGGTCTATACACTCCTACTAGTAGGAATTTCTAAACCATAAATAGATTATATAAAGTAAAATGCTAAAAGAAGGTACTTCAAAGCTGTAACAAAAATCGTGGTAATCATGTCTGGGTTGAGTAACATGACAGGAAGTTGAGTTTATTCTGTGAAACACAGAAACTTTGTCTAAGATCTGTCACATGTGCCTAGTTATGGCACAGATTTTGGCCAATTCATGGAAGCACATTAGGAGAGGTGCCACTATGTGCTTCAACATCCACAGCTCACTCCCTGTGTCGTACCACAAGTGGGCTGCAGAAGGCACAATCGCATGTAGGGCATGACAAAATATCCAAAACCTCTGCTCAAGTGCTGCAGCCTCTCACCAAGGCTCGCACAGGACTAAAAGTGCTAATGGAGAATGTGAACTGCTCTGCTCCAGTACAGTCCAGAGCAACTCATGGGTATTATGCCAGGGAAGGGTTCTTCCAAACACAGCTCTGGGCCACTTCTGAGAATTTTGCAATGAAAATGAGAATGGCACATGGCATTGTGAGAGTAGCAAAACAAACTACTGAGTAAAATGAGACAAATGTTCAAGTTAATTTCTTCAGAAACAAAGGAATGAAAATGGGGCTTTACTATTCTAAGTTTTGTTTTTAGCTATGGGGGGATTTAGGCAATTGCTGATGTCACTTATGGAAAACACAATGCTTCCATTTTTTCAAAATCTTCCTTCAGATGAAAGCAAACATTAAGAACAGATTGCACACATAACAAGTTCTAGAACAAAAGTACATGAGAGTAGGATGCTAAAATGTAGTTAGTTAATAAATCTTTATTTGGTTGATTTCATTTAATAGCAAAATGCATAAACTATTTCATCCCTGAAGGGTGGTAGATTTTTTTGTCAACTAGATTAAGTATCCAGCTAAAGCATGTGTCATCATTAAGTTCTTTCTCCTGCAATTAAGATAATAGTTGTCCTTCTATAAGGACACAAGATAGATTTTCTAGTGTTTGGTCAGTAGAAAAAGCACAGAAAAATTGTCATAGTTCTGTGTGAAATTACAAAATACTGGCAGTCAGTTTCAATTATAACTTACAGGAGAAAAAAACTATCACCAGCACAATGCTCAAAATTGAAATATTTTCCAAAAAAATTTGTGACAGCCTCTATTATTATGAAATGTAAATCCTTGCTTCTGCAGACAAAGTCTGATCCTTTTGAGTTATCACCTAAAAACACTCAGAATATAATCTCTCTTAAAGATACTAATAGTAATTTAATGTCATAGAATCAAATACTGATAAAGATAAAAGAGTTACCAAACTGAATACTACCATGTCACTATTGACATCTATCCCTAATGAGCAGTGATGACATGGAGAATTTGCTGCTTCCTGTTAGGAGCAAATTTACAACAGAAAGTTCAAATTTTTATGTACTTTGCAACACATTTGATTTTTATACACAATCAGATTTTAAAAGTTAACACAGAAGTTATATCTGTTTAACACTTTATTTCTAGGTATCTAATAACATCAATGGAAGAAGGAAAGAAGGAATGTTAGAGACAGTTTTTCAGGTATAAAACTTCTGGAAAAGCTTTATACTTAAAAAAAAGATTAATAATTCAAAGAAAAAATTTTTTAGGCGTAGAAGACAGTGTATTCCAATTTCTGCCTGATAACATCTACATTAATCTGGGCATCAGTAAAAAATGTTTTTGTCTGGAGATTCAGATTTCATGCCTCTGAGGCAAGCTGGGATGTTAAAACAGGGATGTTAAATCTGATTTACTGTTCAGAATTGTTGTGCTGATCTTCTCTGTTTATGAAATACTTTCAGATTCACAGCCCAAGTAGTCCTTTATCAGTTAGTAATTATTACTGTCATTATCAATATGAAATGCCATGTTAGGAAAAAAGTGCTTCAGGGATTTAGTATTACTGTTGAAAAAAACAAAGTTCACTCTGGAGTTAAGCTGCGGAGATATTGTCTGCTTTGGCTTTATGCTGTTTCTCTGTAGGTGTGTTGGATGAAGACAGTTGGTTACAGGAGGTTAATAGCCCCCCTTGAGGTGGCTTCAGGATATTCAAAGGACAAAGGTGACACCAGTCGAGGATTTAGGAGAGAAGGGTGGGAAAAACTACCTCTATTAAGAAGGGCAGATAAACAGTTTGAAGGAGAGAGGATGCAACGAGTGATCTGGGATCAAATTCTAAAACCAAGTTATGATATAGCAAGGTATTGTGGACCATAATTCATAGTACAGAAAAGACAGATGGTAGACAATGTCCAACAGAGGACTATAGGATTTGTGAGTAGGCTCTGAGGCTATAAATCACACTGTAAACAAATATAACCAAGTTGGCTGAAGGTAAGCATAAAGTGTGGCATGACAAATTTGGCATTATTGAGCATAAGATGCTCTGCAAGAAGTACAGGCTGCAATAGGAAAGACTTATTGCCGTCATAGACCTGACAAAGGAGTGGAGGGTAAATGCAGAAAAATATTACAGGTTTTTTCAAACCATGTTGCTCATGAAGAATGTCCTAGATGACGAAATTTTGTGGCTATAAAAAGGGGAGAGGGTTGGTTTTATTGTTAACTCTTCTTTGACATAGGATGTGAACGTTTGGTTAAGAGCATGAGAAAAGACTGGCAAATTTAGGATAATTCTGTTCCAAACTGGTAAAAGAACATGGGATGTGGGAAGAGGCAGCACAGCACTGCCTGTTCCGGAGCACTGTGGGCACTGCTGGGGATATCGCAAGAGTAAAACATGGAATAGCAAGGAGCCCTGCCGGGAAACTCTGCATCCTGCAGAAAACATGTTAATGGATCTCTCTAAAACACCGAGGAAGAGGATTACAGACTAAACTTTCTGATGAGTTTGTCTGCTTATCTTTCTTTGGTTATTCTGTCTTTTCCTGAGAGAGAGCTTAAATGATGGAGGGAATAATAATGGTAATACTTACGTTTAAAAGTACAATTCCGCTGCTGATAGTGTTCTAGTAAATTTTACTCTGTGATTATGTAGGAAAGAAAACTTATCAGCATTAGCTATTACCATCAAGCTGTAATGAGAGGCAGCATGATTTTCTTATAATGCTGAGAGCAATGATTGCAATATCTCAAACATAAGAGTAATGATGATGACTGTTTTTTATTTTTGTGCTTATACTTAACCAAAAAAAAGACAAGTTTTTACTGAATCCTTTAATTGTGCAGGCTGAAGTATTGATCTTATGTTGTGTCTGTCTGAGAGATCCCTGAGGCAGTATAAAGCATTCATTGCCTGTGCAGTTCTATTGATGCATAAGGATTAAATACATCATCCCACAGGTTTGGAGGATTTCTGGTGGAGTGCAATATTTCTGTCCTACTGTATGCTATTGCCATATGTCACATGATGGGGAAAATTAATGTGCAAATGAAATTTGAAGGCAAGGCAGTGTCTAGATGTTCTTCAAAGTCTCAGATGTTGGCTCAAATTGGGGGCAGAGTCCCAAAAAACAGTGTAATGTTGGTACTGGGAGTTAGCTCAGAGAGGATTCATATTTAGATGATGTTTTGTAGATTTGTCATCCTCACTTATTTATAATTTACCCTACTTAAAATCAGAGGGAATTTTTCCCATATCTGACAGACAAGAATGCATCCACCAAATTAAATATTTATAAAGTAAAATAGCCACTTTTAAGTGGCAAGCTGATGAGTGTTCACATTTAAATGATGACATTTGATGAATTTTTATTGATCATTATTTGCCTTCTTCAAACAGATCATGGTCAATAACAAAAATAGCAATTTGTAGTCAACCCTTCTGACTGGTCATATAACTTGCTTGGTTTGTGCTGTCACAACAGACTTTCTCCAAATCAAAATATAACTATGACAGCTGGCAAAGGGCGTTACCCTGCAGCATATTTCTTTCATATATATCTCTAAATTTCAGGCCACTAAAAGATGATGATTTTTGTTGAACTTAATTTCTGATTATTGGGAGGGAGGGGAATCTTTTGAATAAACCTTTGTTTTCAATAAGATGATTTTTCCATTAGTGGCAAAAATATGACACCTCAAAGAAACACAGGCAGTATATGTCTTATTGCAGTGTGGCTTTTCTTGAGTGGAAAACTTACTGGTTTTCATAAATCTTTTAACTCATTTGAAACCAATTTTTCAAAGTAGAGATGATAAGCTGGAAGAAGCTTAAACTTCAAGTGCTTTTTCACAGTCATTTCCTTCTAAAGCAATTATTCCCTGATTCACTATGCCTAAGCAAATTAATGTTAGAAGAAAGAAAAATTGGATTAAACATAAAGATTTAGTTCTAATAATTTTTACTTTTCAAGTTATTGTTGGATTACAATGCCCTTTACTATCATCTCTAAATTATTTAAAGTAAGCTAAGCAATCTTAATTCTTCTCCTTACTAAATTATTTAGGGCATAAATGTTTCCTGTTGAATGCTTTTGTGGTCAAATAGTGTATCTCAGGCTAAAAGAACAAAATTCATTTTAATACAATTATACAATAGCATTAGCTAGGAAAAGTATCTGAAGTGTCTTCCATTATGTATTTACTCATGAAAATTGTGAAACTCAGCTCAGTAAAATACATTTCTTATTTTCATTAATAAAACCCCAGAATTCTCAAGATTTGTTGCTACATTTTTCATAGGACACTAAAGCCAAAAGTAGCAAGTTTTCTTTCAATGTGTGTTTACTTACATCTTAATTAACTTCTCGTATTTCAAGACCTTTCCAATTCTTTTCATTCATTATTATGAGTTCACAGGCATAGGAGAAATAAATCACAAAGTGACTGAACATCTTGGAGGGCTTCAAGACACACCACACTCTTACTTTTAAAGAGGAATGTATACTACACACAATATAGCATTAATTAAATAATTCTATATTTCACAGTGCCTCACTTGTAAAGGGAAGATAGCTCCAGTTGACCAGGAATTTAAATCAGTAGGATGGTTCTCATTGATTTGAGAGGACCATGTTTGAGGACAGAAAACTTCAGAATTAAGTATAGGGGTCAGTGTGATCTATATCTGATGCAGTCTTTAGCTTGAAATAAAAGGCCAAGCTTGCTTTTGCAGCACTGCCTGCAGAAATTCTCACCATTCTGAATTAATATAAAATATTTTATTACAGTAGGCTGTTGACACATAGGAATGTCTATCTGGTTTAGGTATCTTTAGAAAGAAAACACCAAGGAAACAAGGAGTTTGAATGGAAATCAACCAGATGCACTATTTCTTATTGAAAATGCCTGGATTTTTACCCACAGAAGATTAATGCCTGTTGGTGCGTTAAAAGAGCAGACTACTCCCCAACAGAACAAACCCAAATATATTCATTAAATAATGCAATATTAAATAAAATTCATAATCCCTAGGCTTTTAGTGCAAGTGAGATGCACATTACTCTGAAATAACCTATTACAAAGTAAAAAAAAAGGGAGGGGTGTAAACACCCTGCTTGATGTGGTCCTCACCATTTAGAGTAAGAAATTTTCTTACCCTCTACTCCTGTGACAATGAAATTCTCTACAGAGTTAAAGAGCAGCCTTATGCTCAGATATGTCGTCCACTGGAAAGAGTGCTGCAAGCTACTGGACTGAGAACTCCAAACTATTTTCTTTCTTGGGTTAAAAAAGACTTTTGCAAAGGAAACAACCTGAAGATTACCTTGGTTTCTGATACTAGCTCTCATATATCTCAATATGCTGAGCTGTCAGGCAGAGAACATTTACTTGCATCCTTACTTCAGTCTTGTCATGAGGGCCAGAAACAAGAGAAGCAGAGCTTGATGCATTTAGAAACAGAAAATTTCCTGTACAAAGATTCACTTGGATGAGTCTTATTTGTTATACCGGAGGAGATGGCTGCTAACTCCTTGGAAATACAGATGCACTACTGGTGTAAATCAGAACAGAGCTGCATACCTCATTTTATTTTAGACTGACTTAAAAGCTGTATTGCTAGCTGCCTGATACATCTCTTAAACTAGAAACCATCATATCCCTCAACTGGCTCTTGGGCTTGCCTTAGTAACGTTGTCAGTCTGTCACACTTAGTGTTTGTAGGATGGCTGGAGAGAGCTGAGAAGCCAGACTAAAACCCTAGCAAAGATTGTAAACAATACCGTAAAAATATCTCCAAAAAAAGAAAAAAATCAGCCACTTTTCTTTTTCATTCAGGCTGTAGCAAGAAAAATATGGCTGGAGAGAAAAATCTAGAAATTCAGTTGATGAGAGAGGAAAAAACATCTCTTTCTAGTACATTGACAAATATGCAGTGCCTGAAGAATGCTGTATTTGTCAGAATTAGTTGTCCTGTGTTTTATTCTATTATCTTCTGGTCTCACATAAAAATCCTCAGGGAAAAAAGAAAAATTCTGGAAAACTTGACCTTATGCTTTCATCATTTCTCCTTCTAAAAAGAAAACTGAGGAGGTTTTGCCTTATCTTTGCTCATTGGCATTAAGTGCCTCTGAAGGGTCAGAGCCTTGGCTAGGACAATTTCTTTAGGTTTCTTTCATGGCTCCTAGAGATAAATCAGGAAAGGAATGGGATTTATTGCATTTGTCTCACTCTGAAGAGAAGTCATTTTCTGATTGCCTGAATGCCAAGAAAACTAGCTTCAAACCCTTCTTCCAGGTCAATGAAGAAACTTCATTTTCAATGAAAACTGAAAATGTTCAACATATTTTGAAAAGCCATAGTAATTTGGTCATGTGGTGCATCAGTGGGCAAGCGGTGATATGGACCATCTCATCAAGCAATATGTCTTCTCAATGGTGAAAACTGTGGAATTACAGTATCCCAAATGCACTGATATTTTCTTCATTAGTAATTTCCCCCAAGGACAAATTTGATTATGCCGTCTTGAGTTCAGTATTCACTACTGTGAATGTTCTCACTCTCTAGATCCATAACAAGTTAAAAACCAAAAGAGTATGTTTCCATGCTTCAGAAATGATGACATTCTAATCATCAGTATTCCACTTTATGTTGCCTTTCATTCCGTATCATACCAATCTGGACTGCAATATTAGCAGAAATAGAAGGTACACAACTATTAAATACAAGAGGGGTAATGTATTTTCTTTCTTTTCTTCCTACCCATGCAGTAAAAAAGTGAGCACATCAGCAATTCAGAGTTTTATAGCTGGGCTGCTGCTCAGCATTATGGATGGCCTCTGCATAAAATTTAATCTCTCTCGTGTTACGCAGAAGATCCAGACACTTCCTCTGAGCCTTGACGTAGAAGCTGTAGGAGCAGTAGGATCTTACGAGCACTTTCAAGCGTGCACATTCAATATGTCATAGAATATGCGTAAGTCCTTTAGCTTCAAATGTTAAAAAAGACAAGTAAGCTCAACTTGTCCAACTCTTCAGCACCAGCTATCACCTCTAGACAAAGCAACTGGAAGAGAGGTGGAGGAAAGGTGGTTGATGATTCGGGTGAGGAAAATAAGGCATCAGAAAAACAAATGTTTTCAGACAGGCCTTTTTTTCTGCAAGCCATGTTTTGTGCAGCTGTGGCTACCCTGGTTTATACCATATCTGTGCTGTGCCCAAAACACCGAAAGAATACCTGAGCTTTCCATCACAGAGAAATTAAGCATGGTTATATGGGAAAGCGGGAAGGAAAATAGGGTATCCAACCAGAGTAAGCAACATCTGATAAAGCCAACTGCACTTACCTAAAACCCAGTCAGCACAGCTTTACAAAGAATGAGGCAAGAAGCATAAAGTGACATGGTTTAACACTTGCTAACACAGTTTGGGCAGGGTGAAATGACTGCCAAGGAAGCCTTTCCTAGCCAACACCAATTTCAGCAAGGTGCTTTCTACTGCCATTCTACTATTTGTGCCACTACAGACTGACAGCAGGAATGTGAGGAAGATGTACAACAGCAAAATGAGCAGATGGTGGTGTCTTGCTAAAGTTGCCCTGTAAAAAGTATTCTGTGGAAGCGTACGAATGGTAATACATTTCCAAACTGGAATACATTCAGTGTGGAGAGCCCACAGTCCATTGAGACTAATCACTGACTAATTCCCTTGTGCTTGTGTTGGGGAAACCCACCAAAAATGGCAAAGGTAAATACAGTACTGGAGTTGTTCAGGCATAGACCTGGGTCTTCCTGGAGAACAGATGCCCTGAAACACTCATGCCAGGCTGGTCATCAAAAGCTGAGATCTCATCTTGAACTGCTTTATACACAATTTATAAAGCTGTCAGGTATTCTCACTGAATCATTTTAATATCTACTGTGATATATAGAATCATAAAGCTCTGAAATGCTACAATGGTTATCAGTATCTACTATGTTAAATGTTTCTGCAACTTTGTCTAACATTAATTTTGTAACAAACAGAAAGCAGTACTAAAAGTGAAAGATGATTCATGGGACTTTGAAGGAATGTTTCTATTCTTCTGCTGCCACACAGAATTCAGAACAGAATTCAGTGACTTTTCAGGGAAGTGCTAAGTGGAATGGTTTGGGCTACCCCACATCACTAAATCTTTATTCTCACTGATTTTGAAAGCAGAACTATTCAATAATCTGAAGGTTAAGTTTCATTTTGCTGCAATTTTGAGTGCATTACTCAAAAACACATGCTATTGCTGATGATCCCATATGGCAAAAGGAAGAAATCACATAATGTGAGAAGTTTTCCAGACTACAAAGTTCTCAATAAGGAAACTAGAAAGATGTGTTTTACAGTTCATTTTATGGTCAACAATCAAAGACTGAAAAGCTCAAATGATCAAACCAGCAGAAGTATACTACAAATGGATTTTTATTGACTGAATTGGATAAACAGATTAATTTTAAAAAATCATATTACAAACTGGTGCAGTACCATAAAATTAGTTTAAACATGTGGAGATGCCATTTTTAGCCTGCACAGGTCCTGCAGCGCTGTAGCCCATTCTCATTGCAAGCAGTGCACTTGAGGGCTTTGAAGGAGTCCGTAAAGCAGTTTCGGAACACAGACATCTTGCTCCCATGGCACGCTGAGCACGGCAGGAAACCAAAGCCCCCGCAAGACCGGCACTCCTGAGGATGCTGGACCCTCTGCTCAAGGAATGGAAGGAAGACAAAAATGTTACCTCACCAACCACCATAAGGTCTAGGACAATAAGGACTCCAGGACAGCTCAAAATGCATACCCTCCACCCCATCCCCAGGCAAGCCACCAGGGAAGACAAGTAAGTCTGCCTTTTCCTTTGGTCAGATCCACATGCAGTGTCAGAGAGGCTCACTGCAGGTTCATTGGTCACTCACTTGCCAAAGTAGCTAGGTAAAGAATAGCTTGAATACATTACATGGATGTTGTTTAGGTCTGAATTAAATCTAGGAGGCATGGTGATGACTGAATCCAAACTCCAGACAGTTTATGCTGACGTTATGTTTTCTATGCTGTATGTTAAGATGTTATGACTTTCAGCATTTGCATGCTCATGCTGAACATATTATACCTATTACATTTAAAGCTGATGATATCAGAAAGCAATTCATAGCTTCTGTCAAGTAGTACTCAAGGAAATAAGTGGTGTATTCAAATTCATGGGTGTAGAATGCTGAAGCTTTAAGTGTAAAGAAGAAAGATCATCAATGTTCAACAGTTATGTCCAGAAAAAATTGCTTCAAACAAGGCTTGAAGCCTCTCAATTGTCCCAATTCCCAAGTAAAACAATAAATTTACTCCACTTTTTTATTGTATCAAAGGCAATGGAGAATACAGGAAGAGATTTCAAAGACACTTTTAAGTTTCACTTGCTGAAAATGTGGCTAGTTTCTTTAAAGATTGCCTTAAAGTTTAAATTAGAGAAAGGAAAGATACACCATTTTGGGTACTTACCACTGTATGTTTCAGCATTGCACTGTGGAGTAAAGACTTTACAGGTTTATTCACAGAGAAAGAACAAAAATCCATACAATTCCTGCTAGTTTTAGTCTGAGGAATTATGTACCACTAAACATTAGTGACAAATTACTACCAGAGTATAGTAAAATACCCACAGAAAATGTCATAACTGGAGCACCATCAAGAAAAATGAAAATATTTCTGGAAATCCATTAATAATAACATTCATCTATTGAAAACTCAGATGAACACGCAAAAAAGGCATTTTTTTCTTTTTGTTCTGTAGCTCATAAACTTGTTGTTCTTCTTCACCAGGCAAACAGCTCCTATTACTATTAGCTTCTCCAGGGAATTTGTGCAAATTGGTGTAATTGGAAACTTCCAGTATTTGCCCAGAATTTGTAGGTGTCGAGCTATAAGTCTAGCCAGAGTGCAGATACAAAGAAAAATGAATGGGAATCATTCAAGAGCAAAACAAAAAAAGTATTTGAGATCATCAGTTTTTAGCAGAAGAAAAGGAAACAGTAAAGAAGGCAATCTATCTGATTACAAGTAGTAAATGTATATTCCCTATATTTATTTGCAGAAATAGAATTACCTCAATTTTGGTTAAGAGATCCTGCAGTTCCCCAGATTCATTCATTAGTAAAATTTTCTCAGCACCCTATTAGGAAAAAAGAAGATGAAAAATGTCAGCCATTTTACCATGAAAAAACAGAGATGATTAGAAGATTTGGTCTTGAAATTTTAAGCAAGCTGAGGACAAATTTGACTCACATTAATTATATTGCAATTAGGTCAGCCTTAGTAAAGTTAGAAGGAGAAGAGAATCTAATCACAGGTCTGATTCTAATGCCTGAAGTTCCCTACCAGGTACCATATCGCATTGCCATTTCTGTAAAAGGTGACACAGCCTAGAAATTCTGATTGTGTTTCCTTTATTTTGCAGGGTATGTTTCCCGACAGAATAAGAAATATTTCTAGTTATCATGTCAAAAATTACAATTATATAAATATACAACACATCAGAGAATGCAGCAAAATGAGAAAAGGAGATTGTATTTCAAATATCCTGGCATCTGAGCATTGAATTAAGGCATAATGTGCCTAATGTATAACACAAGGAGAAAAACAGTAATGAAAATACTACGACAACATTAAAGTCAGACACCACAATAAGTAATAATAACTTAGTCTGACTACATGAGGCCTCTGAGGATTTCTGTGTCCCGAAACAAAGCTCTACAGAAGTGTTGGGGATTTTTTTCCCCCTGAAAGTAAATACTAAGAGAACTGCAGACAAGATTAAAGTGTCAGGGAGGATATGGAACTTTTTGTTCCCTTCTCTTCTAATTAGAGGGCCACATTTGAATGTCTGTACTTCACTTACGTAACCAAATTCATTGAATATGAAATATTGTGAAACACTTGCAGACACTTTTAATCAGTGGATCACAAGGAACCAACAAAAGGTGAGGAAACTGAGGCACAGATGCACAAGCCTTACTTGCTGCCAGGGGCAATTGGCCATATCTTGACCACATGGTGAGCTCATGCCGTTGTGCTGCCCCAGTTTGCTGGTCCCTGCAGGTCCAGATTGCTAATTTTTGCCTTGAGTTTGCTTCCATCACTAACTAGGAGGTGTGGTGGGATGTTGGCACACATATCAGATGTGCCATTAGCTTGAGCTGCCCATGGTCAGCCCCAGCTCCGCACCAGCCCCTCTCTCAGTTTCTGGGAGGTACTGGAAAAGCTGCTGGTGAGCACAGGCAACACATGGGTGCCTCTAATATACCTCTAAATGTCCAACCATTCACAGCACCTTACTGGAGACTACAGAGGGTACAAGGGTGTAGCCCAAAAGGCAACTAAAGGCAATCAAACTTTTCAAATGTCATTGTATGACACCCTACGATGGTTATTCTCTGTGTGGAGAGTCTTTTTTTGCTCTGGCTTTGTACAGAATAGAAGCACCCTTGACTCTGTGTTTGATTATTTTCATTTTAGTTAAAAAGGAAATTGTTAATCTTTTAGTGTATGTGGAAAGCCACTTTCTCAGTAGACACTACTCTTATGGTGTTATAATTTCAAAGACATATTTTTAAAAAAAACAGAAGTATCACACAAGGTAATTAGTTGTAGTTAATTAATCACTGATGAGCCTTATTGTGCTGACTCTTCTATTAAAATCCATTATAGATCATGGGCACAGAGTACACCATCTCCAACACATGCGTTAAGCTCTCTCTGTCCCCAGTGGAGCAGCTTTTAGCACTCTTTGTCCCTTTCACTCCTGTCCTCTCATCTTTCTCTGCGTTCACCCAGAGCAGGCAATGGCAGCGATTGGCACAGCAGTGAGGAGTGGCCAAGGCCACACGGAGTGTTAGCTCGGGGCCTGAATACGCTGGAGGAGCTTAACACACACCTTGTGCTGCCCATCTGATGCAGAGACATTAAGGATTTGCAGCTTTATTGATGATGGGATTGCAGCACTCCAAACTCCTTAAGCTAGACAAGCCTCAATTTGCTCCCTTTAGGAAAGGATCTCTTCTCTGCAGCCCCAGTTGGCCAAAGCATTCTTGGGGCTTCAGCCCTGTGTTACTGTGATGTTGTGTGATAATGCTAACAGGCTTTAGCACAGTAACTAAAAGTTTGACAGGTTTCCCATTATAGATTTATATTTAAAGGATTTTTCTGATGACATTCCGTCAGTCAGCTGCGTTCCTTTCAAAGTAGAAAGCTGTGGTTTTTAAATTAAAACCCAAACATCAGAATGGCTATCAATGTTTTTAAGTGTTCCTGTCTGTCTTCTCTGATTAATGGCTGCTCCAAGTGAAATATAAATAACAGTGTGTAGAGGTTAACCTTCCCTCTGGATCTCTGAGTCTTAACACACAGAGTCTATAATTAATAGAGTAATTAAAGCAGCTGTTAAATAAGTCCAATATCTGCTTTCTGACCAGAATGTGATGCCTTTCTCCCTAGGTTGTGCTCAGTCCACAATTACTCACAAAGGTATGTGAAGCATTAAATAGTCTGTCCCTCTGGAGAATAACATTAGGAGTATGAGGGACACTGGGCATAACCTTTAAAGAATCAGCAGGGAGAGGTGAGTTTGCAGTTTTGTTAAGCAGTTACATTTCAAAGCAGAAGCCTGTGAATCCTTTATCTACTAACTATGCTCAATCTCTACCATGCCAGAGGAGTCCAGGGGCTGTAGTCAGATCTTTGTCCTTCTTTTGGCAAGGAAATGTTACAGACTTGGCTAAATCATTCAACAATTTTTCCACACCATTTTAATTAACAAAATTATTTTCCCAATTATCTCTTGGGAACATCTAGAAATTATCATCGTATTTCATATATTCAATTCTCATTCATAATTCTTGTTAACTGTAGAACTAGGACAAGGTCCACTAAGTTTTCTACTGCCCCAGCTCTGTCCTGTCAATAAACCTGTGTGTTGCTCCCTGTCTTGGATATAACCCATTACCATTTTCACAATATAATATGTCATGAAGGAATAAACATAGATATATGACTGCATTTGGCTGTACTAGTATACCTGCTGCTTTTGGGAAGCAGTCTCTCTTCCACATCATTCCTTACATACGGAGAAAATCAGCAAGGCAAAAAGTTGGGAAAAATCAACATCCCTCTTGTGGACACATTTGTAGTGCAGATAAATTGCATGCCCTATTTCCTGTTTTGCTAAGCACATCAGCAAGGCCTCTTGTTCAGGCAGCAAAAAGGCAATCACACACATCACCCTCTCTGGACCTGCCATGTTTTCACTGTGATGTACCAGGGATTTGGGCTGTGTGTGCCCCTGTCTTTGCCCACAGCTCACACACCCTTCTGTCAGCACCACTTCACCTCTCCCAGCCAGGGGCCCCTTGGCAGCAGATACACAGTGGGTGCAAATATCTGCCTGCAAATCTGCCCATCCACTCAGAACATTGACACTGCTGCAGAATGGTACCAGCACCAGAAATTCTGGATTTGGTGTGCAAAGAATGGGAAACATTGATGTGTAAAAAGCAATTGAACCTTGCATTTCCTGACATGTGAAACTGCAGAATGGAGGAAAAAAGTGGGAAAATGCTAGCAGATGGAATGCAATAATTACATCATAGTTTTACTGTCACAGAGCCATTCATATCTGCCCATTGAGTGAAAACCAGGAGAATGTATTTAACAAAACACAGAGGCTGCAGAGAGCTGCTAATCATATATGGCCACTGGAAATCAGTTAAAAGGAAACTGATAATTCTTGTTTCGCAAAAAAATATTTTACATAGGGATTTCCTAAAATTCAGTTACAAAAATAGACTCATCATTGGAAATAATCATAAAACCAATGTGTCAAATAAAATAACATTACTGTAAATCTCCTACTGTTGTGGATTCATTATAGCTGGGAAAGCTAAACAGGAAATATTTTGTTCAGAAAAAAAAGTCTTAAATTCACATATCTGAAAAAAATCAATAGGTTTGTATGGCAAGTGAATGCTAGAATTCAATCATGTATTTCAAGTGGAAAAAGAAAATACGTGTATTTTTAAAATATTATGTTGTGAGTTATTATGTTTACAAAGAATGGCTTCATTTGTCTTTCTTATTTGCATCCCTTTTCCAGGAGCATGGGTCTTTGCATAACATAAACATTTAACAATTCTGAATGCCTTCATAAGAGTAAATGAATGCTCCATTTTTTTTTTTTCTGTGTGGCTTTCTGTTTTCTGGAAGTAATTTTTTATTCTGCATTGGTATCCCAGCAGATGGCATAATTCCATTTCAGATGGAGACAACCTCAGGTGAAAGGAAGGGATTAGATCAGCCAGTAAAGAGCATGCAGCAGAAAGAAACCGTAATTTCCTGACAGACTGATATTTAGACAGTGTGTGTCAAGAAATACAATGATTCAATCCTGAAAAAAAACGAGAAGATTAAAAGCCCTGCTGTGCTGCAGCATGCAGGACTTTGCTTGACAGGGGCTAAATATGATTTTTCTATTGCTTCTGCCCAAGTCATGGATTTGTTTCATTGTCCCTTTGCAGGCAATGATAAATTCCACAGCACTGTGAATATTTCTCCCCACAGCCTGCAGTGCTCAAACAACTTTGTCCATGCTTCTGAACAGCTTGGGTACCATATACTCTATCAGATGCACATATGCTGGGTTTTGGTGCTTTTGTTACTTTTATCTCATTAAGAATAATCTTTCACCTTTCAAAACTGTTCATATTTTAATTCAGGGTTGGAGGTTTTTTCTCATTATGACTCATTGAAAGCTGCATAGCTCAATATAGATTCTCCTTTGTATTGCTACATGCAATCTCCTTCAGGGACGGACTTTTCAGGAAATAAATATCCAAAATTTTTAAAAAGAGAGAGAGAAAAAAGAAGGAAAATACTGCATGATTTATTTTCTGACACATCAAGTTTTGGTATTTCTGTGTTGCATTTGCATATCAGAAGTTAATTATTATAAAAGACATTATAGAAATATCCACTGTTACCAACGAGACCAAATTCTGCAATTAGTTCTCAATTGCATTTTAATGAAACACAAGGCTAGCACAGGTGCCAGCCAACATCTTGCCTTTGGGGTCATGAAGAGGGGAATTGACAGAGATGGGGGGTGAATAGTCCATTGCCAGACCTCCTCAACATGCAAAGTGCCCCCTCCTTATTTCTCTAAATGAATGAATTTAAAACTCTCTTGTGAAGCCATAGTAAGACAGAGAAATAACTTCCATAAAATAATGAGGCTTGCCACCTTGACCAAACAGAATAAGTGCACACAGGTCCCTGGCCAGGCAAGTGACAGGCTCACCCTGGCGCTCTCCTTTCCCAGCGCCCTGCCAGCCACAGGTGCTCTGTTTGCAGCCCCCTGCGCTGCTCACTCTGAGCTTTCTCATCATGGCTCATCTCAAATAAAGCCTCTAGAGAGAGGTGCTGCAGCACAGCAGTGATGATGATGATGAGCATGGAGAGCAGCAGAGGCACAAACGTGGCATGGGAGCAGGGCTGAGGCACATGCTGCCTTGTGCTCTCTGGGAGCAGAGGAGCTGTCTGTTCCCTGCCTGCAAAGCTGGCTTGCCACTGATAATGTCACTCTTATGCGGAATCACTTTAATCCTCTCATGGAACTAAAGTTTGTTCTGGGTAACTACAGTGTGCCTCATCAATTTGAGGAAAATAAAAAGAGAAAGAAAAAGAAGCAGGAAAACACACCCTATAACTGGGGCTTTTTCCTGTTTTTAGCAGCCCAATGCTTTTAGTTTTCTTGTGCTAAACAAACTAAGTGCAGTTGCCACGCTGCAATAAATGTCTGTAGATCATAACTCTAAATTACGGCCTTTTTTTACCTATAGAAGGTAGGTTTGTCTCTCCCACAGAAAGCTATCTTCCTAATTCACTTGCCTTCTTTTCTATACCTCTCCAAAGAACCTCATACAGTACTTAGTTTTAATGAGATTTTATTGTTTTTTACACTGTCATTCCTCTGTTAAAAGACAAGTTTCTCACAATCTTAAAAAAATATAAAAACAAAAAACAACTGGCAGTGACTTAATGAGCCATCCATCGTAGCAAAATAACTATTACCAGGCATTACTTACAGCTAAACAAATAATTTATTTAATCAATTTCAGTATCTTATCTGAGTTCTTTTGACACATTGATCATACATGGATTAAGATTTTCTTGAGGTCAATCATAACTCACACTTTTAACATGATAATTAGTCTGAATACTGTTGAATTTTCAAATGCTGTTGAATGTAGTACTTCTGCTCCTGGCTGACTGGAGAACTCTCCAGCTCTGAGTTTTGATAAAAGCATATTCTATTGTGAAGTAAAACTCACCTTCTACTAGTACTCTGTACACAGGTGATTTTGTAGCTGCTCTAGAAGTCTGGCAAGGCCTGTGACAGCAAATGTCTTTGCTACACTGCTCAGGGAAACCTAACTCATACAGAACACATGGAAAGCTAGGGAAGGATGGAGAGAAAGAGGAGAAAGTGTTCATACATGCCCAAAATCTATTATCTCTGATTGTTGGTTACACTGCATTTTGTTACTTAAATGTTTTGTGAAAATGAAGGCTTTAAGTGTTGCAAACACAATAACCTCACTATGTTTAAATATTGTTTGCCTTCACAAATAACAGTCTTGCAGTTGGTGCTAATTTCTAGCTTTTTACCACTCAAGAAAAATACCTTCTCTGAGCTCCCAACTCTTTTCTTTGTGCCACTTTCCAGAACCTTTTTCTTTTGATTTTCTTTCAGAGTATAAGAAATACATTTTAAAAGTACAGGTCCAATGAAAAGGTGATTTCAAATATCAATAGGCTGCTAGACCTAGAATTCTAGTGTACAAATGGGGATTATAATTTTCTATTTGGAGCTTATGTCTTACAATTGGGCAGTTGGACTGTTTTTCTCTCTCTTCTGCAGCTAGAATTTTTTAAAATCTGTATCTATTAACCAATTCCTTATCTAAAAAAATTTTCAGTTGATTACAGATGCTGGTACAGACTACATCATCTAAAATCCAATGTATATATGAAGTCTGACACCTCAAGGTGTTAACTTCATAATCAATACACATATTACTAAATGACAGGTTTATGCTCTGTGTGTTCATCTTCCTGGGTCAATCATACATGCAGGCTCTCATGAGGGGAAAAAAGTCCATTTCTCTAGTTTTCATAGTTTTAACTATGAAATTAGATATTTTTTAAGAAACAGATTATATCTTAGATGTATTACTGCACCTTGCTCCCCTTCTGATAGTCTCTCCCTGGTTATCTTTTGCATCTCCAGATCAAACTTATCAGTGAGTATCTGTACAGCACATACTGCAAAAGGATCTCTGGCTTTGATTGTTACCAACACTCCAGCATTGTAGGCAGTTTTCTGAAAATCTGGCTTCAAGATTTTCATCTGTTCATCCCAACTGTAGAAGAACCAATAAAACATTCATTCATGCTTTACTTACCCCAAGATAATGGCCATCAATAAACACAACAGGGAGTGAGGGAACTTCACAGACTCTTCTGCACCTTTCATCTAGTTCTTTTCCATAATCACTGTTCAGAGCAATGTTTTTTTCTTCGAACTTAACTCTGTGATTTTGAAATATCTTTCTAACCAGTTCACATCTTTCAAAAGTGGTTCTCACCACACGAAGACTGGTAGTATAAATTACTATGCGGCCAAACTCTGGGACTGTTGAGACCTGGGAAAAAAAATAGTTCCCATTACACAATCAAAATAATAGCTTCCAAGTATTGAGTAATTTTATTTAAAATATTATTTGAGAAAAAAAAAAAAAAAAGAGTGTCTTAAAACCGCAATCTGACATACAACTTTTTTCAAATGTGAGGATGGAACAGGAAGAATGAAGTTCTTGCCATCACCAACTTAAGGCAATATAAGTTAAGTAAGACTCTTTTTGGAAAGTCTTAGAGATGGTATGTCAACTTATATATTTTCAAGAAACAGATATACCTTAGATCCTGCTGGACTTCCAAATGTGAATAAATTGACACTGTTCTGCTGATGTCTGATTCTGCTAATACAGTCACTCGTGCTTGCAGAGAGTCTGGTAGTACCCAGACCAAAACTAAACTTGCTAGGTCAGGTGTTGTTGGCAATCTCCTTCAAGACAAGAGCCAAAGCTAAGCTTTAGCACATCCATGAGCAAACATTAACTTAAAATACTTCAGTTCAGCTCTCCATGCTGAACTAGATTATGACTGCAGAAAGTACAGATGTATCCGTAATTTTTAATGTAGTTCCACAGCAAATTACTCTTAACATCCAAACAACAATTAAAAAAGTGTATTTTGTGTATTAAATGTCCAATTGAAAATCTACCGCAGTCGGCTGGAAAAAGTTTCACACTACAATTCAGATTTGACTTTTTACCCACTTTTACCTTTTTCCATATGTAAAAGTTTATGTCGTTCTTTCCTTTCCAGGATGAAAACAATTAGATGGTGTAAATACCACAGGAATTAGTTTGCCCGAGAGAGTGATAGATTTTCAAAAAGCCTGAGAATCATTATGCTAAACAAAGATATTATTTTCAAATATACCATTTTTTTTAAAAAGGTGGTAATGCATTTTCAAGCATTCCAAACTATCCATTATAATCATCAGATTATATTTAATTATTTCATCAGTATTCCAGGTGTCAAAACACAATTTAGAAAATAAAAATCAAAGATACTACACTGTAGCACCGTTTGGAAAATGAACCTTGATGGGTGAATAGATAATTTTGCATCTATGTCATGCAAAACCTGTAAAAACATGGCTGTTAATTTGGGCAGATGCCATTGCAGATTTTGCAACATAATCAGTCATGATTTATCTTACAAACTAAATACAAAAAAAATCGTCTCAAAAAGTATATTCTGCATAGAGAGGTGTTTACAAGGTTCTTCATATGGTAAAGGGTTCTCAGGAAAAATATTTGCATTTCGCAGATCACTTACAGAAGACTGGAAGTGTAATTGCCAACATATGTAACCATGGCTTTCATCTCTCATTCCGGAAAGGAACCATGTTGTGATAGGTCAATATTTTTTCTCTTTGAATGGATGTCAGAAATTGAGTTTTAGGAACAAGCGCTATGAAAATGGGCTACTTTTCTCCAGCCTATTTTCTAGGTTGAAAATCTGTTATACTGTTATTGCAGCACTGACTCTCCTCCAGGTTATTGTTCCCACATTCCAAGTGAGAGAATTAGCTCATCCTCTATGTAAAAGAAAAGTACTCTACATAAATACTGCAAAAGATTTTAGTAACCATATATGGATTGCTTGAAGGAAGAGGAGTCTGTTGTTTTCATAAGTAACAAAAAGGAGTCTCAAAATATTACTTAGATAGAAAATTTCCCATATTCATGATTTTTTTCCTGTTTGGAGTGACAATACATTTTGAAGTGCAAAACTATTCAACAGGATAGAAGCTCTTGTTCCTCCGTAGTTCTAATCTCTAATGCTGTTTGTTCCCAGACACTAGAGGCTGGCAGCACAGGCACAGACTGTCATTATCTGGTGAAGCATCAGGACTGTGGTGTCCCTACAGCATACAAATAAGCAGCCGGAGAGATGGAAAAATGGAAAGTTGTAAAGTGATCCGGAAAGATATCAAGTGGAAGGTGTGTACAAAGAGTCACTTTTATGTTTATTCCTTTATTTTTTTCCTTATGTAGCAGTGAAGAAATACCACTGTTTGCCCTGCAAAGAAGTATCAAGGACATTGATTAAATAATTCTTCAGGGAATTTTTGGTAAAAGACTTGTTTTCTGTGCTACAAATGCACACAACTTCTCCTTGCAAGGACTTTATCATAGCAGGAAAATCTTTCTTGTCACCTGTCTGCCACATTGGTAATTAAAAACATGGGTTTTATAATAAGAATCTATGTTAATTCTTATTTTTCTATCCAATATAAAGGCTGCAAACTGTAAAATTTAATTACCAGAATACACTCTTGAAGCAAACAGTAAACACTGTGGTTTTCCTTCCTAAGCTGGAACTGTGGCAAAAGCATAATAAATAACAAACGAAGTAAACAAATGAAAAAGAAAGGCTCTTTAGAACTTTTACAATTGAACTTTTTACAAATGAACTTTTACAATTTTGCTTTGCAAACTTGAGATTAGAATTACCTCATGTACCTCACAAACGCACATGAAACTCTAGGTGAAATTAAACAGAAAGCAATTCTCTGGTTAATTGGAATGACAAAACTTTAATAAAGCTGTGGAAGTTGGACAGATGAATTTACCAAAAGATTTGGAGCAACTTACATTAACCACTTACTTGCACTTCTTATAGGTGGAATTCTCATTGAAACAAGAAGCTTATAATGCCTAAGCTTTTTATATATTTTTCATATATTTGTAGCTTTTTAGATTGCTAATGCACATCTGTAGCTCCTTTTCCCCTAGATTTTAGAACAATAAGCTAACCTTGTCATACATTCCTGAAATACTGCTTAGTCTTATTGTCAGGAAGAGGACCTACAAGAACATTTTATTTTCCAACCAGAATCTGAGAAGTCATAACAAGAAGTGGGGCAAAGAAGCCTTTGGTCTAGCTCCAAGGAGTGGACCCAGGGTGGGTTACTGGAGCAACTGAATCTCCTATTGGATGTACCTGTTGGATATCCTAATTAATTAACCTTATAAAATTGGAGAGATCCATTGCTGGGTGTGCCCATCACCACCGACACCTGAAAGCTTCCAAATAAGGGTTTGCTTTTTCTTTTGCTGTTGCAAGGACACTGTTTGCAAGGGTTTTTTTCTCTTTTGGTTATAGGCAACACTTAGGGATACAACTTGGCCTAAGGAGGCAAATGTTGTGTCAGATTCAGGAAACCCTATGCGCATGGGCCATGATTGTGCTTCAGAGAAAGAGTCTACACAGACAGATTGCCAAGGAGGGGATTTAAGTTTTCAGGGGAAAATAAAGTTGCTTTGGTAGCAATCCTCTACATCATTTAGAGCTCTTAGTTTAACAGTCCGGTGTTACCATCTCCCCAGGAGTCTAAGGGCACATTCTGCATCGCTGCCTCAGCCTGAAGAGCTGGCATTTTCTCGGGAGCGTCAAGTAGCCAGGAACAGCAGCAGCATGACCTGCAGCACTTCGCAGCAGAGCTGCCACTTCCAGTGACTAAGAAACAGCTGCCCCTTTTTTCTGCCTGGAGAGAAAAAGTAGTTGCTTCACCAGTTCAATCCTGCTCATGACTGAACATGAAAAAACCACACTTGATTTCTTAGTGCCTGGCTCAGTCTTTTCCCAGACTTCTTTATCAAGTTGATCAGGGCTTTTGAAAATAGAATCATAGAATGGTTTGGGTTGTAAGGCACCTTAAGGATCCTCTAGTTCCAACACCCCTGCCGTAAGCAGGGACACCTCCCACTAGACCAGGTTGTTCAAAGCCCTGTCCATCCTGGTCCTGGTGTACAGCTGAGGGAAATCTACCCCTCTGCCATCTCACTGGTGGCCATCTGACATGGTTGCAGCCAAATAAAGTCATTAACTGGGCAAATCTGCTGCAAGCAACATGAGGGATGTCATCCATGAGGCTAAAATTGTGAGCTCATTATCAGGAGGGACCACAAAAGAGAGGAAGAAATTGCTGACGAAAAAGAGAAGGCTTAATAGAGCAACAAAATGAAGGGATGTTAGGGACTGAAAAAGGGCTGAAAATACAGAACTAACCAAAACCAGATGATAAACCAAAACCTAAAATGTCAGGATACTGACAGAGGAACAGTAATAGAGACTAAATGTAGAAATAAAAACATGAAAAATATGACAAGAAAAAGAGACAGGCAGTAAAACAAAACCAAGTAAATGATAAAACAGAGAGAAGGTCACTGAAATAAAATCCCAGTAGTCAGTGTAACTGTACAACAAATACATTAGAGAATATGTGAAACTCCAAGTTTTTTAATAATTTCAGAATAACTTTAAAAAAAAAAAAAACTTTTGTGTATTACTGGAGCTTCAGAACTATGAAATATTTGAGAATCACATTCCTAAAACATGTCTTTGAGAATTTACCTTTTCTGTATAACAGTTGCCTTGACATTAATAACAGATTTCTCAGTAGTTCTGAAAAGACAGTACAACAGTCAGGTGTTTCCATGGTGCTTCTGAAAGCCAGATAAATACCATAAATCCCTCACAGATACCTCTGGATTCAGATTTTCTCCACCGTATCTTATCCCTCTCTTCTGAGTCCAGCTGCAACTGAACAGGCAGCAAGAAGAGTCCATGCTTTTCCATTGATCTCATGGTTACCTTGGCCCTGACCAGTCCCGCCAGTCTGAGCAGATATTTCTCTTCTATTTGTGAGGGAATTTATAAAATTAAATATTGAATAACAATACTAAATTAATTCATCAGCATATTTGCCATGAGTCACTCTCTAAACACCATAGATTTTCTTTAATATATTTTATGACATTTTTGCCTGCCTTGCTGGCTTTAAGTGGCTTTTTATCTTTGGACCAAAACCCTTCATATGAACATTTTTGCAGCACGGCTAATAGCTAATGGTGGTCCAAGCCAATGTTTTTCTGCTTGTAGTATGAGGACCACTGTTATATCAAGTGATTGCTCCTAAAACTGTGGTAAAATTTGCTTTTTGAAAACCTTTGATTATGACCATGCCTGCAAACAAGTAAACAGACAAGTCCATCAGTGAGAGGGATACTATACTCATGATGTTAATCTCATTTTTATTTGGTTGTGAATGAAAACTGTGAAAGCAACACTACCAAAGTAGTCACGGGATTTTTTTTAATCCTCTCTCTAGACAGAAAGACTAAACTTGTGTTTTAACCCCATTGGTTAAAAGGAATAGCTATTTACATGCATATTCATATAGCATTAACCTCCATGGAAGCATCACCCACAAATTTACATTTGATTCTTTTAAAATACAAAGTAATAAATGAAAAAAAAAAAAAAAAAAGGGCTGGGGTAGTACTTAGGTAAAAGCTGAAAATGTTTATCATATATGAGATTCTTAAATGTTTTTACTATGTTCAGGTATAACATTCAACACATTATTCATGCAGTACTGAATTGCTTGTGTGACCTAAATCAAGGGCTGATATGCCCTTCTCTGTCTCAGAATATCATCTTTCAACAGCTCAGAGCGTTCTGCTGAATTATGCACCCTTGGCTCTGTAATTAGATACTATCAGACTGGCAGAAGTATCTGCCTCACTAAGTAGGCTGAGGCAGGAATCTAGAGCAGGATACAAACCCTGTGCCAGAGATGCTTCAGTGAGTAAATGCAACACTCGTGATCTAACAAAAATGTTGAGTGAAAGAAAACTATATAAAAACATATATATGTATGCATATATATAGTATATATGCTCACATATCTAAAAACTTTGAATTAAGCTGCTCACTTCATAATTGGCATTGCATCATTTATAGCTTGAATTTGTATCAATAACTGAGTGGCAAGAAGAATTGTGGTCTAACACTAATTTTCTGATCACAATCTGGTTTGGATTTCTGTTTTTATTTTGCACTCAGAAAATGAAGGGAAGAAAATAGCTACAATTTTGTTGTTGAAGAAGTTCTGCAGAAAAACAACCCATAATTCAACCATTTCATTTCTGCAAGATTGAAAAGTTTTTACTAGCTTTGCATTTTAAAAGACTTTCAAAATATATGCTAAAAGTAATGAATACTTTATGAAAGATAATTTAAAAGTCAAAAGCTATGACCAAAATGTTTCAATTTTTTCTACATGATACTGAACACACATGTTTTCAAAAATGTATGGCATTTAATGAAAAACATCTTTACATCAAGTCACTGTTTATACTAAAATGCAGCATTCTTTGAATGAGATGGCTGAAGACTGAAGATCTGTGCTCTAGCAAAAACCACAGTATTTGCCATCATAACCACACAGAACAATGCTAATGGTGTTGTGAATCACTCCATTCTGTCTGTTGGTTGCCTGGTTCAAATTAAAATTTTAATGTCATTTTTCAGGAAGAATTGATTTGCTGGTCAGAAGTTCTCTGCCAACACGCAGATTTCATCTACCAAAGTAAAATGTTTTTCTTTGCCAAGTAAGATCTATTTACAGCTACTGAAGTTGTTGCAAGCAGTCCCCAGTCATGACGCGCATTCTTGTTATGAAATCACATTCCCCTCCACTTCACTGTTTGCAGTCCAGCTCTTCATGGGCTCTCACACAGCAAAGGCCTGTGCACACCTAAATTTGAATTTACACACTCTCTTAAATGCCTTATTATGTTAAGACTTCAGTCCTGTTTGAATTGCCTTCAAGGACCTGGGACTACATCAATATTCAGTAAAATTCAGAACTTTATTAAATTCAGGTAACCGTGCATTTTAGAAAACCTCACTAGAATGAAGACTGATTTCTGCAACACAGAAAGTCACATACTCAAGGCAAAGCATGGACTGGCCTTCTCTTAATACAACATTATACTTTTTCTTATGCAGTTTTGGCAATTAAAGGGACCATAAACTGTAGGACTAGTAGTCTGTGACCCCTTAGGGCAGTGGAATGATATCACTTGTTGCCATCCTCATAACTATCAGCAAGCTGGGAAGGTCCATCCGTGCCAATTTACAAGTGAAGCCATCAAGAGCTGCACTCCTAAACAAAGTAGCTAAACAGTCTGGGACACTCCCAAACAGATACTAGCTTTGCTTCCTCCGAGAAACTGGTCAGGTCACTGATTTTCTCAGCTTTTAAGATAGCACAAATGCTTGTGTGGTTTTGTCAGGCTGTGTGCTGTAGCTCACCTCCCCCACAAAGAGCAGCCCAAGGAACACATCCATTTCCAAAATCTGTAAAGGAGCAGAGGCTCCTCTGCCTGTCACAACACAGGGCATGAGACATCTCTTTTTTCCTGTTTGCTAGATAATTCTGAGGAGCTGGACGCAGTTACAGAGAAGAGTTATGATCCAGCAGCAACCTGAATTCTCTCATCTAACTCCTGGGCAATTCTTGTCTCTCTTACCTACACACACAACATACACTGCTGGTTGTAAAATAGCACAGTTTTACCTCCTGAAGGTTGACATCTTCAAAATTGCTCAACTGTAGTGTAAAATGGATCCAGGATGCAATTATACTTCAGACATTGGTATAGCATATTTATATATATATATCTGTAATTCATTTGTAATTTTCAGACTGTATGTCAATGTTGGGTATGTCATATGAAAATAGCAAAAGCAATGATAATAATATTGCATCTGATATTTATACTGTCTGTTTCTTCCTAAAATCACGTGGTAGTATACTAAAAAATGAAAAACCAAAAGGAAGCCTTTCCATCCTCTGACACCAAGTATACATGTCATTACCCTTTCTGTTCCCCAAATAATACAATATAACCTCATGCCTCTTTTTCTGCCACTGCAGACTTTTCCACATATCTTTGCACAGAGTGCTGTTCAAGGGATATCAAAGCATTTCGATTTCAAAGCAGAAAAAGCACTTACAATACCACAGCAAAGGAGTAGAGGGCATGACCTGGCCTCTCCCTGCTCTTTGTAATGCTTCAGCTCTCGGCAGGTTCAGAAGGTGCAAAGACTCCAGCTGAGCTCACCTCCCAGAGCCCTTATTGCTGTTCATGCAGAACACACTCACACAGCCAGGTTACAGCTGCTTGCAGGTGACCTGAGCCCAGATAAGAGAACAGCTTATCTCCCCAGGGCTCATGCTCTCTGCTAGACCCTGCTGCCTCTGCCTCTGTAGCCTCTGGAGTCAAACTGTGCGATACATGTTGGGCACTGACTCGGGGGTAAAAGCAGCTCCTGTTCAACAGGGCACAGCAATGATGTGAAATCAGCCAAGGCAAAATTTATTTCAAATAAATGAAAAATATGTTCAAATTAGCTAGAAGAAGATCCATATCCACCCGTGCTTAATTGGATTTTATTTATCAAGTGCTGAAAGTTCTATCAGTATTTTCTTATTAATGTATTTATGCCATTCTGTATATGAAAGTATAAAATGAAGCATTTGAAAATCAAAAGCACAAGATGATCCTGTGATTAACTCCAACCTAGTCTGTGCTTCTTCTGGGAAGAAACACTGTAATATAATGTTTGTTTCACTCTTTTGCTTGCTCACTCCTTATTTCTCTCTCTCCTCATATTTACCAGTTAGACATCTCCACGGAATTCTTCTCAAATATAAAAAGTAAGAGTCTCTGGGAAGACTCTAGGAAATGTTACTCTGGTTTGTAAGAAAGAAGCATTTCTTTATTCTACAAGGACATTCCTCACAAAGATTGGAGGGGAAAAGGCAGGAGCTACTGAAAATAGTTTTGTTCTCACCAGTTTTACATGAGGCACTAGAAGCTGAAACAAGAAGTGTCCAACAACCTCCTTTAACACTGTGCAGTTCTGAACAGTGTGAACCATTCCTGTACCCAGCAGAAGCCACACAAGTTGTACCTACACTGTCCTGTGACATTGATATGAAGCCACTTCAGGCAGAGCCTCATGAGCAGGGAGTAGGCTAAGAGAGGTAATAGCTGAGCTCTTACAATTATTTGAAAGCCCCTTAATTGTTGCAGAGATCTGTGTGATTCATTTTGCTACTGTCCTCTTCTCCTCACATTAGCCTTATAAAAACACCAAGTAAAATACAATATTATGAAGCAGAGAGAAAATATCGATACAATATTAGAGCCAGCCACATGGGCCCACAGGTAATCTTTTTGCCTGTAAAAAGATGGACTGCCAATGACTTTGAAATTTTCACTACCAAAGAAAATCATAGAATCATAAAATGGTTTGGGTTGGAAGTAAACCTCAAAGACTACCTAATTGCATCCCTCCTGTTATGGGCAGGGACACCTTCCACTAGACCAGGTCACTCAAATCCCCATCCAGCCTGGCATTGAACAATTCCAGGGATAGGGAATCCACAACTTTTCTGGGCAACCTGTTCCAGTGCCTCACCACCCACAAAGAATTTCTTCCTAATATCTAATCTAAATCTACTCTCTTTCTGTTGGAAATTATTGCCCCTAATCCTATCGCTACATCTTTATGAATTCTTTCACATCAGAAAAATCAAGCACAAAATTCAGTATAGTACAATTTTCTTAACAGTGTTAGCCAGAGAAAATTATTTCAGATTTTCGTCAACCAGCACAATCACTGTGAAAAAATAATATGCAATTATTTTCTTAGGACAGACGGATTCAGTTCTTTGCCATTTACAGCAGGAACATCCCAGTGCAACATTAAGGCAGCAGTAAGAAAATATCTAAGTCAAGTTTCAGCAAGGCATACTATAACTTTCCCCTTCATTTTCAAAGTGTGCTGTGGGACCTCACACCAAAATAGACAATTGAAACCTCATACACAATCTTTCAGCCTCATTATGATCTCTCCTACAAAATATATCTCTGTAGCCAAATATTTCCAAGATTAAGCAACACTTGAAAACAGGAATTGGGTGTTGTCCCATTGTCTTGGTTCCTTTGAGTATATCAATCATTGTAAGCCATGGAAATAATTACTCTAGGATAACCATTTTATATCAATTTGTTTGACTAACAATACAGATACATTTTGAGGTCTCTAACCAGTTCTAACTGATAGCCAAGATTCAGTCTTGGAAAAGTAAATGTGACAGAGAGAGTGCTCTATCATTCGCAAGGTGTTCACTAAACATAATGAATGAAACAGCAGTATTTCCTAGAATACAGAGGGCAAAGGGAATATATTTGTCATTAAGAAGGTTAACTGGTTAAAATTATTTTCTCTCTTGAAGCACAATTCTTTGAGCACACATTAGTGACTATTCACCTGGATAAAGTTCCATGGGACTTAGTGTATGCATTTTACCAAATACAGTGTTTCTTGTCAGATGAGCAAAATGGTCTCAGACCACATGGGAAGTACACTTGCTTTTTCTGACATTAATCTTCATCTTCACTGAGAGCTTGAGTGCTTCTCAGCCTTCAGTGGCAGGCACATTCCAGCCTTGTATTTTCATCTGTTAGTTCAGTAACTGTATTTTGTCACCTCTGAAACAAACTGATTGGGAAAGGAGAGAGTAAAGAAAGTTAATAATTGCCCTGATGCTGTTTGTCAAACAGCCTGCTCATATATTACCCTCTTCTTTACTCGTCAATTCATTTAAGAGAAACAGGATTTCCTGTACAAGAGGAAAGGTGCTGGGATTACTTTACTTATAAACACAGTATTTGCAAAATGGCTCCTTTGAGACAGGGGACAACACTAGATCATAAAACTTCTTCTTTCCAGCAAAACAAGCTCAGTAAGGAAATGCTGCTGTTTCTGATAAGCAGATTTTGCTTTTCATAGCCGTTTTACAGTATATTTAACATGAACATGCTTTAATACCTACCTTAATCAATACAGAACACATCATTGCCCAGAGAAGCTGTGACTTCCCCGTCTCTGGAAGTGTTCAAGGCCAGGTTAGATGGGACTCTGGGCAACCTCGTATAGCAAGTGGCATCTCTGCCCACGGCATGGGGTTGGAACTAGATAATCTTTAAGGTCACTTCCAACCCAAATCATTCTATGATTCTGTGATTCCACATCATGCAAACTCTAGTCAGCACCTGTCCTAAAAATGAATTTTCTTTGCCTTTGGGTTATGCTGTATTTCCCCTCTGTGCCTACTCTGTATTGTAAGGCTGACTGTAGTGTGCTGTAACCTGGCATCCAACCAGGGAAACATTTGTTTTCCACAGGTGCAGTGCTAGTAGGAGATTTATAAGCTAGTGTTCCTGATGTTTGATTATCTGCTATGTTTGATAAATGGCTTCCAGCTGAACAATCTGAGTGGCAATATAAACATTATTTCTTTGTTTGATGTAATCATTGGATCAGGAAATTGAAACCCATACTTCTGCACAATTGTGTTACAGTGTTATAGGATATATTAGCTCTCTGATTTGCTTCTTGGGTCTTTGACTGCATAAAATAAATGCTGATTAGAAATGCTTATTAAATTTTATTACCACCTCTTAAGAACTAGACTGTGCCAGTCAGGTACATAAGAAGAGCTACATTCAGGAAAATTAAATGGTAAAAGCTGCACAAATTTTGCAAAACTTCAAATTCCCTTGTGGTCAGAACTGAAGTTCTGTAGAAATTATACTACAGTTTGTTCTTTTAGCTAGAAAAAGTTACAAAGAAAACTTAACATGAGATGTGGTTAAAATATAGGTATTTTTAAGATGTAATCAAAAGAATGAACAAGAGGATCATTCTTAATGTTGTTCACCAAGAAGTGTGGCTGAAGTACAATGTTAAAAAAAACCTCTTGCATACTGCCATTCATCTATCTTTGCCAAAACTTCTGAATTCAAGCTGTAATTGAAAACTCATGTTTCCCTCATCCCTTTTTCATTCTTTACTTCAAAGAGCTGACCAGATTGCAAACTTCCCTTTACCTCCTGAAAGCCTGATTGCTCTTCATCTCTCTTCCATGTCAAAGTCATTAATTTTGAAATAAGTTTTAAAATTCACACCCAATTTTGTGAGGCCTCCAGGAGTGATTTTTTTTCCTCCAACACTGTCAGCATGTGGAAGCCTTTATTCTGCTGCCTTTCACTTTTGGCTTTTTTCTCTCGACACAGAGCACTTCGCTGCCACACTTAATGTTTCTGGCAACTATTGAGGAGCTGATTGAAGTGAGGCCCTGACCTTTTCACGAGATTTACATAAGGTCCAGATTACAAGCTTGTGCTGCAGGTGGGCTGGGAGCTAATTTCCGTGGTGCCAGCTCAGAAGTAGATGGGACCTCCTTGTTACGTTTCAGTAGGGCTGAGCATGTAATGAATCAGCCAAAATGGGAGAGAAGCCCACCAGAGGATTCACACCACAAAGCAGATAGATGTCCCCAGATGAAATTTGGGGCATTTGTAGTGAACACAGTTTCCTGGTTTCTGGACATTTATACTTACTGAAAGTGTCACAAATATCCTGCCTTTTTGTATAAAGATTGTCACCGTGAATTGCCATGGACCATGTACAATGCCATCATTTCAGATGAACTCAGCCCTTCTGGCACTTTCTGTTCATTGCAGTGTAGGTCTGAAATGTGTTGAATTTGAAGTGTTGCTTCCCCCTCTGCTAACTCTGTTGAGGAGTTCTCAATTGAGGAATTCTGAATCCAAGTGAACACATTTATCTAATCATCTTAACACTGAAGATACAGAGCACTTAAAATAATTGCAAAATCTCTCCAGAGCAAACACACAAGCTTCTCAGGCTCCCAAACAATATTTCTAAAACTGACAACAGAGGTCTTCCATTTCTCTCCAAGATATCTCTGTGAATCCAGATATCAGGGAGCTTTCTCCAGCATCTCATGGGTAAATTCAGTTTTTCTCCACAAGTATTTGATTTATCTCCTGAATTCCCTCTACAAGATCAGTGTTTCTGTTTTATTTCCCTGCAGCCAATGCCATGTATTCACAGTCACAGACCTTGTGTAATTACCACTCAAGATTTTCTGAAAACGAATTATCTTAGTATCTACAACCCAGCCAAAATAATCAGCCATGATCTTCATTTCCGTTAGTTAGGGCTTTTGGTTAGACTTATCTTTTTGAGGGGAGGGGAGGGGAGGACTTTTGCCTCCCCCACCAATAACCTCTTGTGTTTTACCCATTAAATCCCAGTATTCGCTCATCATCATTTTCTATCTCATCTCCTGTATTGCTTGATGTAAGTTGAATTCCTTCAAAATCACCAGATAAAAAATTTACAAAAGTGGTGAAATACTTGATTATGTGTAAATAATTTACAATAAAATTCACACCCAGTCGAAAGAAATCCTGCTATGAAGCATTGCCTATCAGTGGTCAAACTGGAAGTTCCCTCTTCCTTAAGAAGAGTATTATTTCTAGCAGATATGGCTGATGTGACAGGACTGGACACAGTTGTGATGTTTACATAAACATGCTACATTTTCTTGTTGCATTAATCCTGTGAGCACTTGGAGATATTTTAATTTGGGACTAAATTTCAGCTTGAAATTTCATTATATTAGACTCATTTTGGCCACAGTAACATGTCTGATCCATGTGAAACTGAGGGCACCCAGCTTTTAAGTTATCCCAGTGAGGGTTTATGACTGTGTTACATCGATGAGAAAGGAAAAGGAAAGAGCTGAATTTCTACTTTGGCTATTTTCAGCTGTTTACATGAAGACAGTTTACTGAAGACTTTGTTTACAGAACAGCAGCATAACTGTTTATGCAATGTGCCTTGGACATGAGTAAGACACAGGCACTTTAAAATGTCTAGAAAATTGGGAAGTTTAACTAAATGTGAAAGTAAAAACCGTTCGCAGTTTATCATTCCTACACATTTTCTGTGTCTACTAATAGACAACACATAGTTAAAGAACAGGCAAATTGGAAGGTCACTGTTACCTCAATGTACCTTGCAAACAGAAACTAATTAATGTAAAAGAGGGGGAAAAAGTCTACAGCATGTCACCTAAGGAAATGTTACCATCAGTAAATTAAAAATGTATGGCTTAAGCTGCATGGCATCTGCCTGCCTGAAGCTGTACCTGTAAACAGTGTGGCAGACCAGAGAACTGAAACAATGGATCACAGATGGGTCATGAGAAGAATGTTAGTATTAATTACACAATTCTAAACAAATTGCAATCCACAGAAATCTGAGAATAAGTCTCCATTCTTAGAAGAAGATTTGTCCTAGATTGCATCATTTAATTTCCTACTGCTTAACAGTTATGAGTTACCACTTGGTGATAACAGTTTTAAGTAGGAGTATGAAAAATAATTATTCAGCATTTGATCAGTGGTTTTTTTCACTTTTTTTATTGCTAGCAACAGGAATAAATAGACTGAGTAAAATGAAAATTGAACTTTGATAAAATGGAACTTCTTCTCAAGTTTAGAAAGCATTGTTCAATTTTTTTTTTTTTTCTTCTGAGCCTTTCTGTTTTCTGGTTCTACTCAAAACAAAAAGCACTGGAAATAAAAGGAGGGAGCACATAGGTCTACTTGAAAGTGTTCTCTTTAGCACTTAGTGTTTGGTCACTTGACCAAAATGAACTTCTAAACACATCTAGACTTGCCTATGTTTGGATGTAGGTATTAAATATTTGAATAAATTACTAGTTATTTTTCTGGCATAGTTATTTTTCATACTGCCAGCTCCCATTTTAAGCTACCTTGGGGGTATCTTTCTAATAATATGAGCAGGATTTTTAAAATATGTTTAATGCTCTTGGGATGGAATGTTTAATCCTACTACATACTCAGGCTTTGGTGGTAATTCGACTGTTTACTTATGTACCATTTCCCACGATGACACCCTGAACTGTAAAAAAACCACTATACATTTGCCTAAAACAGCTGTTGTGGAGTTCAAATCCTATTTTCTCTTGTCGTGAGAACTTTTTCATTTTGCTTGTCATTTATCACACTCTTCAAGTTGTTTCAACCTCTGTTGCCTATTCGGGGACAATCATTGACCAGCTCATGTCCTCTCTGAGAATATTCTGTAAGTAAGGATGGCTTTAGTCAGAAGGGAACCAGAGCAGGACTTGCTGAGGATAAACAGATAAAGATGAAGATGTTTGATATCTCAGATCATGTGGAAAAGCTAGCAAACAGCATGACTCTGGTGTGTCCTGGTTTGCAAACCCTGACCCCATCTGTGTGTAATCACTGCTGCTTCACTCAATAGAACATTTCACACTGCAGAGAAACAAACTTGTGTGATCAGCAGCAAATGGCTGTCATGAAAAATGCTCTATCCACTCTGGCCCATTTCTTTTCAATTTGACAGCGGCTTTGGAATACCCTGCATAGTGTTTTCTCCCAGGCAGATCAATTTTTTTTAAAAAGATTTCTCTACCTTCCCTCTTTCCTCCTCTCTTTCACCAGTTCCTTACTCATTCTTTCTAAAATATTCCCTTGGTGTCCTTAGACTACTGGAGCGACTGATACGTCCTAATACAATAATAATACAAACAGGGGTCTCTGACTCATTTTACATTTAACTGCCAGGTGCAGTTAACTCATGCAGTGATCCCCTTTATAGTTCCCAAATGTCAGTTAGTTTGGTTAATTAACAGGCATTGGAGGTCTATGAAAACTGTATTCTAGTTTGTCGAGCTTCTTTCCAATGCCATTCATCATATTTCTGACTAGAGAATAAAACAGTTAGCTGGTGAGGTCCTGCTCATGATACTACATGCCTCTTCTTTCTTTGTCAGCTATGCTGTGTGTGGTAAGTGGACCTATTTTCCCAAGCCTTACTTTCAATATACCAGGATATCATAGGAAACAGCACAATAGTCCATTACTTCTTTATATTTGCACCAGTGTTGAGACTGGTGATTTTCCTAGTGCTAGAGAGAATCAGCAAGTAAAAACTGGTATTCAGGAAAGCCCTAATCAGTTACACTTAGCTCAGTCAAAAATATATTGCATTTTCATTGAAAAATGTTTCAGACTTTCATGGATTAATTACAGCCTAGAGTCAGTCTGCCTTATCTAACAGAACTGCTCACTCAAAAAACGACTAAAGAAGGTAATAGCATAAATTAAATAAAGTGTCTTTCTCAACTGCAATCAGCAGCAGAGAAAATTTAAAAAATACTATCAATTCTTCACAATTTACCTTCCTAAGCAATAAAGTGAGAGGAAAGGGTTAAACAAATTCTGGTTTTGATTTGGGATGCACCCTGGAGTTTTCATGTTCAGCAGATAACAAGCTTTCTGTCAATAATTATTTTATCTGTTACTGTATTCCTACAAAAGGAAGATGAAATGAGATGCACTAAAATCCTAAAACTCTTGAGGAATGTTGTGCAAAACTGGAAAACTACCACTCTCCCTTAGTTTTCAATTACAAATATCTGACAAATTATGAGCTTTTTCTTTCCTGATGCTTTACACAATTTGAAGTCTACCTGAAAATGTTATTCATGCGGGTGGAGATAAAACAGGTTATTCTGTAAAGGATGGAGTTGTCATTTGCACCACACAGTTAAGAAAAAGGACAACCATTTGCCAGGTGGGCACGGAGCATTATCTCACCTGGGGTCACAAAGCTCACTGCAACCAGTAATGAATTCTGCACAGATCTTTGAACGAGGTGAAGATCAAAGTTAGGATGTCATTAGTGCATCGAAGTGCTGATCCAGCCCTTACCTCTCAGAGAGCCCTATCACTCAATACATGGAAGTGATGCGAGGGAGTATCTTGTAGTTATAACACCACTTTCTTCTGCGTTAGCACTGAGTGATGAAGGACCTTGTTTCCCTGCTATATTACTTAACCTAATTGGAACTATTCTCTCAGCTATCTCATTACTTAATAATACCTAGAAATTTGGTACCTTCATCATCAAACCCTGAGTAGTTAATTATTACTTATATACTCAATATCCATTTTTTAAATTAAAGATACATCTACGTTGCACATTTAAAGTGCTTCATTTCTTTTTTAAGCAACAGATTGTCAAAAAAGGCAGAAAGCTTGAGATTTTTATGCAGATGGAGAAGATACAACTCCTAGACAGCATACATAAACCAGCTCTGTCCTAAAATAGCCTATACTGTGGCTGTTAGCCTCGATGCATGAAAGGGGACAGATGACTCATCCGCCAGTTCTGTGTGAGCAAAATACAAGACAATTTCATGAAGCAGAATTATAGGCTTTATTGCTGGAAAAACACTGAAGTGTAAGCTTTTGTTTTCTTTTGGTTTTTAACCACAGAGGTATAATGTCTGAAAATCAGAATATAGAAGGTTGTATGCTTTATACCAACTCCTAAACCTGTTAGTCAAAATATTTGCCAAGTTAGTTATTCTGTATATATCACATCTGCAGCTGGACTAATGTTTTAGTAAGGCCAGTGTAAGCAGCTTTATGTTCTAGTCTGATTCAGGATTTTGCCCACAGATGTGTACTTTTTAAATAAAACACTAACGTTCATATAATCATACTATAAGACTACAAATGAAGGTGCTGAGATTATTAAATCAGCTGTCTGCTTTTCTTTTGGAATGACATTTCAATGGCTTTGCATAGATACCATTTCATAATGTGCAACAAGAAAAATCAATAGCAACATTTATTCTAATTTCATATCATGTCTTCAAACAATGCTGAAACTGTACCTGATTGCATTTCTGCCAGCTGACTAACTTTTTGCCAATATGAGAATGGAGACAGCATAAAAAACAGGTCAGAAAGTTCACTAGACAGCTCTCCTTCTTTTGAAACTTCTTGTCCATAGCTGTTGTGTCTTCAAAAGAGAATTTCTGGAGCAGCTGATGATAAAACCACCTGGCTGAAGGAACTACAAGGTTCAAGTCTGCTCCCAGTCAGGAGCAGATTAAAAAAAACTCCATATAGTATTAGTTACCTGCATTCAGCTGCAAATATTGCCCAGTTAAAGTGTCCTTCCCTCCCACAATCTTCCACATGAGGATGCACAAGAACATAATTCACCAAGCAGACAGGTTTGCGAAAGGCTTGACAACCCAGCAGATACAAGAGCAGCTGCCATGGCAATATTTTGCAGAAGAGCATCTATTTCTTGAACAAGTCATTTGGAAACTGAGCCTTTTAAATACTTATGACTGTTTGAACTTAGAGGGTCTGAGTAGGTGCCCATATTTTTGAATCATTGTAGGATTGGAAAGAAAACCAGATTTACCCACAGCATGTGAGTGAATCTGATTGAAATCATCAGAGAATCACAGAATGGTGTAAGTTGGAACGGGGCCCTGAAGAACATCTACTTCCAACCCCTCTGCCATCGGCAGGACAGTTTCAACTAGAGCAGGTTACTTAGAGACTCATCCAGCCTGGCCTTGAACCCTTCCAGGGGTGGGACATCCACAGCTTCCCTGGGCAACCTGTTCCAATACCTTGCCACCCTCACAGTAAAAAATTTCTCCTAATATCTAATAACTTACTGTCTTTGAATTTGAGCCCAATCCCCCTTGTCCTGGCACTACATGCTCTTGTAAAGAGTCTTGCCCCATCCTCCCTGCAAGTTCCCTACAGATACACAATTAGATCACTCCGAAGCCTTCTCTTTTCCAGGCTGAACAGAGGCAATTCTCTCAGCCTTTCCTCATAGGAGAGGTGACCCATCCCTTTGATCAACTTGGTGGCCCTTCTCTGGACTTGCTCGAACTTGCTCAAATTCTCTCCTGTGTTGAGAATCCCAGAGGTGGATGAAGCACTGCAGGTGGGTCTCACCAGAGACCTCATCAGCCAACACCTGGAAAGGGAAGTTCTCAAGATGCAGATTAAGACCTGTGACAGATGGAAAGAACTTGAGCAATAATGCTTACAGCTCTCATTGTTCACTGTGTCTATCAGCCTGCCTCTTATGACATTCTCCACTTGAACAACAATTAAATGTTTCATAGTTGCCCGAAGGGCTAGGGGGAACAGTCCTTTGCATTTAGATGTAGCAAACCAATAGCAAGACATGAGCGGCTGGGCAGGAAAATATCACATTTTCTTTAAAAAGCTCTAGGTTTTTTAGAGACTGAGTTCTTTCTGTTTTACAGAATTTACAAAGAGAAACAGATTTTTCTTAAGTAACAGTGTATGACTCCTGACAATCCCTAATAATTTTAAAGCTTGTTAGATAATTAGCAATCAGTAGTATTTGAAACACAGGTACTAAGACTGAATTCTAAAGAAAATATTCTTTTCCTTTGTACCAGCATTGCTGCAGTGCAGCAAATAACACTGCATGGTTTTATAAATGTGCTAATATTGGCCAGTAAGGTTTTTTATATTTCTTTTTGAGAAATGGAGAAAGAATCAGTCTGTGTGTTGTTTTTCTGCAGTACAGAAGACATACTCCTCTGACATTGATGGATGGTGTCTCTAGATAAAGTTCCAAAGCAAAATGGTACTAAGGTTGTTAAAATGCTGTCCACAATTCATACTAGCAATGAATGATGGTTTTTCTGTCTTCTTTCTTGCCATGCGTGAAATGAGTCTCTACCTCAGTGACTCCAGCTGCTCATCTGTGACTATTTCTGTTGCTTTGTATGATAGAGGCAATACAGAGTGCTGCTGTGGCAGCTTCTCCACAATATAACTGCATTTGCATCAAGCAAAACCACAAGATTGCCTGTGTGGATGGGGAATTATAACTTTCCAGCTTCTTTTCAAAATCAACAGGCAGGGGATGCTGTCTTATCTATTATTCCTCTTACAAGCTTTGGAAAAATTCAGTGAGGTTTGATTTTCATGTTTTTTACTACCTTGCAATGGAAGCTGCAGCAATTACAAGGATTTTCATGCATGAAAGCCTTACCCTTTTCTCTCTGGCAGCAAATTCCATTCTGAGGAATCTTTTATTGTACTTCACATACAAAATTATGATGCCACCAAACATTGCAGTCACAGGCTAAAGCTCTAGCCAAAAAAAAAAGAAGATCCTCTTTGACTATTTCTTTCTTTCAAGCTATTAATCATATACCTTGTTTTGGTGCAGTATGTAATAAACTCCCAACCCCAATAGACAAATCTCACTGCAAGCTGTTGACAGACTAGAGCAGTCTAGCAACACAATACCTGTGGCACACATACACTTATATTTTCTAGCTTGTGTAAGCCTACTAGAGTATTTCCAAATCCTAGTTCAGAACTGAAACAGTTTTGACATTTGTAAACTAAATAATAAGATTTTAATGCACTTAACTCATTAGAAAATTGTTTTTAATTTTAATAAAGGAGCACTTTTTCATCCTCATTATTACCATATTTTTTAACTGTACAGTTGCACACTCTGGTGACAAATTGGCCCAATACAGCCAAACATTTGCTTCCATGTTTGTAAAGTTTTAAGTAAAACATTCTTCACCTAAGACACTCAAATGCGATGAAGACCCTCAAATATTTGGAAGCAGAGTAATTTGTCCACAAAATCAAGGGTCAATGACCAAGTATGATGCTAAGAATTAAGTACATAGGCAATTTATGTCATCTTCATGTGTTCTACTAAATTTGTATTTGCTGTGTCAAAGGCATGCAAAGATTCAGGAGCAATGAACTAACAGGCAGCCTGTTGTACCATGTCAAAGAAAAGTGAATAGCCCCAAATTTTCTTGATAGTCTTAGTTTTCAGAATACTTCAAAAGACATTTTCTCCTAATTTTCCCTCTGAGTTACTGAGTTGAGCTTCACAGATGGCAAAAGACAAGAGCTATTGCTACTAGTTAGTGATTAAGGCTAATCAGTTCATCTTTTTCATCTCTGTTGTAAGTGGCTAATTCAGAAAAAAAATCCCACTCTTAGAATAAGTAGAAAAAAAATTCTGCACTAGCATCCTAAGATTTTTTTTATGGGCTCTTGTGTAACATGACTCTTTTTCAAGTTAGTTTGAAGTAAGATGAAGCATTTTCCATGTTAATTCAAAGGCTGAGCACCTTATTGAGCAGTCCCACAAAGGGACATTATGTAAGCATCCCAGAGCAGTACATAGGCTCAGACCGAGTGCTCGTGTGGTATTCCAGGTCATCTACCAGACAGATAATTAAAAGTAAGAGTCTGGAAAGCATATATGGCATTTCTTACTAGTACTTTTTCATTTTATGACTATTTTCAGCTCAGAGAATTTCTTGAGGCCAATATGACTTAGGAATCCTACTGAGTACAACCAGGAAGCCTCTTTTTCCATTTGGCATTTGTATTCATTCTTTCAAAAAGATAGCAAAACTATTTTTAGATTTAAAGAGAGAAGCTGAAACAGCGTGGCAGAACATGATTATTTGCAATCTCTCATATCTTGAATACCTGATCCAGTCTCCTCTCTACCCCTTTTCCCTAACAAGCAAGTCACAGGCTATAAGCTTTTTTACGATACCTCCTTGCTGGAGTAATGTGATGGAAGGAAGGAAGGAAGGAAGGAAAAGAAAGCCAAGGCAGAGCATTAGTCAAATTCTCATTAAGGAAAGGCACTTGCTGCCTTTGGGGCAAGGTGGCACCAAAGAGGGATTTGGAGAATGTCAGTTTTGGAGTTTGATGTTTAAGTCCTTCCTCAGAGGCCTGTGAATCTTTTGAATCTATACCTAAAGTCTTGATTCACTCTAGCACTGCATATTTTGTATACACATATTCACTGTAGTAATACCACGGCTTCTTTACTGTGCCCTTTCCCATGCAAGAGACAAGGCCAGTGTCTCAAGGACACTGACCTCATTTATGGATCCTTTACAAGGATTGATACTCATCAGAGCAAGAAAAATTTTGAGGTCATGCAGTGCACTGGAAGGTTGGACAGATGTTCAGTGCATGCTGGTCAGACAGCCAGCATAAAAGCCTATACATTTTTTTTCCTTCAGTTATTGGTTCAGTCTCAAAAATGTGATGCATTTAACCACAGTCTTGTTGCTAAGCTTCCCCATGTTGAGAGTATTGAGAAGTCAAGACTACTCCATATGTACACTTTTTGAAAATGAGATGGCCAAGTCTTTTTTAATTCAAAACTTGTATATCACTTTCAGATGTTTAGATAGTTAAAAGTCTATTTACTTATCATTTCAAGTCTATGTCAAATAGGTATTTCAAGTCCAACAGAACCAAATTCTAATATGTCCTGAGCAGTCTAGTAATAGACTAGTAATTGAACAGTCTAGTAATTGTCTGAACTCAGTGCTTTACAGCTGATTTCTACAAGAACCTGTGAACAATAAAAATCAATATTCTAAGTATTGACCAAATCTAGGTTCCACTTAAAAGCTCACAGACCTGAACATTTTCCTTTTTAATTCAGTGGGTCTGTTCAGACATCAGCTCTGGAAACGACTTGTTAAAACTGTGACATGATCAACTGCATCAGCTGAATCACAGTCCCATGCAGTGTGGTCACAGATCAAATCCCATCTGAAGGTACAAAGCAAGTGGTGGAGGGATGTTATTCCCATTCCAATAGTGATCCAGTTGTCCTTCTAACTGATTTTTCTGTAACAAGCAAAAACCTGCTTTTCATAATCACTTGATCCTCTGTGTCATTACAATTTTTCCTGTTCTCTAGTGTATTTCAGTGCAACACTGTTCAATAATTAGTTTTCCAGACTTGCTAACACTAGGACTATATACTGGAAGTTTGTGTTTCAGATACCTGCAGCACACTGGGATTTATCTCTATCCATTTAAGGGACATTACTACATCAAATGCTCTGTACAAGCAATCCATCCTTTTTCTTTTGTAAGTTATGTCCATGTGGGAGTCACAGAGTAATGTGTATGGATGAGAATATGAAGGCAAAGTTCAGGATACTTTTTACAATTTTTGTCCAGTCCTAGCAGAGGTCTTCGAATTCAAAGAGTCCAATGACTCTGGAGTGTCAGCACTGATCATCTGCTGATCAGTGAGGAAGTATCATGTATCATGACTTCCCCAGTGAAAGTGCAGGTCTCTCTTTCTTGTCTCCCCAGATTTTGGGGATTGTAGTGATATATGCTCTGAGACCGGAGTGTTATACAATGTACAACCCACCCCAACAAACTTTGCTTGTACTAGTACACAAGAAACTGTCCTTAACCTCAGTTTACAGCCTCTGTCTTCTTTGGAAGACTGTTGGTTTTGCTGCTGTATTTCACTTTATTTTGTCTGTGATTCTAGCTAGCCCTGTTGGTTTGTAAGCTCTGCATGCCCTGCTGTGTATTCACTTCTCCAGATCACCTACAAGTAAAGAAAGATGAAAGTGCACATAGGCACCCCAAAAGCTCTCCTTCTCTTAACAAACTTCAACCTGATTCTTTATTCTTTCCCACCTTTCTCTCTAAACATTAAAAAGCTCATTCTTTATCAGGCTGAGTAATGACTTTCACTTTGCAATCCCAGGTGTGAGCTCTATCTGAGAAATTGTGCTTGGCTATATTGTAAAGACTGAGTACATTATGTCTGACTCCTCACCCGTGTCCTCCCTGACGCAGTGCTCACAAAGGCATTCATCAGGTTTGTTAACCAGGCCTGCCCTTTCACAAGAGACGTCAGCAGGCCCTGCCTGAGAGTGAGTTCTGTGGCTAATTTAGCAGAACGTGACCTTTCAGAGGAGGCTGGAAGGCCAGTGGAGTAAGTATGGAAATGGAGGAAAAATGCCCATGCTGAAAAAGTGGAAAATTAGGAGAGACCTCTGTAAAACCTTTGGCTGAGCTCCATTACATTGCACATTGGGATGGAAACCCAGTTTGCCATAAAATGATCATTGTACTACCTAGTAACAGATCAGACAACCCAAGGATTTTTGCTCCGTGTGACCTGGAAGCCATCATAGGAATGGCTTAGTCATAAAAATTAGTTATGAAGAGAATTTTATTTATTTCAAGTGAAAAAGAACTATTTGTCTACTACTTCTTAAGGAAATATTCATACCCCTTCACATTTAAACAGTATTGTAATATTAGAAAACAAAATTTCTGGTAATGCACGGAAATAAAACCACAATTAACTTCAGATATGCAGAGAAAGGGCTTTTGACACAATTAGCAAGTCACATCCCCAGCTTCAGAGCTGCCGACACTGTCAGTTTTACTGTTTCAGCAGGAGAAAATGTGATTTATACCAAGGAAGTGCATGAACAGAGAGACTGGGAGCTCCAGCTCCTTCCTGCTTTTTAGGATTTTCAGTAGTGTGTGTTTCTCACAAATAAAATGTCCCCACCTGTCTGACGCCTGTATTTCCAGCACGGTGGGAGGCTGCCCCCAGGCACAGGTTAGGTGCTAGGGTAGGCTGGGTGACACACGGGACTGCCCCTGCCCTCCACCGATGACCACCGATGACCTTCCTCCCACCTGCCCCGCCCCGAGTGGCTGTTGTGCCAACACCCATCACCACCCCACCCACCGCTCCCTCACCCCTGCCAGGATGCGGTTGCTATGCCAACAGTCTCTTGCTGGCATCACCCCAAGGAGGAAAACGCTGCAGGGGTTGCCATGGAAACTGTGCTGTCCTGAAGCATCAGTAGAGGTGGGCTCTTCCCCACCTTTCTCCCCCCAGAAGGTTCTACCATGAAGCTGAGACAGCCCCCGGACTGCTCTGCTCTGTCCCACAGTCCATCCCCACGGCTGTGTTGGCCCCAGCTGCCGCAGCAGCTTCCCCAGCTGGGCAGGGATGACCTGATGGGACATCTGTCACTGTCACACTGCTGGAGCAGCTCTCATCTGGGGACACAGACAGTCCTCGGACAGAGGAATGTAAGGGACTCCGCTTCGCAGGGAACAGTGGAAGTGAGAGGTCACGGACTGAGCAGGTGAGGGAAGTGCCCAGTGTGTGGCTGTGGGAAGAAGTAGCAGGGGACACACATCTACTTGGCAGCAGATATACATTTTCAGACCAGGCTTATATCATATAGCAACGGCAACCAAAACCACCTTTTCATCTAGAAATACTGCCTGAATTACATCACTTTTTAAAAACTGAACAAAACTCCAGAAGGTGTGATTTTGTTTCAGATAAGTCTGTTGTGGGAAGAAAGTGTCTGAACCAATTCTGTAGAAAGGCTGAAGTAAGAAAATGTGTCAAAAATATTTACAAATCCAAATATTTCCATAGAATATTAAAATACACAGGAGTGCTTTTAGAATAAGTATTTTAACAGAAGAAAAATCAAAAGTCTTGACTGCACAACAAAATGAAGCCAAATTAATGAATCCCTGCTTATCTCTAGAATATCTGAGAAAAGTGTTTTTCTTAAAAGGTTCTCTCCTCTATCACAGGGAACCTCTAGGGATTTGCAGAAATAGTATCATTGGAGTTTGCAGATATAGTCTAAAGATCAGAATGCTGACATTGCAATAAAAAAACCATCCCCTAGTTTCAGGATCACAGGACACACACACACTCAGTATTTGGCTTCTTGCATACACATTTTAGTCAGTAAGTGATACAGTAAATACTAAGTGAGAAGTGTTTGCCTACAAGAATTTATCAGTGCTTGGAATACAGGATTGTCAAGAGTTCATGTGCATACTCTAAGACTACAAATACTGATTTTGACACTAACTCTGAGAAATATACAATGAATTCGTCTCTGCAGAGTTCCTGTTGCTGAATCACCAAGGGGTCAGAGATGGACCCTCCTCAGGGAGGGGCACTCTCCTCTTAACTATTGTTCTGCTGCTGTTTATCTAAGAGAAACATCTAACTGCAAATGACCTCACATAATCAAAGGGGTAATTTCTAAAAATGCCCAGATCAAGAGATTTTTTGTTGTACTTGCTAATTAAGATATCTTTTTACCTTACTATATCTTTGAAAGAAGAACACTTGTTGTTCTCTGACTGGTATTACAGCACAATTAATTGTCTGAAACATGCTTAAAGTAAACTAGAAATCATCCTCTAATCTCATTCTAAAAGACACTATTTCATTTACAATTGGATGCATTTCAATCATATTTCTCATTAGCATCGAGCAGTTTCAAATTTATCTCAAAGCTAACTTTTGTGTTTTGCTCTCCTCAGTGCTCACCATGTGGCATACAAAATTGACTCACAGTAAAGATAGCAAACCATCATTCTTTTTCGCTAGACTTTCAACTTTATCTCTGGGGAAATGGGAATTTGTTTGTGTAGAAACCTCAAATCATGATATTCTCGGTATTATCAAATAGATGTCTTTGATCCAGTAGGTGCTTAATGTAAGAATATACAGTTATTTCTGGATATAACTCACCTAGACCTGCCTAGGAAGAAGCTGCTCACTACCACATCCATTTTCCTCATCCACTTTCAAAATCTGCCTTTTCTTTTGGTCTTTGCAATGCCTGTAGCAGAGAGTTCATTGTAATTACATGCTGTATGAAGAACTGTTTCATTTGTTTTCATCTGACAATTTAATTTTTCCCCTACCTTCCACAGTAAAATATTGTCAATAAAAAATCCTTACCACCTTTTAAACCAGTCATTATTTTACAGGTTATAATTGAGGATATCTGGGGTAGACCTGGATACATGTAATTTTCTGAAGTTATAAGATGGATGTGCCTCCTTTCAAGAAAATACTTTTTTCTGGCAAAACACCTCATGAAAATAGCGCTGATCCTAGCATTAACTCTGATAGGAATACAAGAAGCTTTGCAAACAAAGTACATTGATTTCAGTCCATGGGCCTTTCCTGAAGAACTTACAACCTAAAACTGGGGTTAGAAAAAACGATATGGCAGGGACGCTAATTAAGTTACATATGTCTTCAAATGGGTCTCTTTATTTAGCTGATTCAAATTTCTTATCTTGATGTCACTAATGTCGTAGAAGGCAGCTTCTAGGAGGGAATGAGACTGGTGAGGTGAAATGGTGTACCCTGCGTAGTGAAACAGCACAGAACAGTGGACTTGAAGTTGGAGAAGAACCCAAAAATGCTTCAGTTCATATTTCCTGATTCATAACTACTTAGAAAAAGTGAATTTGTTACAAATTTTATCAGAGTAAGGAATTCAAGGACAAACGCTTGCATGAGTAGCTTGAAAGAAAGAAAACTACCTGAGTGCTATGTGACATGATGCAAAGAACAAAAATGAACAGGCAATTTTTCTCTAAAACTTCAACTTCCCCCGGAACATTCATATTGGCAAAAAGACTGTTAATTTAGATACAACACAGAGGATAAATTCATATCCGGAAGCAAGAGAATGTTAATCTGCAGCCATTTATAAATGTAATATGAAATTACCTCATGTCAAAGTAATTTCAAAATGCAAAACCAGTCATTATTAATATCAAATTCCCCATGATTTAAAAGTGCATAAAAGTTTTTAAATAATGTCCTGAAGCTATCACAGGATAATTTAATTGAAAAGCAGAATTCTGGATTCTAAGAACCTTCAGAAAGAGTCTGGTTGCACACTTGTTGCTATCTGTGTGAATATTAATGATTGAAAGGCTTGAATAGCATATAGAGATAAATTATATATATGAGATAAATATTTTAGAACTTTTATCTTGATTTTTCTGAAGGCCTGTGTTTCTCTGCCTAAGGCATTGTAGTGGCGTATACTGTTCCAAATACAGATATTCTGCTCCTTCTACAAAATAGATAGAAAACAGACATTAATAAAAGAGACCTCTGACTAAGGTTTCATTCCCCTGAAATTTTCATGTGGGAAAACCGTCATTGCTGCCACCCTGCACCTAGTTAGATCTACTTTGCAGATTAAACAGAATGGAATTTGCAAGTATACATATTTACAGGTAGGGGACAGCAGATAACATCGTAAACTCATTAGAATTAATATAATAGGAGTGGAAACATGACACATCCCTGTACAGCAGACCTGTCCAGATCTCCAGCAAAGCCCCAGTTAAATCCTCTGTTGCATTTCTTTCCTAATCCGCACATAGGAAGCACAACATATATATTTCTCTTCAGCAAATACGGGGTCAATTTTGAAAAACAAAGTTCACAGTCAATATGCAGTGTGGAGCTGTTTTGTACTAGAAGGACCAATGAGCCCCTCTCATGCAACAACAGCAAGTGGATAGCAATGGGAATGAGACAGAATATTGAGAAATCCTAAATGAGAGCAGTTTGAACAAAGGGAAGAATAATGTGTGGAGTTAAAAGAGACAGAGAGAGGGCTTACAGCCGGCAGAACTGCATCACCTACCTGAAATACTTTTGCCAAATTGTCAAAAAGTGCTTGACCAGCGCTGACTTTATGCTTGACTCCTCTGACTGTGCCATTTTTGCTGAGGATGTTGACTCGCTTTGTACCAAACCCCTTCTCTTTAGTGGCCCTGACTAAAATGAGCAAGTCGTCCGGCTCGTTCTCATTTTCATCACACTCCGACCCTACGTGTCCATTCTGCTGCCCGTCCACTTCGCTCAGCCGGCTGGTCTGGTCAGTCTCTGAGCTGCTGGCATACTCGGAGTCCAGAGAGTCGGCAGCCTCGCCGTCGGCGTACACCTCCTTCAGCACCCGCCCGCTGTGCGAGGACGCGACGCGGAACCGAACCTTCCTCGACAGCGGCTCGCTGTGCGCCTTCACCTCACTCTTGAACATTGCCTCTTCCATGGATATAAACAGTTTGCATTGTTCCAGCGTGGTGCCCATCGCATTTGCCAGTTTGTCACACTTAACAACAATATCAGCGCTGTTTTCTGTTGACAGGGGTTCTCATATTAAACTAAAGAGGGTTCCCAAGAAGTTGCTGCCGTTCTGCCATTAATAATGGATGCATTTGTGCTATGGTTACCTTTAAACTAAAACCTGTAAAGCGATCTCATTAATTAAATATTAAAAAGACATTGTGTACTTTTTGCACTAAGGAAGAAAGCACGAAAGAGAGAAATTATATTCACTGATTAAAGTCAAAATTCAGACTTGGGAAGGGAGAGGAGAGGAGAGGAGAGGAGAGGAGAGGAGAGGAGAGGAGACCCAAGGCCAAACGAGCTCCAGACGCATNNNAAAGTATATTCAATGAATAAAGTGAAAGTGCAGGCTTCGGAGAGGAGAGGAGAGGAGAGGAGCACCAAGCCCAAAAGAGTTCAAGAAGCATTTGGACAATGCTCTCTGGCACAAGGTGTGACTCTTGGGGTGTCCTGCACAGGGCCAGGAGCTGGACTTTGATGATCCTTATTGCTCCTTTCCAACTCAAAATATTCTGTGATTCCGTGGCTCTATGATAAACCAAATAACAAGTTTATATGAATGCAGTTTGATTTGCTAAAAGAGGCAAAGAGGAAGAGTTTCTCACAAGATCTACAAAGGCAAAACTGTTTATGTTCTTTGCACCTGAGGAGAAAATCAAAAACTTCAGCACATGAGTCAAGGAGGAGCACATTTCTTTCATCAAAACAATTAACTTCCCTACCAATCAGACCTCATTCACCAAAGTCTGTTATTTATACAACCTTACAGAGATTCGGCAGGGAGGTCTGACTTGATGGTTTTCTATGCTGGCCTTTTCACAGACTGGCAGAGCAGTGGAGAAGCAATTAGTCAGAATTTGTTGCACAGAGTAATACAATGTTATTAAATAAAACTGAGCCACAGCTAGTACCATACAGCAACCGCAGCATATGTTCTGTTTTGTCTGGGACTGGGCGAGGGAATCTGAACAAGGAGTAGGAGAAAGTTAATTAATTGAGGCAACAAGGATCAACAATGAGAAGTAGGGTAAGGTGGATTCATCCACAGGGAATCACATTGCCCTATCCTAGCGAATCACAAGTAGTGGTTGCCACAGTGTTCAGCACCCAGATATAGATGTAAAAATAACCAACCCACACTTGAGGTTTCTGGCTATGTCTACTCAATATCATGTAGTAGCACCTTAAACCCCCAAGCTGGTTCTGAGTTTGCATGATGATTCCTACTTACCGTGCTATTTCTGTGGTTTCTTCATTTAAAGAAAAAGGCAGCATCAAGAACTCAATCCCGTTCTCACTTTCCTGACAAACATTCCCTAGACACTCACTACAGCTTCATTTTCTCTCTAGACTCATGAATAGTGAATGGCTTCCTGAAGCCTGTGACCTCCAACAGGTGTAGGCATGAAACGAGTCCCCAGATGCTCAGCCAACCCAGAATGGTAACGCCTGCAGTCACCAGCAGCTGCAGAGCTTCGAGCATCAGAGACTTTCTGGCCAAGACTTTGGAAATGCAGGCTCAAACCTTTCAGCAATTGTGCGGGGGTTATTGTGACTTTATTTTGAACAAGACACATGAAATTATGGCTCTTCAGCCCAAATAAAATCACGATTTTCAAGGCTGAAATCTAAAATTAATTTCCCATCCACAAAATGGAAACATGATGATTAGTGGCATTTCATAGCACTCATGTTTGCCACACTTCTTTCTAAATGAGATGATTCACTGTATTATTAACTGCTATAATTAATACAGGAAAAAATAGGTAAAAATAATGTTACAAGAGTTAAAATACATTGTTAGTTATCTTTCAAAGAAGAGAAACATCTAGTATCAAAGTCTGTACTAATATTGAATACAATTACAAGAAACTTCGTGAAATTCACTTGAGGAGGAGTATGCTGAATCACACTGATTGTGTCATAGCCACTTGCCCACAGGAGTTTTGACAAGAAATATAGTTCAGTATTACTAAAATGTGACTCAGAACAAAGAGCATTCTGTAGAAGAACAAGTATTTCAAAGATCTTTCATGGAAGTATCTAAACAGGGCTGCAAGACTCCTGAAGAAATTACTTAGTCTGCTACCTCTCCCAAAGTTAACAGTATCATAGTGTTTCCATGATTATCTGAGTGTCTTTCTCTTGGAAACCTGCAGTAATTAACTTTGTTCATATTCATTTTTATTTAAATAATACAACCCAACTGTTTTTCAATTAATTGTCGCACATTGAAAATCTGAGCTTCTCTAATGGAAATAATTTCCACCAAAATTTTATAATATTTTTATCTTCTTCAATTGAAGCTATATATCCTTTAAAAGAAACCATTTTACTGCTGTTGCAGGCAATGGGAAAGCTTGTATCGTCTGGAGTGAAAGGGATTTTATGCCACCTGAGTGACTTAAAAACTTAGTGTAGCATTGAATAAATGCAGAATTAATTAGTATCGCATTTTTAAAACACTCCAAATACTGTTAGCATCTTGTTCTCTGTTAATAGGAAATTAGCTCATTGTTTAGTTCCACGGCAATTCCATTATTCACTGAGAAATATTTTTATGTCTGGTTATGACAAATAAGAAACTGTATGCACAATTTTCTCTGCCGAAAAAATAATTATGCAGAGTGGAGTGTGCCCCTTGACAGAAGCATTTACAGGCATAAGATTTCATCCTGATGTTCCAGCTGTGGACCTTCTGCAAGCCAGTATGTGACTTTGGGGCTAGGTGCACATATCCAGTAGTAAACAGATTACAGACTCTAAACTGGTTGTATTCATGACATAAGACATTTGAGACTTCAAAAACCTGAGATGCATATATTTGTTCCATCTGCCTGGGTGTGTGTTCTCAACAACAGCAGAAAGGATGAAACCTGACTAAGCATCTCTGTCCCTCCTGAAGACTAAAATTGCATTAAATGCTTAAACTAACTCCACTTGTGCAGTTTGGTGCTGCACCCTGCCACTGTTATATTTCTGTTTATCATTTTTAGCTTCCCTACACACACTTCTTTTTATTCAAAGAATTAATTAATTCATTCATTCATTCATTTCATATTTCATTTAATGAGAAGTATCCATTAAAAACTAATGTGGTGGGGGGTTGCAGTAATGAGATACTTCTTGTCCATAATTATTACTCTTTCTGAAACATTTGGCTGTTGTTAGATTTTGTTTCTGCTTAGTTTGGTTCTAATGTTCTGCCATTGATTAATTCAAGGCCAGGGGGTCCAGCAACCATTAAGTCAAAGTGCACAGGAAATAAAGTGTCTCTACAGAGACCTCTCCCGAATAGAGAAACACTCTGTAAAAAAAAAGAGCAAACACTTGGAAATAAGCTATTTCATCCATTGCCTCTTATGTGACTCTCACATCACAAGGAGCTGGACCAACTCATTACCTGGATGTTGTGACAAATAATATGGCTGCCAATAAAATCCTCAGATTTTATCATGTTCAATATATCACTAAGTTGAAAGGAACAAAGAAGATGATGCTTCTGCTAGTTGTTGGCTTCTGATGCTTCTGCTTGACATAGAACCAAGATACCAGTACTGGATAAAAAGACTGGGGGACAGATGTTGCACATGGCAAATTGAAAGACAAACATCTATTCTGAGACTGACATCTGAGAATTCATACTCCATGCAAGAAGGTACCTGCAGAGGCAACTCATCACCCCTTTCATCCATGACAAAGTAGAGGAAGTCTAGCTAATAAATTTAGTCCCAATATTTACCTTTTGAATTACTGACAATAAGTCAGGTGAGTCAAAGTTGTTAATACTTTTAAAATAAAAACCTAAGCTAAAGTAACAATCACTTTTTGCCAAGTGAGAGCTTTATAGGTGTATCAGGAAGGGGGAAAAAAAGCAGAAGAGAACAGAAGGAAACTCTAATTTCATATATATTTCTGGTGTAATTTCTTTAATGTATAGGTAAATCTTGCTGTGAGAGTTCATCATACATATACATACTTCAATTTCAGCAGCTTACACAAGTAGAGAATCCATCCTAGGTGTTCCATTTCACTAAGTTTGGAGCACTGCCAGCTTCATCTCAGAAAAGAACCACAAATCAATAACATTAAACTGCAGCAAAATGCTTGAAAGAGTATCTAGAAATGTATTAAGCAGCAAAGATTGTTTTCACTTTTCTGAAGAAGTGTAGAGTGTGCTGTTTGAAATTACTTAAAAAAATGTACCTCGTGACGTTCCCACAGATCACAGAATAAAAGGTTTGAAAAAATAATAGAATTTGTAGTACTCAAATAGCAGCAAAATGGAACATGAATCATGAAATGAGATTTTGGGAGGAAAAAAGATACCAGAAAAATAAAAAAGATAGGCTGAAGTCACCAACTTCTTCATTTCTGAACACATGATCATTTTAATAGACTGGTTTACCCCATGACAAAGCATTGTATGCTCTGTTTTGATGCACAGTGTATGCAGGACCATTTTGTGTGATGTATTTGCAGGTTACTAAGTATATATAGCAAATCTGTAGGCTGACTTGATACCATCCACACTGGTGTCATTCATCCTTAGACAGATGGTATGAATTCACAGTGACATGCCTTGTGATACTAATTTTTTTTCACTCTACAAAAGACTGTTTGCAACTGTCTTCAACTCTATCACACTAGTAGTAATCAGAAGCATACTCTGTAATCTCTAATTCTTAATGCAAAATTAGCAAAGCAATCATCAGGACGCAGATATTCAAAAGACATGGATTTCCCACCCATGGTTGGGCAGAAGGTATTTTGGTTTGTAAAAGCATGTGTGTGGTAAAGTGGGTTTGTTTATTTTGCTTCAAGTAAGTAAAGTTTGTGTACAACATGCTCTATGCTTTAGAGATTACAAAAGCAGATGATTTGAACAGTGAATGCTAACCAAATTGTTTTTGTCTGAGACAGATTTAGTGCATTTCCCACTTGTTCAGAGAAGGAATATTCCCATTTGTTAAGTTGGCAAAACATCTGTCTACTTTTCTGCAGGTCCAGAATAACATTTTAACTGTAGCAGAGTTCACAAGGACATACAGAGCACATTCAGGTCCCCAACAGAGAACTCTTGCATCTGGAAGTTGTTTGTCAGGTGTAGCAGCTGTTAAATGGAAATAAGACAGACAAGAACAAATCAAGCATACTGTTGCTATTATAATGCCTAATTATTCGTATGACAAGTGCTTTACATTGTCATTTCATTTTATTTGTAGATTTCATTTAACTTCTGTTAAGCAATTGTTAGACAGAATGTCAGGGTTTCTGTGTTTGTATTTCTGTTTACATTAGTGAATTGGGTGCATTGTTTGTTTAATTTATGAAGTGAAGGAATTAAATGAATGAGGAAATCAAGACCTGTGTCTAGGCCATGCACACAAATGCACAAGGAGGTAGGGACATATGGGATCTTTCTGCCATCCTTCTTGCCAGGGTGAGCAGAAAGCCTCCATTTCCAAAATCTTTAGGGAGAAAAGCTCTATATTGCATTTGGAAATGCAATCAATTACTATCCTGAACTTGAAATTCACAGCCATTTCAACAGTTCATTCATTTGTAGGTTTCCATAGGAGTCAAGCTGCTGAGCTAAGCACAGAGGCAGCAGTGCATGAAAAGCTTCTGTCATTATGTGGTGCTTCAAGACTTAATTTATTTACTCTAAACAAAGTAAAAGGTCAGATCTTAAATGTGTTACATATCTGAGTCATGCAAGGCAAAGACCAGCTTTCCTACAGGAGAGCCTGGAAAACACTTTTAACATAACATTACATCAACAGTAGTAAAAATAGTGGCTGAAAATTTTGATCTATATCAGATCGCTCATAACAAGCATTTTTTTTTTTTTTAATTATGTTTCTTACCTAGCTGGTACAAAAACTGATTGTTTGTAGCTCTTTTTTTTCCTATACATGTAAGTGGTCATCATAGGATACATGTAAATGTTAACTGTCCCTCCAGAAGCTCTAGCCTGTAGCTAGCCAACAAAGTATTTGGTGGACATAAATTTTAGGGTCTAGAATAGGACTGAATTCCTACACTGACCTCCATTAAGAGCTCTGTTATATCTTCTCCTGTGTTTTCGTTGAACAGGAAAAAATCATGAGACAAAAATATTTCCATTAAAGAAGCAATTTGTAGAGGAAAGAAAAACTTTGCTGTGAAAAAAAAATTGTTTTATAGGTATGATACATCAGATAAAAAAACCTTCAATTCAGGAGAGAACTAAAAAAGCATGGTGTAAGCGGCAATAGCTCAGCCAGACTGTTCCTTCATGTGATGTACTGGACAGATATTAAAACAGACATAAACTTCCACCTACCCAAGTAACACCACCAGTTTGTGGGGGCACATGTGCAGCCAAGACGCGTCCTCCTTGGGGGTAGGGTTAAGTACAGAGAATGCACCTCTCCACCAATCCACCTCCCTGACAGGTAAGTCCCAAGGAAGGAGATCTGGGTGCCAGGATCTATCACAGAGCACATCCAAGGCTCAACCAAAGGGCTACAAGGCTGTGGAGCAACAATTTAAAAAAAAAAAAATTGTTTTCTGTCTGATGATTCCAGTGGCTCTGCCTGAACTCCTCTGAGTTTGGTTTTACTGTCATTTATACTGAAAACTATAGGTAGGCCTGTGTTGTAAAAGAAAACAATTGAGATTAGAAGATATTAATAACAGAGCAAAATATTTGTACACAAATCCTTGTAAGTTCTGCATAAATTTCCTAAATGTGAAAATGTCTTCCCATATTTTTTGGTTAGTTTATGACACCTTTGTTTGAAATATGACCTAAAATCTGATACTCCTTTTCCATCAAATGTCCCAATCCAAATACCAAAGGTTTGGAAAAAGAACCTACTACAGGAAGCACTGATTCACTAGGAAGGGTATCCATATATCCATATGCCTGTATCCATACTGCATTTATCATTGTTTCAATGACTAGGGAACAACCAGGAACTTTAAACAGAGATTTACTCTTTGTTCAGAAAGAAAAATGACTAATGACAGTTTTCAAGGCTCGTTTTCAAGTATTGCAAACAGTCCCTCTTCATTGTAAACAAAGATAAAAAAATCAGCATGAAAGCTTCAGAGTCATTTCCATTCTCAGAGCTCCACATGAAACAGTCTCAGCAGCAGCAGAGATACCTGAACCCTGTCCTGAAATTCCTCATACATCTATTTCTCTTAGCTCCCACTAGAGACATGAGCCATCTTTCTGTGTTGGGCCTGTTGAAAAATATAAATAAGATGAGTATAGGGAAGAAAAGTGTTGAGGTGAGTCAGCCCTGTGCTGCCTCCGCCCCCCTGGGCAGACTCTTTGCTGCCACCCACATTGACTCCGCCCCGGGATTGTGGAATGCGTGCCCAGGACCCTGGCTCCGCCCTCACTTCCAGACCCTTCTTTACAGTTATGTATTTTATTGGTTCGTTTGAATTGTATCCCTCCCTGTTATGTAATCATTGGTTCTGTACGCTTGTCCCCTCCCTCTCCCTCTTTCCTTATTGGTTATCCCTCCCAGTACATAACCGGCTGCACAGTTCAGTCGGGGCCCTTCCCTTGTCCTGGCACCCCCGGGGACGGACCCCTCGGGGTGCGGGGACGACAGCTGGCCCTCTCCCTGCTCTCTCTCCCGACCACCCTCACCCCTTTCCCCCAGTACCAGAGAGCCTAGGGAGAGCAATAAACCTCCTGCTACCCTTTTCCTCGTCAGCATCTTCTTTATTTTCGACTACAACAGGAAAGGACCTGGGAAGAAAAGTTACATTGGGAAGAACTAACACTCTAGTGAAATTCAGTTTAGTGCTGCTCTTTCTCATGTGATTCATAACCATTAAGTACCACAAGCACACTTCCCAGGTTATCCATGTTTACGGATAGCATATCTGGGTAATATCATCTAAATAAAATTTGAAATTCTATCAAAATTCTGTCATCTTTTGCCTCATAAATACATGCATATATCAGATAAAAAATTGTTATAGCTCTTTTCGTAGGATAGGTATGTTAGGCCTACATGTTGCTTTCAATATTATGGACAAACTCCAGGTAGCTCATTGAATACTGCATTGTTAAATTTTGAAGGTTTTGGTCTTCCCCACACACATTGATTTGTTCTGTTAAACAGCTTCTGAGTCCTATTGCTGAGCTGTCAACCTCATTAGTGAGTAGCCTTATTTAAACATATCTCCTAAATGCTCCTCGGAGGCAAGAAAAGTTTAATTAGAGAGTTTTAATGGAATTATTCAGAGGTTCTTAAAGACAAATGAAAATGACTTATAAGTACTGTGAGTTGGCTTATATGTTATTAAATTTTATTCTTAGGTTATAGAAATGGTTTTTTAGGTTGGTTTATATCCCACCAGAATATTTGGGTGGGCAAAAGTTATTTTGGGGCTCTCTGAGGGAATCAATGCTAACAACTTGTAAGCAACCCTTTTTTTGGTCAGATTTATTCTTCTGTGGTAGTGACTGCTTGCAGACTTGTGAGAGACTGGACTGTTAATATTTAATGACTCAAACAATCAACCACTTAACAGCTCAGATGCGAGGGGCTGGAGGCTGGAGGCTACAGATGAGTTTTGAAGGTAAGGGGAAAGGCAGACAAGAGGCAAACCCTCTGAGGTGGGACAGTGCTTTTATATCATGCCAATGTCCTTCCTTATGTAATGGCTGAAAACTGCCATAGATAGATAGATAGATACATACATACATACAGTGTGAAACCTGCCCCTCGGGAAAGTACCAGGACATTCACATGTAGCCTGAAGGTATTCATCCCTGCTGATGGGCCATAATGGGCCCCAATGGACTCAACCTCAGGGATGTGAGAGGTAGCTCTAATGTCTTAGAAGGTGTCATAAACCATGGAAGACTCCTGAGGTGTCTCGTGATTCAAAGTGACATTCAGTGTGAAACACCCAACCTCAAGGGAGGTACCTGGGCATTCCCACCTGAACCTGAGCAAATATAAACCCAGTGGGCTCTGTGTTTCCTGGGCTTCCCCCACCCCATCAAGATAAAGACCAGCACTTTGATGATACTGGGATCCTCACCACTAAGACCAGAAACAGACAAACATGACAGCATCAGATTCCATGGAGTCTCTCTTTTCCTGTCTCTTTCTCCCTCTCCCCTTCTACCACACATTTACTGTTAAATAAAAATCCGTACTATTGGCTTTGGTGTACGGTCTCATTTGCACCTCAATTTCGGCAGAGACATCTCTCCATTAATTTTAATAACCAGATCTTAACAAGACTGAAAATTCTGCTGCTGCACATGCAGATGTCTACCATAACCCTCAATCTGACTTGAAACACATATCTTGCATGCATCCCTCAAACATTCCACTATACACTACTTTTGACATATATTTTTGAGCCAAAAATTTGACTACTAGTCATCTACAGCTTTCACAGGAGAAAAAATATATTCAGGGCTTTCTTCCTATCATTTTTTTCTCCCCAGAAAACCACATCATTATTGTGATAGTAGACAGCAGATACTCTAGTGATAATAATATATAATAATGCAGTTTAGGTCTCATTTCATACTGATTCACCCCAAGCAGGCCCAGAGACACTTCAGAGACAAAGTCAAAGAAGTGGGTATTTGCTTTATTCGGTGTGGCGGGTGTGGGGGATTCACTCCTCCAAACACACACACACACCAGCACTTCCAACACACAATATTATGGGTAACATTCATGAATATTCATCACATTCCCTGAGATAGGAGTGGTTATACAAATAATTTTTCGGAAATCATTAATATCATTAGCATGTGTGCCAGGCAGGTGCTGTGTGTCCTGGTGGTCTTTGGGGGGTCTTTTCATGATGAAGATCTGTTGTCTTCATCATAGTGCACTTTTCACCTTTCTCTCTGGAGCATGTGCAGTCCTTGGTGGGTGATTCAGCGGTTTCTGTGCTGGCTTCAAACAGATTCTTGTCTCTCTTATCTTGACAAGATACAGGCAATCTTGTTTTTCTAGGTTTTAGAATTCACATATTCTGTCTCTCAATAGTTAACCTGAGTTACCTATTGACTACTCCTTTCTCAATACCAAGGAATAAAACTGACGAAAATAAGATAAAGAACTTTCATTTAGTTCCATTGTTACTAGCTGATGTCACCTCTAGTATTCTTGCTGAAGGTTTCTTTCATTCAAAACTTGATAAATCTCTGTAGGTTTGTTCTCCACGTCTTCAGTTTTTTGCCGAGAGGGCTCCAAAATCTTGTGAGGTCGGGTTTTTTCCAACTGCTCTTGTTGTACATAACATCACCCTGACTCCTGCATAAAGAAGATTATTTGCATACGCTGTGATTCCCCATACAGCCATCAGCCGATAAGAAATGTCATCCAGTCCCTGGATTGCTGTAATGTTTTTAATTTAAGGTGGATATCAGTTTTTGTGACAGAAATATTTATGTATATACAAATATATTCAATCCTAGTTGGAGAAGATAGCATTTCATACAGCCTTCAGGATATCAGACATATATCAGCTTTCTCTTGTGTCTCTCTGTGGAGAATTTAATAGCCATGACTTCCCAAAGGTAAATTTTTATGTCACCTGGAGGCAGAAGAACCATTCATCAGCACAGAAGAGGTGAGACTTGTTTGTCTTTTCCACCTGACAGTAAACCATAGCCGAGTGTAAGGCAAACAGACAGAGGGCAGGGCACTAGGGTATTGCTCTGTTTAATGGCTGCGGCAATCGCAGCAGGGATGAATCACTGAGCCACTCGGGCTCTGTTATCTCGGCAAGCAAAGGGGGAATCACCTCACTCAGGCTGATTCACAGAAGCCCTTGCTGCGAGCAGGGAAACAATGCCAGCAATGCTCCTCTGAAGGGACTGATGAGACCAGCTGGAGCTGGGTGAGATCACTGCCTTACACCGAGAGGAATTCCGGGCGCAGTCAGGGCAGGAGAGGAGCCGAGGCTGGGCAGGGATTCAGCCGCTGGCCAGGGCCGTCAGGTCCTGTCGGAGCAGCTCTGGGTGATGCTGGCACAGCAGCCCCGGGCAGGGGCAGGGGGGCTGCAGAGGCACCGCCAGCAGGGGAGGGAGGCCTTCTCTTCCTGTTTGACAGCAGAGAAACAGGTACTTTTTGATCTACGGAGGAAGGAAAAGCTTGGAAGGACAGATTATGTTTTTTTCTTCTGGCATAGATTGTTTCAAAACCGTTGGGAACAAATGATGCAGTGAGGTCCAACTTTTTCCTCACACTTCAGTGCACTGCTGCTCTCATAAATCTAGTTATTTACGACTCCAATTTGCAGTCACTTCCCTGGGCCACTCATTTGCTATTTAAATAAAGAGATGCCAAACACTGCCCAAAAGGATATGCACATGCCACAGCACCAAGGGAAAAACTAAAAATATGAAGCCTTCCCCTTTAGCTACTCTTAATACCTTCAGAGACTGCTCTTAGGAACTGGGAAACATCAGCAGCTGGGAAAACCCACCAGCTCAGCACCCAGCACACTGATATTTAAACACTATTTAATAGGTTACTTTGTACAATGTAGTGAATCATATATCATCAGTCAAGTATTCTTTTGTTGTTGCTGCTGTTGTTGTTATTATTACTGTTATTACTATTATTACTGATATTGCCATTATTGTTGTTATTACTATTATAATTATTTCAGTCTTACTACATTCCTCAGGAAGCCAAAGGTACCAAGTACAGCTGCCATACACTACTCTTATCTTGTTTTCATTTCAGCTTGGATTTTGAGCACTTCAGCTGAGTTAATTCAATTTACAGGCTCATTAACCCGACTGCAAATGAAAGGGGAAGACAATGTATCTCCACAGGAATTCTCAACATCAGAATGGTCTCTGAGTCTCAAAATCTCAGGAGCTTCTGGTGCAGAAAGCCTGCTTTCTTATAACTGAAACCAAAATAGGATCCAACAGGTGAAGAAAGCAGCAAAGAAACTGAAAATAAAACTGTAATTCTTTTTCCTCCAGTAAATACTAAATTGCATATGAATTTCTCTACAGGCTTTGTGGTCAAATCTCTACAAATAATGACTGACTTGCCAAAAGGTTTTAAAGTTTTTTAATCTAAATCTCTTTTTTTTTTCCCCCGATTTACCTTAAAGCTGTTTCAAAACAAAAGAAATAGTTTCTCTCTCTCAGAATCTTTCTCTTTCTAGCTCTGCCTTGATTTGTCACTGCTGAGAGACAGAGACAGCATTGAACAGTTTCCAGAAGGTGTATCTGAGGGCTGTATCCTGAGCCCACCTGTACAAGCTTTTTCCATGTAGCCAGCCCCACAGCGTTATTACTGATCATATTGCTATTCCACCTTTTAGTTATGAGATTCTCTCGGTGAGTGTGAGATTGCTTCATTGATAAATGTTTTTCTGGTTAAAATATCTTTTGGAGGGGCCTTTTGTTTTGCATTGAATTGTCTTGGGTTTCTTAGTTTTACTGTAACTGTTAACTTGCTATTTCTTATTTCTTTGCTCCATGGAGCTGAATTATATCAGCTCCCAAAGGATGCAGCCTTCAGCTGAGCACACATATAAAAACTACTATTTCTTTTGTGATGTGCATTCATCAGAGGCAAATTCAAATGCACACTCTCATTTTACTGGGTTTTTACATTTGAAGTAAGTATTCTCAAAGGCACAATTTCAAACCAAAACTTTGGTGAGGTTCAGTGGCAGTCCCAATTCTAAGTAAGCTCAGCAGGAACTCAGGCTGCCTCATCATCCCCCATCAGTGATGTTGAGCTCAAGATATTGACTGAACTGCAGCATATTTAATATTAAAATTTACCCTTAGTCTCCAGTTAAAAACACACATCTCAAACAAGCCCCGTTCAAGAGCAGTGGCCTTTATGCCTGGCAGTTAAATGCCTGGTGACTAAATGTCACCTCTTTGAATGCAAAAGCTATTTCATTGTCCAGAACTGTCCCTGGAACACTGAGCAGCATAATGATTCCTGATAAAATAGGCACCTGGGATCTCTGTTACTGCAATGAATTTTCATAGACATGCTCTGTCACTAGAATGCCTTTTATTGTGGTCTCCAAAGGCATGCATTTATTGCACCCAAAAATATCCTTTTGCTGGGTCTTCAGTTCCAGGCCGAATAATTTGTGAGATTTACCCTTGCAAATCTTTCTGTGTCTTATATTTTGAGTGAGAGTTTCTCATTTTTCTGCAGCAGGCTTTGCTTATTTTCAGCAAAAATAACCCAGATGAAAGCTAAATCAGCTGGGCAGGTGAAGATTCCTTTTTAAAAAGTGAAACATTTTGGTTGTTTAGCACAGAGATCAGATTATTTAAGGATGACTCAGTGAGTGACACAAATGAATCTTAGTTATCAGTGGCATTTCCTAAATGTTCAAAAATACTGAGTCTAAAATCTTAAGATTGAGTAAAGATTGTACAATTTTAAAATGTGCATATTTCTTTTCTCTTTGATCTTGAGCTCCTTAATTATTTTCAAACCTTTCCTTGAAACAACATAGTGAAAAATCATATTTTGTCAGAGAAGCTAAGATCTCCATGGAATCCTTTTACTTCAGTAGTTATACAGCTTCCCACAACCACGTCCTGTCAGGTTTTGAGTAACGACATTTTTCAATCTTGTGCTGAAGATCACCAATACTCATGATACAACGAAATTGTAAGGATTGCCAAAACAAGTCTCCTAGGGTGAGTTGCAACAGGGTGCATGCAGTACCTTGCATCTCTCTGAACCTCTCCTGTACAGTCTATTGCATAAGGATAGGCTAGTAAAAGATATAGTCATTAACTCACGCAGCAAAAGTTATTCTCTTCAGTGAGATCGCAACACCCAGACTCTGGTAATCCATCAGCCACCTGCTTACATGAATTTCTACTGTCAGCTCTCGCCAGATCCATATTACTGCAATGTATAAGCAGAAAATCTGAAAAAATGTTTGTTCTGGGATAAAAGTTGGCATATAGTGTGATGACATCAGTTACAATAATAATATTATTGTATTACTGAAAATACATATGTGCTGTAAAGTCCTGTTTTATACTGATAAATAATTGATTTGAATAAACATGAAGTTTAATAGCCAGTTTTGGTTTTCTGTGACTACAGCTGGAGTAGACACACACACATGCACACTCACTGGACTGAAACACATAAATGTGTATTTTGGGGGGTTTTTTTGGAAGAAAATTAAGATTTTTTTTCCTCTCTGTTGATGCATAGTTGTAGCCCTTACTTCATAAGACTACACCAGCCAGCATATGAGATGACAGATTTCAAGAGCTAGTAGGTTTCCTTGGTGCACAGTAATCGAATTTGGTGCCATCAGCTGGAGTCAAGAGTCTCACTTTACCTTACAGTAAATTGATAATGCTGGTGATCTTTCATTTTTAACAAACACATATTGATGTATTTCTATTGATGTATTTCACGTGTATATCACAACTTCTTTGCCGTGTGTTGTTCAATACAACAAACTATTTTATTTGCATGTGTGTTTCAGTCATATTTGAAGTCCTTGCACTTCCTTTTCTCTGTCCAAACTTCTCTCAGCTTGAAACATTTTTGTCTAACTTTCAGGCACTACTAACAAGAAAATAAAGCAGAGTGAGAAAGATATTAATTGGTATAATAATTTCCATTAGTTTCACATGCAATGATTTCATTAGGAGTAAATATTTTATTACGGCAAATTCTCTGAAAGTTTTTAATCAAATTCAAAATTCCTGGCAAACAGAGTAGTCAGAGCAGAAACATTTGTGTATTGAGCAAAGTTTTCATAGGCCTTTTTTTTCTCCACTGCTCTGATCCCCTGCTGATCCGCTTCCCCACCACTCAAGCCTTGCTGCTTTGCCTGCTTCTTTCTGATCTCTTTTGTTGATCCTTCCTTGGAGGAGCAAATATCTACACAGCTTCTTACAGTAAAATAAAATTATTATTTAGACTGTCAAGCTCATAAGCTTTCAGTAATATAAGTATTTATTTTCAGTAAGTCCTAGTTTATTAGCTATGTACAAGAAATGCATAGTTCCTCTGACTGGAACAAGATAGATTACAGCCAAGTAATTTCCCACCAAACTATCAAACTATGCAATTTGTTGTTTCATGATCAATAGATGGTGTAATGCAAGAAGTGATTTCATACCTCTCTGGCTCACATAATAAAATAATTTTATTACACTAGAATTATATGTATTATCCTCAAACTAACTGTAGAGCTTCATGTGTTATCCTGGGAAACATACATATTCCTAGTGAATTGGCTGATATTTTAACAGTGGTTTTTTTTTTATTATTTTGACCTGAGAAAGTTATCTGTCTTCAGTGTTCCTAAGAACCTAATATTTTAAGGGAAAAGGTGTATTATTTCATTGGATCTGGGCATTTCAATTTTTGTTTCCTTTGCTGAAATCAAGAACAAAACAAAATTTACGCGGGAATAAGAAATTAAAATACATTTTCAAATGGAGCTTGAACTTAGGCAATGATTGCAAAGCCCATTGATTAAACTATTTTTTTTGTTTAAATATTCAAACAATCTGACAAGGCAGAGAGTAATTTTGTACTTAAAGTCCAACACTGCAAAGTAAGAGTTGATGTCTACATCTTTGCTGTTTTATGTATGTTTTCCTTTGGACACTGTTGCTTCATGTGTCTAACTCACACTCTCTAAATTGCAGGCTTGAAATATATAACATTGAAATAATGATTAAACATTTACTGATTTAGCAATATACTACTAAGAAAGTAATTGCCTAATAATATAATTAAATAATAGACATATTGCTACTACTGATTTAGCTGCATAATTTTGCATAATTATTACATACAATTACAAAGCTATCATCTCTCAAGTACTATGAAACACACACAGCTACTACTGAATTAGAGCTCTATCACCCTTTCCTCCCACCACCACTCAGTACATGGCTGCAAGTCCATCTATCTTTGCCTTACCCCACACCAAGCCTTTCAGACATAGACCTGATGGAAAGCTCAGTGAGTTAAGAGAGATCCCTCCAGCACCCCAGAAGATCTCAGTTTACAAGTCAGATTCATTGTTTGTAGATTTCTATGATCCTGGCATCAGAAGATTCATCCCGTCCTCTGTTCCTTACCTGATATCACTCCTTGTTCCAGTCTATTCTATTTCCAGAACCACATTTTTGCCACTTTTGCATCTCCTTTCCTTTAATGAAACTCTTCCTTATGGACCAGATCTGCTGCTTGAAGACATATCTGTCTCCTCTCCAACTTCGCGTGTAGTGGACCTATCTTGTAGGCCCTTAGATAGTGCGGGATCCTTCCTCTTGGTGCTAGAAGTCACCAATTTCCATTTTTTCACTTCTCCAGAAGCTGCACTAACCTTAGGATGAGGTGTAGACTAACCTTAGGGTGAGGTGTGCACCCTTTTTTCTCCTCTTATCCTTACCTCACTGCAGCAGGCACATTTATGTTTCTCAGAGGTTTCTCAGCCATTCCCCAGTGATCCTGAATCTTGTCCCCAGAAGGCCCCAAAGCCCCCGAAGCAGAACCCACACAAACTGCTGCATCTGCAGCTGCATCTCTTGGCTGTGCTCAGGAGAGTACCCACAGCAGGAATCACTGAAACCCTGCAGAGAAGCTAAAAGAGCACAGAGTCCCAACAGCTTGGACCAGCTCAGAGAAAAGCAAGCCCCATGAAGCTTTATAGAAGTGAAATGCCAGTTAGATAACTGCAAATATCTGGAAAAGTCTAAGCAATCTCTGTATAGGTAAGCTCTGAATTTGGAGGGGAAACCTTTGGTCTTATGGACTTCTACGGCTGTTTTCCTAGACCAACCACACTGCAAATCTGAATTTAAACTCTGAATATATACTAAATATACTAAATTAAAAGGTTGTTTCATATGTGTTGGCAATCCTATGATGCAGGCAGCAGAAGTAAGGCAAAAAAGCCCTTGCCCAAAGCCTGACCTATTTATTGTATTGACCTGATGCTTCAGGTTATCTGCACTGACACTACAGACAGCCAGAAATTTGGACTATGGTATGAGTCTCTCTGACACACTGTCGCAAAGACTTTTCTTTGTGGCCTCATATTTTAATGCATCCCTTGATGGCAAAGTTATAGTTTGGTACTTACCACATGTGCAGCCATGGAGCTCAGCTAAATATCTGCCACTCAGGTTGTATAATGGAAGGTTTTGCAGGTACCCAAATAAACTGTGACCACTGAAAGGTAAAAGAAAGCAATCATGAGATCAGGCACAGATCTACAGAAATCTTGTCTGTAAGACTGAGCGGACTCAAACATCAATGTCCTTAAGCTTTGTACTGTTTTTGATTCCCAATGATTGCATGTATGCAAAGCACCCTATACATTTAAAGTACAAATGGATGTTCATCTGCATTGCTGCAGGGCAGGATGTCCCCACAGTCTGCAAAGTTTTTAGGCTAAAGGGAAATCTTGGGTGTAGACTGTGACTAAAGTGTCTGTTAGAGCTTACTTGCCCTGTGGACAGGATAAAGTGTCTTTCTATCTGACATATTCTGGGAATAGACATGACAGACAATACAGAAACTGCAGGTCTAGTGCAGATGAAACATTTCAAATGAAGATGTCCAGCAGCAGAGTTTTCTTACACGCTTCTTCGCAGTTCATTCATTAGGATATTTGCACAGATGGGAGAAATTTAAACAATAAAGTCTGAAGAATGTAAATATGCTCAGGGCAAACACAAACCTGTGGAGACCTATAAAGGGAAATCACTACATTCTCAGCCTCCATTTTATTCATGTTTTGTTTACTATACAAACCTGGAGAAGCAGAGGTGATGAGGCATTTGCTCAGGAATTATTCAGCACCATCTGGCATCTTGAGGTAATTAGTGTGCACTGTATCTCCTTTGGAAACCATAGCAACTCTACAATAACTTCATTGTGTTCTCTGATGATGGCATAATAAATAATAAGTATCACTGCTATAATATACTAATTAATGCATTTTCAACTACCCAGCTGCTGTATAAAAATGTCCTGTCTATTACGGGTTTCTTGGTAAGAAGTGTTTGCAAAACAGAAAAAGAAAAGTATTCAAAAAGAACATAATTTTGCATGACATCACTCCTAGATAAATTCAAGGAGGAAATGGTACATGATTTAATTGATTAAGAATTGCGGGAATCAGTCAGTCAGTCAACATGGTATATGGGAAATACATCAGCTTTTTAAACAAATCTAATTGCATTTCTTAAGAGCATAAGCTTTGATGATTTAAAATAACTAAGCAGATGTAATCCACACAGGTCTATAAGGTATTTGATGTACTGCAACATGACAAAATATGGCTAGAAATCAGTATTACACAGTGTCAATAAGGTGCATATTAAAAAGATCAAGAAAAGGCTAACAAATGGGGAGGGGGCATGAGTGGGTTTATGTGGAAGCTGAACCTCAAAATCACAGTTCAGCTTTGCAAAATGTAGATTTTTACATCTAGAAACAATGAATACAACCTATTCAGCCAAAACAGATGAATCAGAAAGGTAGTGAATCTGAAAAATATCCCTGAGTAACACTAGAAATTCATCTAGATTTTTGGGAAAAGAATACAAGCTAGTGGATCCAGCAGCAATAAACCTGGTGTTAGAATATGGTTAACAAAGTTCAGGTGCCTGCTTGTATGCATTGCATGCTTGTTTGCAATGCCGGCAAGAGTGAAAGAAATTATCCATGACTGGAGAAAACACTCGAGCAGAAAAATGTGGCCGTGCTGGAGCCCTGGCCATGGCATTAGCCAGTGTTTGTTTGTCAAGCTAGCGCTGGGAGGTCACACAACCACAGCACAGTGCAAACAAGCCCAGCTGAAGGACAAGGGCCGTTTGCTCCATGTGCCATCTCTTCCGCGATTGCTTCCAGAACATGTGCTCATGCTTCAGCACAAGGCTGCCCTACACAGTGAGCACAGGCCAGCTTGCTCAGAACCAGCCCAGGGATCTCTAACCAGGCCCAGCATCATGTCATTTAGACATGACAATTTGGTGTACAGCTTGATTCAGACACCATGAAATATGAGAAACTGAAACCAAATGTATATTAATGTCCTAAAATCAAGTTGGATACTTTTTGGGAATACCCAGGTGACTGGGCTTAGTCCAGGAGATGGTAGTAATATAATGGTCTGTGCTCTAAAGAGGATGTGACAAGAAATGACTTCATGGCCCCAATCAGTGAGCACTGACCTATGCTTTAATAAAAATATACAGTCACCTCATTCTCAGTCCGTGTTTATCACCATTATGTTGTCACATAGTGAAAAAACGCAGTCCTGGAATGGTACATAATTTGGAAATACTGTGTTTTCTTTAAGACTCAATTTAACTAGTCAGACACATTTAAAAATCAGATATTTGTCAGTAAAACCCAAACCCCTTAATAATGGAAATTTCCATGGGAAAAAAGTGAAATTTATCCAACTGAATGTTACTTGGTGAGAGTTAACTAAGAGTGCCATTGTCATGCACTAAGAATGTCAACACAAATCTCTCCTTAGTGACAATCACATTCATTTCATTTTGCAGTGATAGGACAAAGAGCAATAGGTACAATTTGAAAGAGGGGAAATTTAGGTTAGCTATAAGGAAGAAATTCTTTACTGGCACTGGAACAGGTCACCCAGGGAGGCTGCAGACATTCCAAGCCTGTTCAAGGACAGGTTGGATAAGGCCTTGAGCAGCCTGGTCTAAAGGGAGGTGTCCCTGTCCCCAGAGGGCGTTGGGACTAAATGTTCTTTAAGGTCTCTTCCAACCCCTTAACATTCTATGAATTCTATGATTACGTAAAACACTGGCACAAAATATCATGTTTGTTCTTCTCTTATCCCCCCAGGCCTGTTGGTCATATTAGCTTTGACCCACCTTTGTTTCCTAACACAGATATGACTGTGTTGATTTTGCAGCTCCTTAAGAAGGAATGTACATTGTGAAATCCAATGCCAGTAAATATACTTGGATTCAAAGTGTAATTGAAATATTTTATGATATTATTATTACGATATTCAGTGCCACAATAGCTTAGGCCAAAACTGTACCTTGATCCCTCACAAGAGACCTAGCTTGTTTTATGGCAGTATATGTAGTGAGTTATGAACAGTTGTAGAACAAAGATATTGAGAATAATATGACATACAGTTAAAAAAAAAATGTGGCTCAAAAATATAATTACAAGTCAAAATACATTGGTACACTAGAAAAAAAATTGCCAAGCATATACACAGGGCTTTTAGAAAGAGCAAATAATCACAAGACAATTGTGAATTATGCTTCTATTCATCATGACTCATATTTGACTCATGGTAAGTGAAATTAATTTCAGTCACAGGCATAAGCACAAATACTTTTTCTGTGGGAAGCTAAGAGTTGTTTTGACTGGTTATTAGTACAGCCTCAGATGACCATTCCCAAGTATCTGGGGATAACAAAATCCCACAAGGTCAAATTCTGCTGAACTCATCCCCATTCCAGCTCACAGAAAGAAACACTGGAGTGATTGTGCAGTTTCTTCCCTTTCTCTGGCAGCCAACCCTTTCTTTAGAGACAGGTCATAACATCTACTCAGCTGAATTTAGTCACAGCAGATGAAATGCGTGTTGAGGCTCCTCAGGCTCCCCTCTCCCATACTGTGCAGTGTCCGCAGCCTGCCACACGAGGGTTTGCATCCCAGGAAATGCACATTTCGAGGGGGCCACTCCAGCATTCACACCTTCCACCAGCACTGTGTCAACAGGACACACAGCAGCACCACAGCAAGAACTCAGCTAAAATCAGCTTTTTGTCATTTACAAGATGACCAGCTTGGACAAAAGTCTAAAGATTTGTATCTACTCCTGTGAAAAGCAGATGATTGTGTAATATTTCATGCAATCAAGTTGATAGAAATTTGTTAGTTTAGTTCTGTATTTTCAAATACTGAAAAAGCTGAAGGATTGCTCTTACCTTCAGTTGAAACAGTTTCAGCCCTGGGCTAAAAGGGACATGCTGTAGACCTGTGTAACTGGAGCAGAATTCAATAATGTATGTATTTTTTTCCCTGATTCTATTACATGAGCACACCTCATTGTTCATTTTCAGATATACTGGGAGTTAAGCATAAAAATAACAGTAACTGTGTCTATGTAATGAATAGAGTGGGAGGAAAAGGGGGACTTTGAAACAATTTCAGAATTAATAATGGTGTGCTATTCTAGGCACTGCTATTTTATACTAACTTCATAGAAAACTTCAAAATTGTTTAAATGTTTTTTGTTAGATGAGCAATGCTAACCGCACAAAGTATCTCACATTCTTTGCACGGCAAGGGAAGGCAATTGATCCAGTTCCCTTCCTTTCCCCTTCCTTCCCAACTCTGTCCTTTTCTTCTTCCATCCCCACATTTCTGCAACTTGCATTTTCTCGTGACAGTAACTCTTACCTTCACAACCCCAGTAGCACTAAGCTTATAGGCAGCGATCTAGCACTCACCCCCACAGCCAGCTGGGGCTTTGTCCTTACAAGACATTTATGGATGTGTGCCAAAGAGTAAAAATGAGTTCTAGATGAGACCCAGCCTGAACACTCAATGGATCCCACCCCTACTAATAAGCCTGAGATACTTCAGCAGCTTGGCTTGATCATCCATCTCAATGCAGAAAGCCGTTCAGACCATTTACTGTTTAGACAGGTTGAGATCTTTCTCCATGATTTTAGTTAATCTACAGAATCACCTAGGTAAACTTAGCTTCATTTCCAGGAATAGATGGATAGATGCTGGTTTCCCTGCCTCAGATGTTGTAACATCAAAAAGGAAAAATACTCTGGGCCGATTAAATTAGTGGTGCTCTAACAAACTCTACATCTCTTCTGGATCTGCAAGGAAAGCATGCAGTGCCAGGAATTTTCATGGCTTTCACCCTGAGGACTCACACTCCATGAGACAGCCTTGGCTCTCCAGCTCCCTCAAAGAACCTGCTACCCTTGCTCTCCTCCTCCTGCCTCCCACACATTAACATCTGCTAGCATGAGTTAATGCCATTTAGCAACACCTGACATTCTCTAAAGAAGCACTACCTTCCAGAAAGGTTTCAGCCTGACATCCCTTGCAGTCTGCAGAGGTGTGCCTGAGGACAGAGCTGTCACTCACCTGCTCCCATTCTCCCAGATCTCCGTCCTGCATTCCCCTTCCTGGAATGCCTCCATGCCTCCCCAGGAGCAGAGCATCTCTCACAGCCTGCTTGGGCAGCAGCATGTCCTCATGCCTTGCTTCTATGGAGAGGCTCTTCTGGGGCTGTGCAACCTGCTGTATTGCCTTCATGTAGAACAATGGGAAAATTCTGCCAGACCACATTTCAGGGCTTCTTTCTAATCTTTGTTTTTCCTAGACTAAAATCACAAGCAATTTCCACAGCCCCATTAGCCAAGGTATTTCAGAAAACACTGACAACCAACATAATATGACTATTGTAATAATGAGGTCTTTCATCGGGCAAGTCCATGAATAATTACTTCTAATTATGTAGCTGATGGATGCAGTAAACCATTCATCAGTGCTTGAATCCTGCACATTATAGGTTGTAATAATTTTTCTGTGAGTGTAAATGCTGAGCAAGAAAATGCAATCAATGAAAACATTATTAAAGATCTGTGTCACTGCTAGGAAACAAATTGAAAAATTTTTTCTTGGTTTTGTTTTCCTTATTTGCTCTTGCAGTATTAGGCAGTAGTTGTCCTTGGCCAATGACTCAGTCTGACTGCAGCACTATTTGAAAAACAGGAGTGAGGCAATAAGTACAATAGGAAGAATATGGAAAAGAAGAAGAAAGATAGGCTACATGCAGAATGTCATTGACTTTCTCTGTTAAGAAAGCTTAAGAGGGAATTTTTTCTAGAAAGTGCTGAGCCAAAGACAATAGACACAGAAAGCTTATTTTAGAGAGCTTTACATTCTGTGGACTGTCATTACACCTACCACATATAATTAAAACTTTCAGATTTATAAAGATGTCATTTCATGCCTTCTTCTGGAATCAGATACACCTGTACTCTTTAGGGGGTATCTGACGGCAAAATCAGCGTAACAAATATGATTGTGATTACATGTAAAATAATAATACAAGAAACCGTAAATATTAGCATAGAATTCATATTAATTCAAAGACTGAATATACATTTATAAATGGACAAAGTTCTTCTTGGCCCCAAGTGCTCACACACTGCACAAGAAAGGGAACTGGAGTACACAAGGAATTCTGGCAACATTACAGGCAAGGAATTAATGCATGGAAAAGCAGTGGCTGGGTCATTATTTCTTTGACAAATGTTGAGCCTTTAGACAATCTGGTTTAAAACTTAGGATGTAAAATGCTGTTAAAGTTTTTGACATGGACTTGTGAATTTTGATGTTTTCATGTTCCAAATTGTACATGTCTGTTTTTTTTCCCAGAAAGAAAAGTATAATCTTATTAATACCAGGAAGGTATATATAGAAAAAACCCAGGAAGGAAACAAGTAATTTTAAAAATGCATCAAGAATACTAAGAATCATTCAAAATAATTTTAATTCACAAGTTTGTGAAGGAGAAATATATAAAAATCAACTCTTTGCCCTGAAAGAAAAACAAAAAACAAACAAACAAAAAAAAAAAAGAATGTGGTAATACAACCATAGTAGCATTTCCTGGGAAAAAAATACTATTTTTATGATAAGAACAATTATTAATACAGGAATTTGAGTAGGTGCCTACAAAGAAACCAGAAATTAAAAAAAGGAACAGAGGTAAAACGAAAACAAAAACAACAACAAAAAAACAACCTACAAACATAAAAAAACCCACAAAAACAAACAAAAACAAAAAGAGCAAACTTGTAAAGAAGTCTCAGACTTTATGACAATGCTCCTCCAACACTATATCTGCCTATTTTGTACTTTCAGAGCATTCTAGTAGCCACTACCACAGGAGATACTGAACAACCACAGTTATTTTCTTCACTACTATGAATTGACAGAATCACACCTTTTTTATCTGAAGTAGAAACTGAACACCTCGATAGCATGCCAGTGCCTACTTGCTCAGACCTGTAAGTACAAGCATTATGTTGGTCATTTTGGGGATTCCCTCTGACTCCGAGAAAGCAAATCATATTTGCATCTGTCTTTGTAGAATAAAGGCTGCAAGATGCCAATGATGTAGAAGAAAAAAGTATTTATATGGCAGATGGAAGAAATGACAAATCATACCACACAGTTCTCTGACATGAAATTGCAATAAATATTGCACCTTTCTTCCTTTTCCTTGAGTATATACTTTGCCAGCCGTAGTTATATACAAACACCAACTTGGAGACAGTTTCTTTAGTTTCAAATGTATTCACACATCACTGAGGCTATCAGTCATCTGCAATACCTGGGTGTAGCTCAAGGTGGAACCATTTTATTTTTATTTTTCTTGACCAAAAAATAAAAATAGCAATAATGACATTCTTTTAGTAATATGAATAAAAGTATCAAAATCCATGTATTCCCCAACATTTTCTTAACTGTGAAACAATCTATCTCCCAAGAAGTAGGAAGTCAAGGGAAAATGGATAAAACAGTGTTCTAATTGTTTTCTCTGATTTACTACATAAAAACTGTTTTGCCTGTTTTAAGGCCAGGTGGAATGATCCAGCAAAAAGAGATAACAAAGCTCTGAGCCAAATCCACGGCAATCCATGGAAAGCATCTCACTGATTCAATGAATATTACAGTGTATTGACTGTTGCATTCAATATTCAACGTATATTAAATTCCATCACCTTCAATACAAGCCAGATTAATCCTAGTTTAGTTCTCTTGACATCAGTTTACTGGCTCAAATGTATCATTTTTCCCTTGAGCAGTTCCACTGTAGCTGTTTCTAAATGTCTCCATTAAGAGAAGGCAGGGTAATGTCAATATGACAGAGCTGAAGGGGCTGCATGTGCCCTGTGGGTTTCAGTCAGACCACACTCTTGTCACCCAGCCATGGAGAGGAGAGTCCCCTACTGATGACAGCTGAGTGAGCTGCAGTCTGCCCAGCAGCCTGCAAAGAGCCTCTCCCTCATCAGCAGGTGTTTTATAAATGGCACAAAAGGGACACAAAAATCCCATGAGCATTCAGAAGAACACTAAGGCTTACAGAGGATATGCTGAGCAGACCCACACAAGACTACAACTCTTACTGCTGAAGGAGACACAGAGGAAGGCCTAGCAGACAAAGGAATAAAAACTTCTCCATATCTGCAATTACAAAAATAAGGTGCTTAACAGATGAGCTAATGAAGACAGGATCCACCACAAGGCTGAGCAGCAAGTCAGTCATGGCACAGTCTCCTTCTTATTTTACCAGTGAGAAGGACCCCTCCTTCTGGCAAGCAAACCCCATTACCACGAGGTTTGTGAATCATTTCTAATGCAAAGCTCTCTGTTTGGCAGCGTTAATATGATAGTCGATGTTCCATTGGCAGAGCTGGTTGGCTGCATAATGGAAACTGGTGTTCAAAGGCCACCTCTGGTTTTATAAGCAAGACCTTTATAGACTGCAAAGGTTGCAATGCTTGTCAGAATTTTTACTATGTGTCCTTCAATATTTGTTCATCTCCACGTGTTCACAAGTGACTGAGTATCTTTTCTGGGTTTAATTCATATTCTATGTATTGAAACAGCCAATCTAAAGTTAAAAATGTGTCTTTAAGTGACAAGTTCTAAATCCCATCCTCAGGCAAACAACAATTTGTAATTCCTGTTTACCACTTTCACATTTTAAGCCAGTCACATTTAATTAAAACTGCAGAAGTAGGCTATTTGTTGTAAATCCTAATATGGTGAATATATCAACACCACTATAAAAAATAAATAACTCAATGTTACTTCTATTTAACCAAGTTTTCAAGTACATCATGCATGATTACTTTACCTTAATCTTTAAACTCCTCCAGAGATTAAAAAAATGTTTCAGGATTCTTGCAATCAGGAAATAGAAATGCAGTAGTGACACACATGAGAAAATGTTTCATTCCTTTTGCAGTCAAATTTACAGCATAATAACACAATAGATTTTGAACACACAAGTCCAAAAATGAATGCATTTCAGATGCACTGAGAATAGGGACTCCATTATCTTTATTGTATAAGAGCAGCTAGAGTATCTTTATTATATAAGAGCGAAAGACCCTATAAAATGAGTCCAGGTATTTACAACATAAGTTTATAACTCACTCTTCTTTATACTACAGCATTATTATACCTCCCAAGTGTTTGTATATTGAAAGAGTGGCTACTTCCTTGCAGATTGAAATTGATTTAGTATTTTACAACAGAGAAAAAAATCAATTTTTTTGAAAGTGCTTTTTTAAAACCATATAAAGGGCTGTATCAAGTCAACAGGCCAAAAGCCCTTCTAACCTGATATTCAGGCTCAAGCAGTGACCAATACTTGAGGCCTAGGGATATTCTTCTTTAATTTTCAAATTCACAGATAATTTTTTTTTAATTATTTCGGGTTTAAGAATTTTTTTCACTGCATTTCCAAATTGCTATGTCTAAACCCATCTAATTTTAAACTATAGTTACAAAAAAATTGTGTGGAAATCATCCATTTATAATAAATATTACCAATTAATTATGTTATCTGAAACCACAAAATATTTTGGAATATAATTAATGTAAAACAAGCTAAGTTACTTTGTCACTATATTACCTTTTTTCTCGTTTAGGGAAAAAAACTTATAAAAGACCAGATTATATGGCATGTATGTGGAATAATTCTGCCTGCCAGTCCAAAGTGCCCTGTGTCATTTACTCACCATTAAAAGAATACACAAAACTTGAAGATTTCTTTTTATGACGCCTTTAACACAATGCAGATACCTGCTTTCATATACATCATAAGGTTTCTGTATATGTCCAACTTAAATCTATTTCTGGAATACCTCCATCTAAAACTTCATTACAAAACTGACACTTGACAATAATGTAATACCCTAAGTCACCCAACAGGACAACAAACAATCTTGGGCTGTTTCCATAAAAGTGACTACTTCAGGCTTCTTTTTTGGTTGTTTGGGTTTTTTTCAAATTCAAAGTACAGTTCTAAGTAAAGTCCTTTGAATTCTTCAAAAGTGACACATTTGGCTACTACTTATGACAAGATGAGGATGTAAGAAACAGCAGCCGCCTGGAGCACCTGGCAATGAGAACATTAAGACATGCCATACATCTCCCAGCTGAGTGTTCTTCCTAAAGTAGTTGGTTTAGCCACAATAAAATGAAAGCATAATAACAGTGGTTTGAACAAGAGAAAGTTTTGTATCAGGGTCACTTGGCCATGTCCACATGGAACCAGTGATTGCTATACCATTTCATGGTATATAATTTTAGGTTTAAAAAGTAGGTAAAGAGAAATGTAATTACAAAAAATACTTGCACTGTGACCTAAAACGGAATTCAATTTCAGATTTGATTTTAAATGTGTGATATCTGTAGTGTGTGATCTGCTTTCATTCTTGTAGTGAGACCTTAGTGCCTGAAATCACTGCATATGATCCCTCTACTGAAGGGAAAATAAACAAGGTGAAGAGGGAAGTGAGGAGTGCCTGTTCAACTTCAAGAAATTTGCAAGCAACTGTTCACAGAATAAGAAGATGTTCCACATTGAAGCTCGAAGTGAAAGACAGTTCTCCATCTGGAACACTTATTTGATCTTGTTCTCCTGTTACTATTTGGAGGATGTTCTGGAGATGAATATTGAGTTCAAAAATAATTGGAGCAATGGTCATTCTTTCAAGCCCTTGATGTGAAGCTTCTGCTTGCCACCAAATTAATGACAGTCTTTCATGGTAATAATCAGAGGAAGGAAGGACAACTCAAAGTCCCAAATTTAGATAAAAGTTTACTTCTCACAGTACCAACTCACCATTTCCCTAACCACTGCTTTCCCCAGTGAGCACTATGGAGAGGGATCTACAGGATTTTCTCCAAGTATGGGAGGAAGTCCTTTTAGTCAGGATTTCCTAGTCATCCAGCTTATTGTCCTTACTGCTGCTCTTCCACTAGTCAATGAACTACAAAAACTTGTGTTCTAAGGGTTAATATAAATTCTTAAGTTTAGAGTGGGACACATTGCAACACTGCATCAACCACATCCTCTTGCAGCTAATATATACATTTAATCTCTTTTTTTATATCAGGTAGTCCATGAAAGATTAATAGTGCTGTGAGGCTGGCTTTGTTTTCTTTACCAAGAGCTTTATTGCTCATTTTTCACTTAAACACTGTATTCAACCTCCTATTAGAAGCTCAAGGGAAGTGAAGCGCCATATTAAAGATCAACTCTTTCAGACACAATGATCTATGAAGGCACTAGAGCCAGCCATAGACTGTATATATATTGCATTTTGGTAGGATCACAAAATTTTCTGCCAGTTCCCCAGGCTCAGTGATGCTTTTCCACCCACCCCAGCTGCAGCTTCACTGAAGATGCCCCCGTTGCATCCATACCACACTTTTGCAAGGAGACGCACAAGGTTTGCATACCCTTGATTACCTTGTCTTTCATTAAGCTGAGGTATGATAGACAGCTGCTAAGCCAGGGCTGAGGTCCTGCCTGAATAAAATGAAAGCCTCACCTTGACTTTTCAGTTGCCTCATGGCTTCAAGATCCTGCCTTTCAGGCTATCAAAGTAAAAACAGAAGCAGAGGTCTCATGAGACATGAGACTATGTGAGCACAGTGGCTACCCTAGAAAGTATCTCAGCTAATTTTTGCTCACTAAGTGTCCTAGAGCAGTCAATAATGCCAGTGATACTGTTTATAGCTTTGTTTTTAAAGCATGGTTGTTCTGATCACACGTGTTCCAGGAAATACCTTCCATGAAGGCTCCCTGTTTGGTCTAAAATTGCACATACACAAGAAAAAAGAAAGTACTTTATAGCAAGTAACATGAACAACAGAGAGGTAGATGGAGACATGCCTTAGGACAAGACAGGCTTTGTAAGATCACATCATCCAGCACTTGCACCTTGTAAAGGTACGTTAATATATCTCATATGAAACTTGAAAATGTTTGGTGCCATTTGGTGCCATCGATTTGGTGCCATTCCTCCAAAGACTATGCAAGGATTGAAGGTCTGTCGGCCCTAACTGAGTAAGCTCAATCCTCCTTCAAAAGCCACAGTAGGTAAATTGATGTACCAGGGTAGGTGGTATGAAAATGACTGCTTCTTAATTTTTATGGACAGTCATTTGGACTTTAATGTTAGCTGCAGAATAAGAGAATAACTTACTAAACATACCAGAGAGGACTGACGCCTGTCAGAGCCTTAAACTTACATCTGCTGTTGCCACTAATAATCTTTCATAAATTCATCAGTTCTGTTCTCTGTTAAAAAAAAAAAAATTAAGCTGATGTTTTACCTAAGTGACCAACTTCACTAGACCTCTTTCCAGTTCCAGTTTGCACCTGATATTCATTTCACAGGGCACCACTCAGCACTACAAGTCAGCTACATTTCCTTCACTGAATTACCTGTCTCACTGAAAGCTGCTGCTCTCCCCCTCCTTTCATAAAAAAAATAAAATGTCACCACCATAAAATATCAAGCTTGCTTCAGGCCAAATAAGCCTCATGCATGTCTCTAGCCCTACTTGCAGTATTACCATCTTCTTAGAGCACTTTGCTAACTACCTCGCTTCAGTGGCTCCCTGACAGTCTCCTTGCAGCTCAGCTGGGGTAATCTAACATCACCTTCTATTGGACCTCAAGGCTGAATTTGATATTATCACTAGCCCTTCTTCATTGTCTACAGACATGCTGGAAGAAAACTGTACAGCCTAACTATTGCTTAGGAGGTACAAGCTATAAAAGAGCATCAGGGAAATGATAATTTCAAAAACAAAAAAAACCAAACCAAAACAAAACAGTTGGATATTCTGCAAGAATGTGTTTTGTGTCTTGAAGTGAAAAGCACAGCAGGTTTCTCTCATATGTTTTTCAGTTGCTCATCTTAATATCTTTACCTAGTAGGAGATTGCCTTAGAGTGGGAATTAAAGTCATTCTCCAGATGATTTCATCTCCTGTTACAACATTGTTTTGGTTGTTTCTTGAGCAGTGAATCTTCTCTGTCTTGTCACGTATAGAGATCCTTATCTTGTCTTTCCTCATCCCTATGGCTTTTTCCAACCACCATCAACTCTGCCATTTTATGATAAACACTCTTTTCTTAGACTCTCACATTAGCAGATTTCATCTCAGGCCAACAAGGAAGAAACTGCCCAACAGAAAAAAATAGTCAAGGGTGAAATGGGTGGGAGAAAGAATTTCAACTGAGACTACAAAAATAATTAGTGGAAAAAAGGCACATTAAGGAGAAAATGGTTTAGATTAAAGAAAATAAGAAAAAAAAAGTGAAGGGGAAAAAACCCAAATAACCTAAAAAAGAAAACTCAGCACCAAAGTTAAAACAGATGATGAGAATCAACTTACATCCCCAAAAGCTCATATACATATGCTAACATGACTCTTCTGGGAACAGCATGGGAGTTGTGTGAGAAAAATGTTTTGCCATATAAAGATCTTAGGATGACAGAAGGTCAGTGGCAAAACCACAATGATAATTTGCTCAAAGGATGACAAGTCCTAGAAAAACAAATTAGATAATCCTTTCTCATTTAGAGAAGCAAAGCTTATGATTCACTATATGAAATATAGAACCAATGGGTCAGAGCTCAACATTAAATCTATCTATAAGTACTATGCCAACAAATGGAAAAGGAGACCAGAGGAAAGAAGACAGAGAATGTATTATACATAAGGATTTCTGCAATATTAAAAGCATTTTTTAAAAGTAAGTATAGGAATAAATATCCAAGCAGCTTCTTTCTGTGTGGCAAGGTCTACTTAACAGCCTGGTGTAACTAAAACCATGCCTATTGCTCCGCAGTATCCCCAGGGCATGGGCAGAGACTGGAAACCAGCTCTTAGGAAGAGATATGCTACTCCATGGAAGAGAAGATGCAAGTATGAGATTGCTGGAAGGATCTCTGAAACACTTTTCCCTTTCCCAAAGCCAGTATGCTGGCAGTGTATTCCTGGAATCTTTAAATGGCAGGATTTTGGAACTTATATACACACACACACACACCAGAAGAAGCATACATGTATTTACATATATTGTAAACTAGTGCCATTACCAAAGAAAACCATGGAGTACGGAGTTACCCAGGTAGTGGAGATCTTGACAAATTTGAAATTGGTGGAAGGTCTGTACAAAGAGGTCCTTATAGCAACAAAGATGGAAGAGAAAGATTTGTAGGAGCTAGGTGTGTCCAGGTAAGTATGCAATTTCAGGCACATAGGTTTAGGGAGTTTGCAACTTTAACATTTTCCTACTTTAAACAATAAACTTTTGTTTGCTTCTGTGCTCCTATCTAGCACATGCCCAATATGTTTTATTGTAACGCATCTTGCAGAAATGGCCAGGCTATGTATACTGGGCAAAGAATGCAAAATTACTCCCTCCTAGAAACGACACAGAAAATATGGGAAGTGCAACCACAGATATTTTTAGAAGAATATATGCTCTGCAGGTGCGTGGGCCTTCACAACGAAACACAGTATTTTTATTGGAATCTCTGCCCTTTCATGTGAACACACCCTACTGAGAGTAACGGCCATGTTGGTTTGCCTATAGTTACAGTATAAAGGACAGACAAGATCAATATCTCCTGTGTAAATTATGCATATTTTTGGTTAGACTTTAATCTGTTCCATTTAAATTCATGACTCATTTCTTATATGCAGCTGAGATTTAAGGAACTACATTTAAATTAAGGACTGTGAAATTACAATATTTTGACAAATCAAAATGGTTAGTGTTCAAAGTTTTCTACTTCAGTAGCACCATAAATTTTTAATATGTTAAAATTAGTCACCAAGTATTATTAGAAATTAGTCAGTGGTTTTAATGAACTGGTCTTGTCCCCATTAAACAAAAAGAGAGAAGTTTAAACACAAATTTACATCAAAAAGGAAACTCTCTAAAACCCTTACTGTATGTTTCATTTTCAATCAACGTCTCCATCGCTTCAGCCTGATGGCCTGGATTGAGGCCTCCCCAGCAGATCTTCCAGCTGCACCTACAATTCTATAGCACTATATCCCTCTCTTTCTCACTCTACCTCAGAACTGGACAGCATTTGGCAATTCCACCCCAAATATGAACTACCTTAGGTGTCTATTCCTATGATAGTATGGATATAGGCAGACCGACATTATAATTTCTCTTCTGTAATGCTGTCTCCAAGCCAGAATCATGGTCCCAGTACCCATATTTTGCTAGATGACAGAGCCACAGAGTTACAGCTTATTCCCAGAATGTAAAAACCCACAGACAGTCCTGTCCCAAGTACGATTGCAGATACTCATTTCCCAGATGGTTTATTTCCACTACAGACAGAAGTGAGGGTGACAGAGACAGGTCAGGAAAACATCTCTTCTGTGAGCAAGCTGAGCCTTCTGGAAAACTAGGTTTAGGAGACCTTAACTCTACCATGGCAGAAAAAGGAGTACAACCTCCTGGCTGCATGATCCCATATGGGTCCCAAAAGGCTTGTGAAAAAAGACTTCAGCAATAGCTGATATGATCAGTAAACAACGCTCCAGCAAGTATATTCACCATTTAAGAAAAACCCCAGCCATCAGCTTGCACCTGTATCTGGTGACAGTAGATGGATGGGTTGCATGGCAGTTTCTGCATGAAGTCCAGGAAGCTGTGATGTGCTGATTGTTTTCTTTTCTCACCTATACAGCTTTGCAGAAGACCCCTAGATATGCGAGACAAAGATATTGTCTCTAGTTTTGACCCCACTCTCTATGTGCTTGAAGGTGCTGGACAATTGATAAACCTATAATGCAGGAGTTGCAAAGTCAGGAGGTACAGATGCTGGTCCAGCAGAGAAGGGAGCTGACTCAGCAGGCCTGGCACCAGTAACAGAGAGATTGGATTAATCTAGAGCCAGAAGTGGGAAATAGTTCTTTCTCAGCAGCCGCCCTGCAACAGTAGTTTTTAGTTTATGAGCCCTGAGGGAGAGCTGGATCGACAGCAGCTGCAAGAGCTATTTGTCAGGAGTATTTCGTCTGATCCTGAGCCTTCTCTTACTTTTTGCCACTTACAATGAAAGCTATATGACATAAATTCTGGGAAAACCTAGCTTACTCAGGGGACAGTGTGGCTGGAGTGACCTCTCTGGTGAATCCCTCAGCTCTCCAGCTCCAAGAAAGAGCCTGAATGAGATTGGAAACTCCTCCTGGGGAGGTGAGTGAGCAGGATTCGGCTGAGCATCCAGCCAGTAGTTGGGCTTCGACACACTAAGAAGGTTCTCAAGCTATATTCCTGAACATTCCTGGGAGGTGCTGGGGTTAATAGTGGATGTTGTGTGTCTCATCTGATGAGTATTGTACAGCGGAAAAAGAGGCACCTTTGTTCTGTTTGTATTTGTCTGTCCTGAAGAAAATACACCTTATTTCTTAGATATGTTTTCATCAAGGCATCACCAGCTTGGATGGAGGCTCAGCTCCTCCTCAGAGGCCACCCTGCATCCCACCCACTACAAACACCTTTCCAGAAACACCCAGTACCCCTGGGCTTGATCACCTTAAAGAATGGCATCAGACACAGTTAGAGCTGCCTCACACAAGTATTTGTCAAAATTATGTTCCATGTAGGACTTCAGCAAAGTCAGCACTTAAAGAACAGAAAAGACGTGGATTAATTAATTTCCAGATTTTTCAAAAATATCAGTTCATTGAGTATGTGACAGGACATAAAGCCCACCTAATACTATAGGGTAAGACATGCTTTGCTTCCACAGTCTACATATGGATATTGAAAAGAGCAGAGGCAGGCAGTCTTAGGAAATAAACTAAGAGAACTTAGTTTATTTCCTAAGCATAAAAGTCTGCATAGTAGACCAGAGAAGTGAGACGGATAGGATGTAATGGGATGTCCAGGGGGGTGCCTGCATCTAAGGAGATACCTGTAGCACTGTCTTCACTCAATATAGTGAGACGTCTTTCAGATCCCTGTCTTGTACCTTCAGTGGCTGCCTGGAGACATCACTTATAGCTGTTTTTCTGCTGCCTTCAAATAACCCACACAAAGTTTCTCTCAGGCAGGCAGAGAAACCCTTGTCATTGTGACAACAGAGGCTGGTATGCAAAATATCTCAAGTACAAAGTGTGCTGTAGAACATTACTTCATAGTCTAGACTTACCACTTCTGCAGTGATTTAAGGGAGGTTACATACACCTTGTGTAGGTTACAAGCTGCACAAAGCTCTTCACTATAAGAAGATAAGACTTACCAGAGTTTTGTAATAACGCATAATAACATATACTTATAGATGGAAAAAACCCCAACATTTTGTTTCCAGAGAAATAGGTAAACTGTAACTAGTTTTCAAGGCCTTTGCTTTCTTTCTTTTATTGTTATTGCTCGTTGTAAAACATCTGAAGGAAAAACAGCTAAAGTGCCTCTACTGTAGGAGATACAAGAATCCATCATTCAAATTACATCATCCATCAAGGATTAGTTTCCAGGAGGCTGGCTTAGGGTTGCTTGAAAAATTACTTTAAGCAGTCCACAGGTGGGAATGGACATATAGAGCAAGAAGAGCAAGGCAAATGCCAATCTTCCTCCAACTAGCAGCACTGAAGCAATAATATTAGATTGCCATCTAAATATTGTCTCCAAATTGAAATGTTCTCAGGACTCACTTTATTGTACATATCAATCACACAAAGCCTCCTCCAATCAATGTTTAAAAAAATCCACCTTGAAATTTATCTGAGGCTCTTTCAGCCAAGCCTGTTCTGTGTTAGCTAAAAGTGGCTTGGGGATTTTCATCCCCTGTGTACAGATGTGCAAGGAAGATTGAAGGCAGCCCAGGAAAGGTGAAGACAGAAGATGCAGAAGAGCATCTCTAGTCTCCACCAAACAAGGACTCCAGCATCAGCCCAGCTGTTGTATGAAATTGGTAAGTTCCTGAGGCTTCTGTTGCTACCTGGCCTCTCTGACAGCTGTTTTTGGGGAACCTAGCCTTATGTTATTGGAAAAGATTTATTGAGTCCCCAGTCATTTCTAGATAGTCTGAATCATTTTTCAGGATGTTCTTATGAATATGCAACCCACCAGAAGAACAGAGGCAGTACAAGACAAGACCAGCTATATTTCTTCTCATTGCTGCTGTTGTTATGGTTTTTAACTGCATGTGGATTTTGCTATGGAACTGGCATCCATCTCTCTTCACCACTGTCAGACAGTGAAGGGCAAAAAGCACTCACCCTTAGAGCAATGCACTACTTAATTGTCTACTCTTATGTACACTTCGTACATTTAATCTACATAGTCTGGCATGGCAAAGACTCAAATGGGTGGCAAATGGCAAGACGGCAGTTCTACTTCCTTCTCAAGTGAGCAAACAGGTATCATTTTCTTAACTGTACTTTGGGGGAGGGAAACCGGTGTTCTGGGATAAAACTCCCCTCTAAACAGGAAGAAGGGCTGAGCTGGTACAATGGAGCAGATTACAAATTGCACTTGTTTGACTAAAAGGTGGTAGAGGCTATTTGTCACTTGGTCTATAAAAATGGCCACTTTTAATTAAGGCTTGGCTATGACAATTTAAGTGATTAAACTCTGAAAATGTTTTGTAAGATATTTGGAAGAATTTGTGTATCGGTAAAATACTAGAATTTTCTTTTTGATTTAAACTAAAAGGGTAGTCATTTTTTCATATCAGATATTGATGAATTTTAGGTTCATTATGCTACATGATTATCTTCTACGCCTAAGTATGTGTGGGTCACTAGTATGACGTTTTTCTTGTTTTCTTGAGAATTTTCTGTCCTTGTCTACTTTCTCCCATTTTCATTTAAGCATTTTACATTGTTTCTCTGGCTGTTTTAAAATGGCACATAATTGCTTATGGTCTGAGACCCAGCAGAGCACTCAATCACTTACTAATGTATGAGTGTTACACATTTATTAGAGGGTAATATAAAATCAAAAAATGTCACCTGGCTAATTGTTTAATAATACTCATGCTTTCATTATGCTACATCCTGCCTCGGATGCTGATAAAATGGAACACAGATGAATAGCTGTAGGCAACTTGCAGAGAAAAACTTCACGCCTTCCTGTCCCCTGAGCTTGCCCTGTGAGCACAGTGTGCAGAAAAAAGTTGGACATACACGGCAGTAGACAAAGCTGGTAATATCACCTACTGTCAGTCTCCTGACAATTTCCATTGAAAGATCCTATTTTGGTTGTCTTTGCCTAACTATTTGGACTAAAATTTTCTATGCCAGGTTCCCTGCCTGAGGCTGAGTTTTATTGGAAACATTGCAGGGAAAAAAATACTCTGCTGTGTCAGAGAGCAGAGTTGATGGAGGAGGGGAATGCATTGCTTTTTCCACATTACCAAAACAGTTTAATTAACTAAACAGGACTCTGCTAACCACTGTTTTTCCCAGCCCTTGCAAGGTGCTGCAGCTGATCAAGTGGCTGGATCTGACTACGGAAAAAAACACCTGGATGATGAAAATTGCAATGGAACAGATGTGTTTGAGTAAAACAAGTTTCAGATCTCCTTTTTTTTTTTTTCAGTGAGACTGTTCCCAGCTAGAAAAAGAGGCTAGCTCTAACCATTTAGAGAGAAATTGGTATCTCAAAGCAGAGAAGGAGGAGACAGTACTTGGATGAGGCAGGAAGAATATGCACTTGAGGGAGGGAGAGAGAGAGGGAGGGAGGGAGAGAGGGAGGGAGGAAGAAAGGGAGAAAGAGAGAAAGGGAGGAAGGGAGGGAGAGGACAAAGGGGAAATGAGGAACACAGCCCTGGGCTTGCACCAGACAACACTCTATTTCAGACTGTGATGGAGACAGACATCACCAGGTTCTCTACCCTTCCCCTGTTAGCAGAAGCTCACATTGTCCTCATCATATGGCTGCTCTGAGAACAGAATGACAAGCTGTTATCTCACCCAGTGATGGAGATCTGTGTATTGGAACTAAAATACTCAATACTGTTGATTGACCCTGCCATGTTAATATAGTCAATATCATTCCTCTACAGCAGCATGGGTTTTCTCAGTTTCCTCAGAGTGGCTAGATCTAAAAAATATGAAGAAAAAAACATAAATTAAAAAGTCAGTTATATAAAACGAGATTAAAGACTGATTCTGTACTTCTCATCACATGTCACGTGGGACCGATCTATTTAATTTCTCACAGCAGTTAGCTGCCAAATTCTGTTTGCGTGCTTGGAGCACAGAGAAGCAATGACCAATGGTCTAGAATGGACATTTGGGCTGAGGGGAAGAGCCTGGGCATTTCTCAGTTTTCCTGGCTCTCACTCCCTCTCAAAAGCATGGGAAGAATTGATTTTGCATCTATAATTTACAGCCAAACAGTTGGTAACCTTATTGTTAAATGCATGCGTATATATAATTTACCATTCCTCTTCATTTTAAACCTCCATTTTAAGCTCTTTCAATAAAGAACAACTTTTTTTGGACAGACTTTTTTTATTTCTACTCAATACTTGATCAGTGCAGCAGGCAGTGAAATGCTAGCGTCCTCTCTTCCTCCTTTCCTTTCTTCCTTCCTCCCTCACACGGAGGATGTATTTACAAATCATGTTTTACAGGAGGCTTCCACACTCTAAACACCCATAAGCAATGCAATGAATCACAAGCACAGACATAATGCTGCATACACAGGAAGCAACCGAAATCACTCAAAAAAGTAACTGAAAAAATAAACATGTTCTGTGGTGGTGTTGGAAGTGATGGAGAGGCAGGAAATGCTCATTTCTGAACCTGTTCATTCTGAGTTATTTGAGGCATTGCAAGGAAAACAGCTAGCAATTCTACCTTCCATGTGATGTTTTTCATCAAACGGAGGATGCTAGCCAGAGACTAACCACTTCATCAGGTGTCAGGCTCAATGTGCTCTTTCCCAGCTCTCAAGGAAATGTGCTCTGCAGACACATTGGTTAGGGGGAGGGAAAAAAAGCTTATTTTTAGTGGTATCCTCTTGAATCACTGAGATTTCCGGCAATTCAGAGGCCAGCAGCCAACCCTCAGGCCTCGCGTGGCAGGTGGGGACCTGGTGTGTCTCTGAGGTGACACAGTACTGGGCAGGAGGAAGGAGCCAGATGGCTGCCTCAAAGCCCAGCACTAGGCGAGCTGCCTCGGGAGAATGAGCTGCCACTGCTTCAGCTACCAAGGAGGAGAGCTGGGGGAGGGGGAAAAGCACTCTCGGAGCACAGACCAGCCAGCCAGCGTACATTCAAACGCCTGCTGTTCCCTTTCATTAGAAAGATAATCAGACTCGAAGTCAAAAGCAGTTGTGTTGGATATTTTTCTTCCATAACCCACCCCAAATTGTAGATTTCACAATAGCCTGAAGAGATGAAATTTAACAATTCAAACAGGAAAGTCCATTTAGGCAGTATTAGTTTCAGCTGTGCATGCACCTTTGCATCAGAGCATCTTTGGGACCTGCTCCATGCACTCCTGCAGCTCCTCACGGGCAGCCAGATTTGCACTACTGAAGTGCAACGTCATTCGCTCAGTGCAGCCTTCGAGGTGACTCAGGTCTGGTGTGCTCATCAAAAACAACAATATGAACACATTAATAGGACATGGATTTCAGGCATATCAACAATTACCTGGAGCACAGTACAAGTCTTGACAGAAATTATGTTCCTACACATTAAAAAGATTGAGAGCTAAAAATCAGTTCATGGTAAAATGGAAAAATATAAAAGAATACCGCAAATAAAACCCATCTCTGCTCCGGGCATATTTCTCTTTAGTGCAGAGATCATTTCCAGAAGCTGCAGGAGGAAATAATTGTGAGAGTCTGCCAGACAATCTGAGACACAAAAGCCTGGAGTGGAATGATAACCAGAGAAAAGCACTTTATTCCCTTTACGTGATATATTTGTTTTCCCATCAGAAACCACAGAACCATGATAAGCTGATGTTAGGATTCTGAAGCTCTTTCCTTATGATGGATATGATGGATAGTTAAGGAATGGAATGTAGCTATATCAAAAACTTCTGGTGGTGAAATTTAGCCATCCCTGTCCAGGAAGGGCTCTTTTTAACTACACAGAGAGCATCTCTTGGGTGCAAAATGGCACATGGCATACACAGTCTTGCAGTAGACTAGTGTAGGAAGGCAAGCAATTCTGGTACTAAGAAAGGGCTTCAGGAGCTCATTGCTATTCTGGGACTACAGTTGTTTTGTAGTTTTACAGGAACATTTTTTCCTCTAATGCAATTTCAAGCAGATACCCTGCAAACAGCTCATTTGCTTGAGCCATGGGTGAGAGAGAGATTTCTGACCTGAAAACAATATCTGACCTAAAAACATCTTGGAAAGGAAGGGAGAAGTGAATTGGGAACCATTTTTTTTTTGGTAGAAAATGGTTTAATCTTTCTTTCTTTTTCTTTCTTTCTTTCTCTCTCTTTCTTTCTTTTTCTTTCTTTCTTTCTCTCTCTTTCTTTCTTTTTCTTTCTTTCTTTCTCTCTCTTTCTTTCTTTTTCTTTCTTTCTTTCTTACTTTTTCTTTCTTTGTTTTCTTTCTCTCTCTCTCTCTCTTTCTCTCTTTCTCTCCATTTTGTGTATGAGTATTTTCCAGACACTGAGAACCCACAGGAAAAGACAGTCCTCTCTGTACCAACATACAGCAGGAGTAAGGTGTTGCTCTGAGGTGTAACATGTTTAGCAGAAGCAGAGAAGTGGTTTACCATGTAACACAGCACATAAAGCTCTCATTTGAATTAACCATGCCAATGACAAATATGGTTAGCAGCCCAAATGAGAACCCACTGAAATTTAAGTGAGTGGAATGTAATTAATGAGTTAAATCGATAATTAAACTATCTATATTAATCTTTCAAAAACAGCCATTAATTTTTTCCTAAGCTCAGTCAGTACATGGATAAACAGGCAAAGTCAAAACGTTATTTTCTTCAGGAAGTTCCTTACCACAGAGATTTTCAAGCTGCAGTGAACAAGCTAGTGAGATATTAATTCCTTTTTCTTTTAGATAAGTTTAAGGGGATACAGCAGAAGAAAAGAGAGAAGGAAAGAAATGAGCATGTGTCAGTGTAAGTACCCTGAGCAATTTTAGCTTCCCCCCCCAAAAAAATTTTCAAAATAAACACATGCATTTTTTTCTAATATTATTGCACCTAATTCTATCTTATGGTTATCAAGGGGATGTACTCAACTGCAAATAAGAGAAAAACCATTCCCTCGAGGCTGGAAATAGAAGAGATTGTGCAGTTTCTTTGAATGCAGTCCAGGCTCTAAAATTGCAAAACTTCTTTCTATGTGAATAATCTTTGTCAGTACTGAATTAATTCTATCCATATTAATATGGGCTGACACCATAGATTCACTTTGAAAGTCAGTGACCAGATTTTTTTCTGTGCAGCTACTGAAAATGAATATCACAATGAATCACATCTTTTTTTTTCTTTTCCCCTTCCTTTTTTAGTATATATATATTAAAGAAAATTTTAGATAGGAAACAAAAGCTCCTTCAACATTTTCCCCATCTCCAAAGTAGTGCACACCACATAAAGCCTCTGTTTGCCACTTTTGCAATCACTTAAATAGCCTTACAATGTAATATTCTCATCCTTGCCACTGTTTGGTATAAAGCTTTTACCAGCTACATCACAGTAGTCCTTTATTATGCCCATCCAGGAGCTCACAACCCCCAGAGCTCAAGGATGCTGGGTTTGCACAATTCCCAGTGTGCCTTTTGCTCTGAGCTGTGCCAGGAGGTTTGTGCCCAATGCTGAAGGCCAATTCTTTAGGAAACAATGTGAGGAGAAGTTCTGCTCCTCACAATATTTTGGGGAAAAAACACCAAAATTTATGACTAGCTTCTTAAAAGACAGGTGTAACTGAAACTGAAGAGTTAAATCATTCTCTAAGCTACCTCACATGCATGTTCCTGAGCACCAGCAGAGCAAAAAGAGCCTGCCTTGGACAGCCTCTACTTTCAACAAGCATGGCTAGAAATTGCAGAAGCTGATTTGTCGAGAAGCAAACTCAGTTTACAGCAATGCAGTTGTTCGATCTGCTGCAGACTAAAAATGTTTGATTGAGGTCAGGTTTCCAGAGCATACAGCAAATGCAGACCTGTAGACCTGACTCTTCAAAAAGTCTTGGAATTGTTTACATCTCTTAGTATTTTCTGATCCCTTCTGTTGACCTAGTAAATATAGGAAAAAAGAAAAAGTATGATGATTTAAAGTAGTCAGCCTTCTGTCACTGATTAATTTATTTAGACATCTAAAGGAGTTTACACTGTGAAGATACAAAAATTCCCAGACCCTGTGGGTTTTTTTGACCCCTGAAAGCACAGGCTGCCTCAGTGCAATTAGAGGTATGGAAATAAACTGAGGCAAAAGTGGGAATATAACTTATAAGCTAAACAGTACACTCAGGATATAGTTATGTTTAAAGGTCCAAAATCATCGTTTTACTGTCTGAAATAACCTTCAGTCTAAAACCAGACAACCCGGAAATAAAAATCTTATCAAACTAGAGTGGTTGATATTATTGCACATTTCCTTATCAGAGTGAGAAGCTCCTTTGCAGTGACACTCATTGACAGGTAAAATTCCTGTGCATATGGCACACAGGGTACCCAGTTTTCCTCTGCTAAAAACTAGCTGGAGCTTGGTGCTGCCAAGCACAAATGAAGAATTGCTCTCCTAAACACCTAAAATAGACAAGCAGTCTAACCGAAGGAAAGCATGTCACTTCTGCTCACATGTTCTGCCAAGTTGCATGAAGGGCCACTCTTCACATCTGGGTCAGATCTTTGGTGGTAACTCTACCCTGCCCTGTCTGGATCAAACTCTCTCCCTACAGCACACTCAAAGCCATAACACTGCGATCGTAAATTATCCTCCCAGAGAAAAAACAGGAGGAGAAATGTAAGAGTACCCTAAATCTTTACTTTACTGTTTGTTGATACACAAAGGTAAAACAAGATGAGGTTTTAACAGCAGCTGCTCTGAGAAAGTACCCCTGTATTTACATGAAATGGTGCAGCAATTCTCTGAGAAGAAAAATTATATCCAAATAATGAAATTAAGGTTAGTATGGTGATGACATTGCTATAGCACAATGACATATAAAACAACCCTTACAGATTCTATCCCTCCTGTCAGCCTCTGGCACTACCTATTATGGGAAGCTTTGATTCATATTTGATCTTTTCTCCAGAAATCAGGTCTACAGACAAGGAGTTCACAGCATCTGTGAGTAAAACAAGTGCATGAAACCAAACAATATTAGGCCTAAGATTGCACACCGTGAATGGGGAGAAAAGAGGTACCTAGGATACCATAGACAGTAAGAGAAGGCTGACCACAGACTCATTTTAGTCCTCCTTTCTGCAGTGTGGAGTACAGTCCCTGTCATGTTGACTGAGGAGTTGACAGATGAAAAAAGCACTAAGGGGCATTATTGTCTCTCCCATCATCCTGTCTTTAATGATCACACATTCAAACCAGTAATCTGTGGTGGTGCATGATGTGAGATGGCACAGAATTGCTTCAAGTAATGTGGGTAACGTCTGACATAGAGGGAATAGCTTAGATGAGTGTTTAAAATTTAATTTCCTAGACATTTCAAATTATTCTTCACTTAACACTAATTTAATATTTAGATATAAGTCTCTTCAGGGAAGGGGAGACAGAGGAAGTGTGACTGTGATGCCAATGACTGGGTGGTTAGAATGAAACAGCTAATCTGAAATGTTAAAGCAATATAGAAGATAGAATTTATAGCAACTGTTCTCATTGGCTAGAGTGGAAAAATTACACAGATGATTCTACTGTTTTGAAATGTAAATGTTGAATTGAATGTCATAAACCTTATTGATGGCTCAGAAGATAGGGTGGTATCACTAGGAACCCAAGTTGTATAATCCTAAATTTTTTAGTGACTGAGATCCTGCTCCTAGAACATCATGTCTCCATTCTTATTAGAGCCTGTAGCAAAACCAGAAGGCAAACAGCAAGAGAAAAGGCTCTTCCCAAAAAAAAAAAAAAAGAAAAGAAAAGAGGAGCACAAAACCAAAAATTCTTCCAGTCTTTCTAGTTATTTTTGTAACAGATTTATTATCCACTCAAGAACAAATTGAAGCAGATTGCCATCTTCCAGATGTAAAGAACTACTTAAATTAATCAGAAGTATTAAATTGTTCTGAAGGTAAAAAAAAAAAATCTGTAACCATGTTGCTGCAAGTGAGATACTGAAGAGAAAAAACTTTAAGGAAGTGGAAGTACACACAAAACAGCTTGTACTAGTTTCCCCCCTGTTCCCTATGCAGGACCTATTAGAGAAACAGACTGCAGGCAGCAGAGTGATGGGCTGGTCACTAGAGATTGTACATTTGTACAAAGGCTAAAATATAATTTTCTATGTGGATAATTCTACCTGTGTTGGTTTAACCCAAGAGAACTGAATCATTCAGATTACCTCCACAGCAGAGATGTCCAGCATTGCATGTGGTACACAGACCCTGGAGGAAGTGTGGACACCAAAGTCAAATTCAAGCACTTTCCCTGAAAACAAAATAAGGCTGAAAGAATGAAGAAGGCTCAACACTTCTATAATCAAGCACTAGGAATCTGCTGCTGTGACATTCAGTGAAATGTCTCTCTTCTAACCTCGGGGGAGCCTGTGCAATTCACAATGTCTGCTTATGCTTTCTTCCTCTTCTGCTGGGCATCAACAACCCCACCAGAACACTTTCTGTATCATACATGCTTACCATGTATCTGTGAAAGCAGCACTTTGTAGCAAGACCTTTCCTAATGCAAGACAGTTAAAAAAAAAAATTAAAAAAAAATCAACCCACATATTGTCAAGGGTGGTGTTTAAATGTAACTGCAATTCTTTGTCCTATTGTCAAGAGAGTTTTTTGTATTTTTAGAAACTAGGCAGCCAAAAATAGAAGAGTAATATTACTCTCCTCTCTTGACATACAAGCCATAACAAAACCAGTTTAATCAGATTTTTTTAACTTATCTAGAAATGTTTTTCTTTTCTTGTTTTACACTATAGTTTAATACATCAAATTAAACTATAAACCGGAATATGTCTTGATAGAACAATGTGAAATAGAATTCAGATTATATCCTATTCCCTTTTGAAATTCAAGAAGATGGAATAATCATCTTCTAGACATTGCAAAGAGCAGAAGTGAGAAAAAAATATTTTTTAAAAGAAAGGGGGAGGGAGAAAATCTCAGATAGAATTTTTACAATCTCTGTTCATAATTGTTTATGTTGAGCGCTCTATGGTTTTGAATTGCTAATATAATTTCAAGGGCGGGTAAATCAGGCACAGGAGGGGAGAAGGAGGTAGGAAGAAGAAACAAACGTTTCAAATGAACTCCTGAGTGCAGAGATTGGTCAGTTAATTTGACACAGACATATTCCCACGGCTCCCTGGACATTGCTATTCAAAGGTCATTTAGTATCTGGCTTAAAAGAAGAAGTTTAAATTACAATTGAATTTCATTGCTATGGCTATTACCATTATGTTTGAGAGACAAACACGCTCTGTCCTACTGTCGTAGTTTCTTGGACCATAAAAGAGCAAAGTAGGCAAAGCCAGGAGATAAAGCAAAATCACTACTTGAATTCAGGTTGATCCTGAATTTCTAGACAGAGGTTTACCTTATTCACTTACCATTGTCTCTTTTCTTTTGTTCTTTCCCTTTTGGTATAATGTGGAAGTATATTTCAAGAAAGCATAGACTTATGGACAATTAAAGACTTTTTCAGAGCAAAGAAAAATTCCCGCATAAAATACAGGAAATGAGAACAAAAATTATCCAACAGTACATGCATTTCAAATGTATCTTCCAAAGGAAGCAGAATCAATATCCCAAGCAAAACAACTGGTTCATTTGACCAGCTTTTTCCCTGTGTTCTAGAAGAAAGACATCTTATCTGGATGAATCATTATCCCCACTAGCAGCAATAATTTGAGAAGTTTTCCACAAGGTGTTAATTAAACTTAGTGACTACACAACAGCAGATAAAAACAAAAAACACAGATCAATAAAAATTCAGCAAGGTTAGAAAACGCATGATCAACATCATGTTAAAAATGTTTTACACAAGGGAAACATCCAATATTGCTCAGGCTTGGGAGGAAAACATTAAGAAAGGTAACTGAAGCTATGCATTTCTGTAAAAATCACACCTTCATCAAGATGTTGTTGTTCTGGTGGGGAAAAACTAATCAAGTAGGAAAAAACCTAAGAATATTTCAGTCCTTCTATCAAAAGTAAAGTTTGACCTACACGGATCCTGTGTAGTCCTGTATTTTTACATTCTTAAAGCATTTTTGTTGCTGTGTCACATAACTTGTAGCTTGGATTTTTTTCCAGCCAGATCCTACACTGTTCACCAACATGCCTCACAGTGGAGAGCTGCCAAACTAAATGAAATAAAACATTAGGACTTCTATTAGGACTTCTATGGTTACTTTTTTCCTTTCTAGTGTCTGTCTCATTTTGTGAAAACAACAAAGACAAGAAATGTAATTAGGATGAAAATAATTCTATTGCCAAATAAACTTAAGGGTGTCTTAAAATCAAAGTATGCAAGGAAGATACAGGTCAAGTAGAATTATAATGATGTAAACCCCAAAAGTGGAATTCAAGGCCTACTCATGAATACAAAAGGGGAAATTATCACTATATTAAAGCATCTGTCATTCTTTTCCTGTGCTCCACAGAAACGAGAATTTCCAAAGAATAACATATAAATATAGCATCACAGATGTAGCTACAGCAATTCCTACAAAATATCTCTGATAACAGTACTTTACTTGCAGCTGCATTTCTTGTCTTTTACCTCTAATAATTAACATACCTCAGACCTGGGCACACAAAATCATCTGAAGATGTTTCTTTCTTTGTTATCATGTGAAAGTATGGACCTGTATCTCCCATGTGTCCTCCATCCACATGCACATATGCATACACACAAAGGCCATTTTATACTCAGCTTTGAGGATTCAGGCTTTGCCCTTTCTCTCCTACTGAGACAGAAGAATCTCTCAAGAAGAATGATGTGAGTTAGGAAGTGGGGCTGGGGAGGCCTGGCAGGGCAGGGAATACTGGGATTAATGTGCAGTAGTTCCCTGGGTAGAAACCAAACTTCCCTGCAGGTGCACCAAGCAAATGATTGTGGAGAAATTGTATTGGTCTGCTATTAGTACCATAGTAGTCTCTGATTGCTAAAATTGATTCATGCACATGTATTATTTTTTCACATATTTTATTGTCAAGTGGATTGTCAGTTAGATACTGAATACTCTTATATAGTTAAATCTATGGCAGAATTTTCAAGCACTGTCCTGATATGCATGCTCTCCCTTATATTTTCAGAATAATCAGGTGCATTCACATTGCGATGCTATCAAAAAACTATTTTTGACAGGAATTCATTCAGCCAACTCGCCTTGCTGTTCCAGAGACAGGATTTGTGTCAGGTCAAACAACCCTCACATTTTTTTGACACGAGGACGATGACAGATCAGGCGCACGCTGAGAATGAGCACTGAGAATGAGAGATGTTTCTAGGGGGGGAGAAAAGGCCAGTTTTTTCCTTGGAAGGCAAGTGCTTAGGAAAACTACTGGGCTTTTTGTCAGCAGAGTAACTCTTGATCCTAGTGTGCAGCTGGCAACTGTGTTTGCTTGGCCGGCTGTGGCTGCAGAGGCAGCGTGATCGCAGCGCTGCAGTGGAGCAGAGGAGCTCCCAGCATGGCAGCGTTGCTCTCCAGCCACTCAACTGTCTGCTGCAGAATACAGGACTGCAAAAGAGAAAAATCACATCAGGTGAAGGGCATCTCTCATTTCAATTGCATAATAAAAGCTCTTCACTGCATCCCTTTTGTTCCCACAGCAATCAAGGACTCAACAGGGCAGTGACACCTTCACTTCAACCATATAAATAGTGGCTTTGAACCAATATACTAAGCATTTCATGGTGAAATAAGAACTAAAATGGGCAGTCTATACAATGCATGGACTGTATTAAAAGAATGTCCAATGCACTGAGTCTCAGGACTGCAGCTCTGAAACAAAGCTCAAGGTAGCAGTAACCTGTGCCTTAAGTCAGTGCATGGTAATCCAGCAAGCACTTTGAAACCGGCCAAACTTTCTTCACCAAAACAAATAATGAGTATTTATTCTGTATTTTGCCAGACTGTTAATCAAATTCTATTGGTTTTTATCAGTTCATAAACATGTAACAGTTTGAACTTCACATCACTCTCAATATAAGACCTACATTAAAAACATTTAAAACCTAATGAAAGTGTTCCAAGGCCGGAAAAGAATCCACATAAGTAGTGTTTATTTGGTGACTGACAAATGCTGCTAATATCTGAGACAGAATGTCTACAATAGCTTTTTAAAGCATCAAAACTTTTTAAATTGATTCATTTCGGAAGACTTGTCAAGTAGAAACACATATGGGGGTTCTTATAAACTCAGTGGTAAGAAGCAAAATACAGGAACTAAAGCAATAATATTTGGCATTCTGGAAAAGCAAATTTGAAGACTGGCAAATATCAAAATTAATTAAAAAATACCACAGCATATGCTCCTATAGCATCCAACATTACTCTCCTCAAACAGGATTAACTGAATAATTCATAAGTGCTGCAGAATAGGGAATGAATGAGTTTCCTATACCAATCTTTGTGAAAGTGATTCCCAGCATTGCATGGGGTTCCCAGTACTCCCTTTTACACTATGAATGAATGTTTTACTTCAGTGTCATAAATGACTGCTCACAAGGGCTTTATTCCTTCTATGTCATCATTATATATGGAACATACACTGTTTGCAACTATTTGTTCTTGCAGTGTGTATTATTCTCAAAAACAGTGCAGCATTACAACTGGACATTTGTCTTCCATAGAAGCAGAGGATTTTCGTGCATAGGACTGAAATCAAACTTCCATTTTACAGGGAAAAAAAGAGCATGCTAAAGCTATTGATTGGGTTAGAGATTGTGTTTAAGCTCAGGACTGCTTCTTTTACTCTCAACTGTGCGTGCAAAAGCAGGGACTTCAATTGATAATATCAATTTTATTACCTGTCAAATGTAGTTTATAGCAGGTGCTTTTACAATGACAGCATCCTCATCCCCAGAATGATTTAATCACAAAACTAAGTAAAGATAATGTTCTTATGCAATCAACGAGAATCCAATTAGTGTATGTGTCTCCTTGGCTTTATCTCGACTCTTCAGGCATTACTTCGGGGATTCAGTTCTCGCAGTCTCTCTCAGCCTTGTGCAAGCAAACATTTCTTGGAGCAGAGGAACTTTGCACTGACCAACACACTCGTACCATGCAATGCATTTGCACAACTCTTCCACTTCCCCTTTGGATGGGTCCTGCATCTATCTTTGCCTTCCATGAGTGGCCTCTGATCATACTACCCAAATATATTTGACACCCTATGTGGCCATTGTTAGTAAAGGCTACAGGTTTCTTTCCGGGTGGCAACAGGCAGTTCCCGTTGGGAAGAGGAAAGCAGTAACAGCGAAAGTTCTGGGAGTGAAACCGCTGGGCACTCAACACAGCAAGAATTGAGAGCAGGGTAGGACACCGGCAGGAACCTGAACAGGTTTCTATCCCTCTTTGTTCCTTTCCTATGAGAGAAATGAATCAATTTCTTTTCATCACCACATTTCCTTTGGGAAACTAAGGCAAAGGTCATGTGCTGAATGCTGAGTCATTACTTTGATTTACGCACACATTGCAGTTCGTGTTTTATCCCTGCACATTGAGCAATCATGTGACATTGCCAACCATTAGAGTCAACTTAGCTCCACAATTAAAATAATTCTCCATAAATATACAGGAAATGCTTAGCATGACTGTAAAATAACCCATAATTTTATGGATTTTTATTTTTAAAACTTGTTTTATTTAGTTTTCTATATTTGCTCCTATACAAGAGAAGAAGGAAAAGTAAGCAATACTATTCATTTTTTTCTAAACTAAGAATTTTATAATTGTTTTCAAAAGCTATTATCAGCTACATTTTACTGGTAAAGAGACAATTGTGGAAATCACTGCAGGAAATGAGAGGCACAATCTGGAGCTAAATTAATGTTTGCCCTCTAGCTCACTGAAGAAAACAATTAATAAAACAGGGATGGTGTCAATTGGACACATGCTGCTTTTCCACAATGGAGGATGAAGCACGTTTACTTTTCTCCCTTTCATTTCCCAGAAAAGCATCCAGTTTAGCAAAACCATGTTTTCTTCCCTTTTTTTCTTCTATTTTGCTTTGGCAAACTGTACTTTCCCCTTAAATCATCTCTGCATAGACCACTCAGTTCTCTGGGTCCTAAGCACACTGCAGCTGTGCCTGGTATTGCTGAGATATAAATAGATCACCATCTCAGTGGGTTTTAAAGCCACAGATAAGCTTATTAAAATTGACACATTGCACAAACTGCATTAAGTTCTATTAATGCTGATCTTTACATTCAGTAACACTGAATACAGTTATTCCATAGCACTGCAGGGAAAAGGGACGGTCAAAGTTATCTCTCTGGATCTAAGTTTACAGTAGGTATTTTTCTGAGTAGGAACAGCCTCCTTTTCAGCAGGCTAAAGCTTGAGAATTAAAAGAATGTATAAAGCAATATTTTTTTGGATTAGAGGAAGCTTATCTTTATATCCTCATATGCATCAAATTCAGCTTGGCAAGAGAGATAAAACATACAACAGGTACTGCTGGTGCTGGTGGGGGTTTTGCAAAGTTAAACTCCACCCATGGTAAATACTGTTCTGTGTTTCAAAACCTGAATAATCCTGTGGTTTAATTTCCTAAAATCTGATGTAACAGTGATTTCACTTGACAGTCTACAGTTTATGATCCTTTTCTCTCAGGTAAACATTAGATTAGTCACCTGGTGTCTAAATAGTTTCTAGTATATCTGAAGAACTAGAAGAGAAATGGAAATGGAAGACTTTGAGAAAAGTTTCTTCTCATTTCTCCTTCAACTTTCCTTTTCTGGGATAATAGAGCTGTTCAACTTCTTTGAAATCTTACCAACCTTCCACTACATTTGCATTCTATAACAGATTTATTTATATTTAGCATTTTTCTTTGGCTAGCAGAAGAGGTTATGATGCTGGATTAGTGCTTTATTCATAGTAGGATTTCAGATGAGTCACGGATATATCTCTGCAGCAGCTGTTGCAGACCTTGTAATGCCATTATGCCCTGACTCTGAGTGAGATGTTGCACTCAGGTACTGTGGCTACCCTCTTAGTGATTTCTATAACACAAAAGCCCTTCAACATAGATGACTGAAGAGTATCAATGAAGTTTTGATGTAGAGAATGTCCTGTAGGCATAATGCACACAACATGCACTTTACAAGTTTTGTGACCTTTTCAGATCTTAATGGAAAAACACTGCAGAAATGAGGAACATGTACTTGCAGAAGTTTGTAACTGTGACCTGTCAAAAAAGATTCACTTCCTACATCACGGTAAAAAAAAAAAAAAAAGAACAACAAAATTCCCAGCTCATGGTAGCAAAAAACCCCAAAACCCAAAACTCCCAACTAGCTAATGAAACAAACAAGGGGGAAAAACCACAAAATCAACAACAACAAAAATAACCAAGCAAAATGCTTCCTTGCTCATAGTAAGAAAAAAATAACCAACAAAACAAAAAGAAAAACAAATATTCTTTGCTGATGATTTAAAAAAATTCTATTTCCTTGCTCATGGCAAAAAGCCTCTGCAGGTTCACTAAGGACAATTAATGTCTATGAGAGCTTTTAGAGGTCCTGCTGAAAAAGCACACAATTGTACTACAGAAGAAAATAGATCTCATTTGATGCCAGAAATCTGGGCAGGAACTTAGCTGAATGTCTGCAGAGGATTAGAAAGAATCTTACATATTCCCAACACCGTTATAAAATTCTGAGTTCTGGGTAAGAGTTATCATAAGCATAGACCCTGATAATGCTTGACATTTTAAGCTTCAATGCCAAGAATTCTGCTAAGCTTCCACCCTTGAGTGATGCCATCCGCACAGAAATATTAATCCCATATTTACCTCTAAGGTCTCTTATGTTAAAGTTATCACACTCAGCTAAATTCAGATTTAGAGCAGATAACCTGCTACACCTGGGGATAGGTTCATAAAGTACAGCCACTTGTTCTAAGCACTCAGTAAATAACCACTGTGATTACTTGTTTCTGTCAAGTCATCTGGTCAGATAAGAGGCATTACATTGGACTAATGCACGATATATACCTGGCTTCTTGCATAAATTTCTAACATTACACTTGCTAGTCAGTGCTCATTTCACTTAATTTCATTCCACTGCCTTTATGTGAGCATATCTGGAGTTAATCTGCTTTATGAAGATATAAATAAAGTAACTGAGGACATGCATAGAGAGATTTAATAGCAACAAGTTATATTTCTGAAAATCAGAAATAGAATGGTGCAAATTGTTATAGTGTGAAGATACACAAATAAAAAGGGACAGAAGAATAAGCTAAATAATTTTTTGCACTGCTGATTACCCAAAAACATAGATATTTTTTGATGTGTCAAACATCTCAGAGATAAGACATGAATTCTCACCTGCTTAATACAAAGAAATGGGCATCTGTCATGTTATACATTCACTCGCTCTGTATTAGAACCTCCCCCAAAGCTTTTTAGAGACTCCCACCATGCTGCATGTTTTCATTTTGCAATGAACCCAGCACAAGGACATTATTTTGTTTAAAGGTCATGCAAAGCATTAGCTGACTAGACTCTTAAACAAAACTATTTCATAAATACACATGGTTATTTCATAAGGGCCCAGTGTTGCAAGGTTTTGAGTATATGAGCGATGACCTCATTCCCCAGATTTGTCTGTATTTATCACCTACGTAAAAGGGAATAGATACTGTAAATACTTACATATGTAAACACTTACATTTACGCATGTAAATACTTACAAACATGTCTGCACAGATCAAAATAATCTTGCTCTCTAATGGTAAATATTACCTCCGGGCAACTAGGTATAGGCTAGATATAGTATGTGTGAATAGGTACTGTTAAACTGAAAGCTAGATGTCTTAGTTCCTTACATTGGCTGTTCAGAAGTTCCTGAAACAAGACACATCAGAATCTTATTTTTTTAAAATTTATTGTCGCTGCCTTTCTGTCTAGGTAGTTTTACTACCTCTGTTCACTGTGATATTGCAGAGATAAAATGAATGCTGAAGACAGACTTTATTAGAAAGTAAAATACCATGTCATATGCATTCAACAAAGACTAGGCATAATTATATTCTTCATTTAAGAATGCCATTCTTTTAAAGATTACATGACAATGCCCTTCTGCTCTTCATGTTTTTTTAATAGTGCCACATTACCTTACTCTAGAGAAGACAGAAAGAAAATGGATAATGCAATAGGTCACATCATTGAGGAATAACCCTGATTTATAGCAGAACATTATTTGGCATTGTGTCTTTTTAGGCAGAAGCAGGTTTTTAGTTTGTTCTACAGACTAGACAGTAATGGGTTTAAAACCACCGGAAAAAAGATCTGGGCAGTATTTTGCACTCCTAAGGTCAATAGCAAAAAGAACTGTTATGTTTAGCATGTTCAGGATTTCACCATGAGCTTTTGTTTTTCCTGAAGGATGTGGAATATATTAAAAGAAAGCTTTTCACAAAGGCATATGAAAACAAAACTTCTTAGGAAAGTTGGGAAAACTAATTTGTGACCAAAGTCTAAATTGAGCAGTGCTTCATGTGTACATTAAAATCTGTAAGGTTCAACAGGATGCTGTGACTTTCAACTCAGGACAAACTGATTTGGTAACCCTCACAGTGAAACTTCCTAGATTTTTAAAGGCATTCTAGAACAAAAGATAAAAAAAATCCATCATGCAGGTTATTTTCAGTTTTCATTAAAATTGCTAGATTTAAATCTGAACAATCTGACATCTTTAATGTCAAAGTTATTCTTTTACAGATGGACTAACATTCCTCTGGAATGGCTTGATGAAGTGTGCCATAAACATCATGAGTATTCTAAAATTCCTGAGTTTCAAATCTTTCAAACTCTTCAAATAAGAGTTGTTGGACGCTTGGTTATTACCCACAGCTCAAGAGCTGAGGCTCTTAACCAAGGACTAGGACAAGCACTCACCCCAATGTCAAATACCAGACATTTGCCCATGAGTGTGTAGAAAGCATGATCTTCTTGATGTATTAAAAGAGGTGTACCTGGGTAGCTTAAGACACTATCTATTATTTTAACTCTTCGCTCTTTCTTTGCCTAGTACGATGCTCCATTACTCCTACCTTCCCTTTCCACAACTATTTCCTGACTCCAGACCTCAGTGCTGCAATCACACCTCATCCTCCTTGGCACACAGTTGTCTCCAAAAGTAACACTGAAAAACACAGGGAGTTTAATTTTTTTAGTTGTTCAATGTTAAACTAGTAAATGCCCTCTTGATTTGGGAAAGACACTGGGAAAAGCTAATACAGAGGGGAATTCTGCTCTGTCCCTCAAGTCCCTGCAAATGGTGTAACCTTCAGAGATTTGGCTGTCAAATACTGTCTGCACTGAGAATCTGCAAGCTCAGATGCTTGGAGTCATGACTTGCCCAATTTCAAGTTCACCTTATTTTCAGCTTCTTTTGAGCAATGTCATAAAGCATTCCTCTGACAATTAGGCAGATCAGCTGCACCTCTGCAAAGGTTCTGCAGTTTTTCAACTAAACAATCAGTTAATATTTAATATAGGAGTCCCTCACCACACTATTTTCTCTCTCTGAAAAGGCTGGCTGCTCATATTTGGATGCAGTGAAAGCAGGAAGAGACAAGAAGACACAGAGATCAGCTTCCAACCTCAAATCTGCTACACTGCAGGAGGGCACAACAGGCAGTGCCCATTGTACTGCCCTACTATTCAGAGTGACACCTGCTCACTCTCCTCAAACCATGGAGCTGACTCATGCACTATATTGCTTTATTTAACACATTCTGAGTGGATTTCAGATTGATAATGAATTTTTGGTTTATGATTTCCTTCTCTTTACTCATATTTGAATATTCCTTCTATCATAGCTCCCAGCTATCTCTAGCTTGATACTTAGATAGACAGTTAAATCTCTTATCAGCAGTTTCTGTAACTAACTGCCTGTAAAGCTGAAAACATTTATTTTGATAGAGGTTCTTCTTATTCCCCCTCCTTGTTCTCCTAGAAGCACGTATCTAATTGGATATGAGTATTTTAACAATGTTCTTTAGAAAAGTATCCCACCTGTTTTCAATTTAAACTTCAGCAGCCTTGTTCACCATCCAGTTATTCTATACGCAGTGTCATAACATCTTTAAAATTGAAAGTGTTAAAAGCAGCATAAAATGGAGGAAAACAGCGGTGAATTCTACTCTTGTAATCAATGCAAAATTATATAACTTAAATTTGCACTGATTTCTTAAAGTGAAAGTAATCACTGAGCAGTAGAATTAAATGATCATGCTGTGTAATTAACACTTGTATGTGCCACCAGTCATTACCCTTTTTAGCATTTTCGTGTATGATTTGCCCTCACAGAAGAAACCAATTTAGTATAAACATCTGCATTTTGTTTCTCTCCTGTGGTTTTAATCTAGTATTTACATAAGCACATGATCAGCTACAGAGGCCATCTGGCTAGTCACACTCTCCCTGATCCATTTTCTTTATGCGCCAACAAGTGCTTGCTCATGGGGTATCTTCCTTGTGGATAAATCTGCTTGCCACAGCACGGTACTCAAACTTTCAACATGACAGTTTCAGTTTCTGTCTGCTGAGCAATGAGTGCTTGTGCATTTGCCACAGCTTCATAAATATCAAGGAATGCCTGCAGAATGCTACAATGGCTTTGAACCCACTGTCAAGGCCAAGTAGTCAGGCAGGAGTTCAAATCTTTGCCTTGTTGCATTCTTTTTTTTCAGGCATGATGAATTTCCTCTTATTTTCTACAGCTGTGAGTGACTATCAAGAGAGTCACATATAGACCTCGACTTTCATGTTCCCCTTTAATTGTCTGCTTTTGTATGACTGCTCTTCCTGTTTACCCAGTTTACTGGTTATAGTATGACGAGGTCCTGTGGGTCCAGCAGATGGGTACTGGCAGTCCTGTAAGAAAACTATCTCTGCTGTGGACCTATATTTATGATTTAATACCATGGAAACCCAAGATGCTGGTCATTTCTGCCCAGCCGTGCATGGTCTTGAGCACCTGCAGAGAGAGCTTGACAAACCGGGCAACCACCCACCACATGAAGTTCTGAAATATTGACTGGGCAATCACCAACCATATAAAGTTCAACACGGAAAGTGCCAGACTGCAACTAGAATGGGGCAGCCCTGGGTGAATGGATAGACTGAGTGGTGCTGGAAAGCAGTGCCATGGAAAGGGACGTGGGCATCCTGGTCGATGGCAAGTTGAATCTGAGTCAGCAGTGCCCTGGCAGCCAGGTGGGCCAGCCCTGTCCTGGGGGGCATCAGGCACAGCATTGCCAGCCAGGCCAGGGAGGGATTGTCCTGATTTGCTCTGTGCTGGGGCAGCCTCACCTCAAGTCCTGTGTGCAATTTTGGTCAATATAAGAAAGATTTCAAACTATTAGAGAGAGTCCAAAGGAGGGCAACAAAGATGGTGAAGGGCCTGGAGGGGAAGCCGTATGAGGAGAGGCTGAGGGCCCTCGGTCTGTTCAGCCTGGAGGAGACTGAGGAGACACCTCATTACAGTCCACAACTTCCTTTTGAAGGGAAGAGGAGGGGCACACACCAATCTCTTCCCTGTGGTGACCAGTGACAGAACCCAAGGAAATGGCCTGAAGTTGTGTTGGGAGAGGTTTAGGTTGGATATTAGAAAAAGGTTTTTCGGTTGGGCCCTGGGACAGGCTCCCGAGGGAAGAGGTCACAGCACCAGCCTGACAGAGTTCAAGAAGCATTTGGTTAATGCTCTCAGTCATGGTGTGACTCTTGGGGAGGGAGGGCCAGGAATTGGACTCAGTGATCCTTGTGGGTCCCTTCTAATTCAGCTTAATTCTGTGATTCTGTGACCTCCTCTGAAAGGCTAAGCACTGTTCTTTAGCATTACTACTGAGGCCAGGACCTCACTGTAATAGGGCTGGCACTATTCATGTTAATATCAAACAAGGGAACTTAAAGATCATGTAGTTCCCTGTCATGGACAGGGAACTTTTCACTAGACCAGGTGGCTCAAAGCCTCATCCAGTCTGGCCTTGATGTGCCTTACCAGCTTTACAACAAAGAATTTCTTCCTCATATCGAATTTAAACATACCCTCCAGGTTAAGGCCATTTCCCCTTGTGCTATCACTATATGCCTTTGCAAAAAAAAAAAAAAAAAATTCTGCTCAAAAGGTAAATAAAAGCTTCTGAAGTTGAGAATTTGGAAGTCATGTGTGACAACTCCAAAAGAAGCAAATGGCACAAAGAAGACAGCAGAGGTCCCCAAAGATCTCTTCCTACACAGCTTTTCTATCCGTCTATATCCATCCTGTCATTCTGACAAATTAAGTTATGGGAAAGCCTATTTTGGGAAAAGATATGTATGTTCCCTCCACATGTGAAAAAGAAGATATGAAAGAAAAAGACAATGAGGGAGATTTAAAGAAGTACTGATACACTCACTTTGCTGATGAAAGGAATGTTCCTGATGGAACATTTAATAGTATCTTTACTGTCTTTTCAAGGCCAAGCTACAAAACAGACCAAGGCCTGACCATAATTGCATTGCACCATTGTGGACATCGGTAGGTTGGCTGCTGCCAACTACCACACTTCCTTTTAGCATGTGAGATCATAACTTTTCAGGAACTTGCATGTCTGATGTGGGCCAACTGATGCTGCCACACAGTGTTACAGGATGCACACCAGAGAACACGTTCTTGCAGATTTCCATTGCAAGCAACCATGAGTTTGGGTTTATGCAATGAAATTATAATATTCTTTAGTATTTTTTTCCTTCAGTGCCCTGAATATAAATCTAGAAGAGTATAAAGAAAAATTGAGTACAGGACATCTAGGCTCAGGCATAGAGCTTGAACTACAAAGAACAGGATATATAGATATAGCATCTATTTGTTACACTCTGGATCTGCTATGTTTTTGTTTTTTTGTTTTGTTCTGTTTTTTTGCTTTCCTCTGATTTGTTTATGCACTCAAGCACTGCTACAGCAGCTGGGTAAGAAACTAACACGAATGCCTTCACAGGTTTCTATAAATCAGCCTAGAGACTGAATTATTTCATGTGTTTTGTGGCATGTTCTACATGTCTAAATACCTACTTCAGGGGGTTGAGGTTTCTTTTATTAACATGTCTTGCCTTAGGGAAGGAGAGTTTTTGTCTTTTGCAATCATAAGGGATATGCTTAATATAAATTCACACTGGCTTGGACAGAACAAGCACATTCTATAATGAAAATTTCACAGATATAACATTTGGGTAAATAGAAGATTTGTTGTTTTCTGTTAAACCACCAAAATAACTGTCAGGAATTTCACTGGGAATACTTGAAATATCAGCAAAGAAAAATCAAGTTATTTTTAAAAACTTGCTTTGGAGATATATTTATCTGAAAAGATTAAAAACGTAACATGAGAAATTCAAAGTTTAGAAAATAACAACGAGTTAACACATAATTTTGTAAATAAGACTTCTTTTTGCCATTTTAACAGTTTCAGGGAGAATTTTAAAGCACTTAATCTGATCTGCTTATAAAATTGTTAGCAGAAGCTTATGCTTAGACATTAATACAATGGATTTAAAAATCAGTACACAAAGCCTCTAAGTATTACCTTTCCAGACGGTCTAAGAAAGAAAAGAGAGAAAAAATATGCTATTGCTCCTTTGAGCACAGCACTAGCTGTTCAACAATGCCAAAGTCTCCTAGTAAATTACAGACTCATCTGAGCTAAAATGGTTGTTTTCCTGTACCTTTCTGAATTTTAGACGTAGCTACTTATAAAATTTCATTAAACGTTTCCCATGCTGTGGGAGTTCTATTACTGTATGAAACCTGGCCACTTGCTTTCAGTCAATATATCACAAAGGCAAATTGCAGCACTTCATATACATTAATAGCATTACTGGAAAAATTTAGATTAAAATTTTATATATGTCACATTTGTGAAAACTTCAAGCCTGCAGATCCAATTTTTCCTGCTTTATACGTGCAGACATCTTATTACACACATCTTATTACATGCAGAGTATTCTTATTCTGGTAGGCTACTACAATGCATAGTTGGTACACCACAAAGAATGGAAATGTCTATATATTCTAATAAAATAAGTGTTTATATAATTTGCAAGAAGACATCTGATTTGGGTTAAGTAGTCTATATCATTGAAGGCCATTAGAGATGAAATGGTGAGGTAAGACTGAATCATCATCATCAGCTCAATCAAATCATCAAACTATGGAACAGTAGAGGTGATATTTTTGACATATGAATAAATGTGTATCCTTTCACAATTTTCTTTTACTAGCTCAACATTTCAGCTGTCATTGCAAGACATTTTCCCTGCCTGAAATAACTTACTCTTCTCAATGAATATGCAATTTTTCTGCATATATTTAAAAAATGAGGTTTCTGTCATCTTTTGTTCCAAAAGGTACTGTGTGTTAATAAATTAATGCTAATAAATTTCTATTTGTTCCACCAGAGCTTCCACATATTTCAAAATACACACTGAAATTGGAGAGGAAACTCAATTAAGAGTGTCATCTAATCTTTAAAGCAGAATATAGGCATACTGCTTAATTTGCAGCTATGCTGGAAAGCTAACTGGCTTGGTTCTATTTTGCAGTCCTGTCATGTACATTCCAAACAACTGATGATCCAAAACTAAACATTGGAATCCTTAAATATAGAGCATATTCTCAAGCGCATAAACTGAGCATACTCTCAGCTTAAAAAGCTGCAGAAGTCTTTTCTGACCTGTTTGTATCAAAACAAGAAGGATGGTGTGCGGAGATGGAAACTTCTTGAGTAACACTGGCTCTATTTACGTAGAAGAGGTGAAAGGATGGAGCTCATACAGTTGTTTTCCAAAGGAAAGAAAAAAATCCAAGGGCTAGTTGGTTCTTCTGGCAGATCTTGTGGGGGAAAGGCAAAAGAAATAGATGCTACTGTGCTTCTGTAGTAATGTTGCAAGTGGATGGGGACTGTTAGGAAACACAGTGGCTGAGTTTCATTTATTTGAATGACATCTGGATGAACTGCCTGCTGTGTAACTAAATGGTTAAACATATTTATCTTACCATTGAGACTTTGTAGAATAAAAATGGGAAAGCTGGAGAATTTCTTAAATGATGGTAAGATTTAATAAACCTTATTTTTTTTCAAATATTACTCATCCTCTAACTTCAAGAAAAGGTTTTTTCTTTTTAAAAAAAAAACAAAAACAAAAACAAAAAAAGACTATTAAGCTTTCAGAGTAAGTCAAAGGTGTACAAAGCTAGTAATTTTGTTGCTGTGCCGTTTCGTGAGGTGGATAGTGGCCTTATTTGCAAAGTAACTATTAACAATTTTACATAACACTTGGCAGCATTGTTACAGTATCTTCTGTTCTCAAGAAGGTACACTTCCAGCTGCCCAAAGGTTTCAGTAATAAGCACCACTTGCCAGGGATATTATAGCCAAAAAACCAGTTTAGACAGAAAATAGCATCCAAATGCGGATTTAAGTGACAATCCTATTTGTCACCAGCATTGCAGTAATTTGGGGGGAAATGGATGTTTACTGGCATGTTTTTTGATTTATAGTGAGTTTCACAGCTTCATTGCAGCCTTTCAACAATAGTGTAGCTGCTAGAAATTGCAAACTACCACTCCCACCCCCCTCAAGATCCTCCTTCACAAGAGAGTCCTATTTATGCTGGGAGGCTTATATATTTATATATGTTGAGCCTCCTAAATGACTGCTTCAGTCAGGCTTCAATAAACTCTCACAGAAAACTAGAAGCTGTTTCTTGCTGAAAGCAACTTGCACCGGCCAAGACTGCCCACGGCTGACTGACCCGCACTGAATATTTCTTAAAACTGGATGAGCAATGCATGTTGTTTCCAGGCATTTTATTTTACCAGAAAAATGTGTGAAGAGAGATCTTTCTATAATACTTGTTTCTGCTTCTGAAAAAAACCCCAAAAAACAAAGAACAACTCAAAACCCACAACAACACAGCCCACAGAGATGGCTGCATAGGATGATGCAGAAGGCCATTCTCCTTTTAAGGACAATCTTGAGCAGGTTTTCTGGCCTGTGACTTGAAAGAAATTCATGTTATTCACTTTCTAATGCAGTCTTCTCTGAAGCAAAGTATTCCTCTTCCTTGGTATCTGAGCTCAGCATTTAAGAGTAACAAATTCTTCTTTCACTTTCCTCCATGAATGAAGCGCTGCTTCATAGATTCATAAAATCACTAATGCTGAAAAAGACCTCTAAGATCATAGAGTCCAGCCACTAACATTATACTGCCAGGTCCACCACTAAACCATCTCCCTAAGAAGCAACAACATGTACATGTTTTGCTTGATCCATTTACAGAGGTTAAATGTATACAATTTTATCAAGGAAATATTCACTCTGCTGCTGTTAAGAAAGGCTACATATATATATATAATTTTCTCATGGTGGGTGTGTATGCTCTATAGTGACAACAGCAGCAATCCTACATCTGTAATCTGTGTTATGTACTTTCTGGAGGACACAATGGCGGCCTTTAGTGGACACGTCAGCCTCAAATCCTCTCAAGATGCACGGGACAATAGTAGCTTTATTCCATTTCCAAACTTCCATCATCCTCTAGGCAGTCAGTATGCTTTATGCCTGACTGAAACAGATGCAAGACATAATTATGCCAAGCAGACCTCCCTCCAAATCCCATCACCTTTCCTATTTTCTTCTGCATCCTGTTTTTACCGTGGCTGCTTTTACGGAGACATAGGGACAACATGGGGAAAGCACACTGCTCAGCCTGTTGCAGTCACCCCAGTGTCACAATCACAGCCTAGAAGAGAAAGCGCTGCTGCTGCTTCCGCCCGAGGCATCTGCGGCTGGGACCTCCTTTCCAGCAGCCCACACAGGAGCGCCTGGATTCACACTGACTCACGGCTGTCAAACTGCGGCACCCTGACTGACGAGAGATTAAAAATAAAAAGCTGAGCGAGAGTTTGAAGTCTGTCTGTCAAACAGAGCGCGGCACCAACCCTCTCTTCCCCTGAGGGCTGTGGAACACCGTTTCAAATTCCCTCT
>VZRL01003024.1:928272-1037522 GCA_013397895.1 Origma solitaria
GGAGGGGGCGGTGGGAGCCGGTGTCGCGCCGCCGCCGCGCTCCTCTCCGCGGTCTCCGGTCGTGCCGTGCGCCCCCGGTGGGGCTGCGGCGGCACCGACCCCAGCCTGGGGCGTCAGCGGTGCCGGTGTTCTCAGGGAGGCCTCGTATTTATGGTTGTCGGTGCCCGATGAGCCCCGGGCAGCATTTTGCCCATCTGCGATGGCAGCGTTTCAGGGCTAGCGGTGGTTTCGTGTTCCCCGCTGAGCGTGGCTGCGCCGCTCGCCGGCCCCAAGCGGCTGCGGTGGCTCATGGCCTGGGGTCCTCGGCCCGGGAATCAGCGGAATCTCTCTTTTGTGTGTATCGTGTGCATGTGCGGTGATCATCAGAAATAAGCGTTTCTGATACAGGGCATGTGCCAGGAAGCTTCGGGCCGTGCTAATGTCCTGTGCCTAAGCGGAATTGCTTAGCCTTCAGATAACATGTCAGCAGCTGCCTTGTGAAAAGAATCACTGCAGTGAAATTATATTACTAGAAGATTTATTGCATGCAGAAATAAATTTGAAATCGTTGACCGCAAAGCAACAGTATGTTGGGACAGCCTGTGATTTTTGGTTACTGTAGGTAACAATAACAGTATCCCGGTAATGAATGGCACAATAAGTATTGAGGCAGGTATGTGCAGGGTTTATCCCCTTGTCTGAAAGTTTTTGTGGGTGTTTTTTGTTTGTTTTTGGTTTTGTATTTGTTTGTTTGGGGTGGGAGGGTTGTGGCTTTTTTTTTTTTTTGCTTTGCTTTGCTTAGTATAGGGAGGCAGAAACTTCCTCCCTGTATCTTTCTTCCTTGTTCCAAACAAAGAATATTTTATTTCATTTTTGTGCAAGGAAAAGCACAATGAAACATAGATTAGAAGTGGGCTGTTAGCTTGATGTTCTTTTCCAGTTTTACCATGTTATATGCCTTCCTCCACCAAAAGTAGGTTTGTAGGAGGTCTGGCTCTGCCTCTGCCTAGGAAATGTTAGCAGCAAAGAAGTAGAAGAATGCATCTTTCTAAGAAGACAGGGAGAATGTGCATCCTTTCAGGAGCACTTTTGAAATGTGTGTGTAACCAGAGCAGCAGTCCTGCTATACTCACAGTGATTAGTAGATGCATATAACAGGACTAATTAAATGTCCAATTTTTCAGTGCTTAATTTCAGTTCTTTTCCACTTACCCTTGTTCCATACAATTGGTTTTTACTGCAATCTGAGGACTGCATAAATAAATTGGGAAAATTGAATCTCTCTTTAAAATTATCTAATTACAGAATTCTTAATGGCTGTTAACTGAATAAATGTGCTGTTCCCTAAAGGTAACTGGCTATCTGAGATTTACAATGGCAGTAAAAGGGAAAAAAAAAAGAGTCTGGTTTATTTTTCAAGGTTGAATGACTGTGAAGCAGTTAAATAAAGGGTTTAAGAAGCTTACCAAAAACACTTCCTTTAGGATTGACAATAGGTATAAAACATCTTTTATGAAACTTAACTTTTGCAAAATGACATGATAGTTTTTTCCTTATGTCAGTGGAGTTGATTCTATATGACTCATACTGTACTTTACAATATATGTAGTGCTACTCAAAAAAATTTGAAATCTGTTACTGTTTTCTTAGTCTTAATGTGACACTAATTAATTTTATCTATATTAAGTTTTTTATACATAATTCACAATGAAACCAACGTCAATGAGTCTCTTCCTTTTTTTGCTTTTTGAGATGAGTACTTCCAAGTCTTGTTGGTCCACACATTTGGACTATGCAGTTGGCATTTCCAAACAGCTCTTTGTAAGTAATTGCTACTGTTTTCTAAAAAAGGGTACTCCAGCACTCAGCCATGTGGGTCTCAGTATTTGACAGGGACATAAAGGAACTGTAAAACCCTAGTTCTGGCAATCACACAAGTCTCTTAGATAAGCACTATGTACCGTGATGATAAGGCTGCTTTCAGAGAACTCTGCCGAAGTTTTACCCCCAGTGCACAGTTGTTACTGGCAGGGTTGGTCCCTCTGTGTTCTTGGAACACTAGTAACACTGTAATCACAAACAGCCGCTTACATGACTGCTGTCATTCTGTGGACCATTCCTTAGAGTAGCCTAAGACTAGGGGGGGTCTGACAGACAAGTTTAGTATTGCTTTCCTTATTCTAGAATTTTTGTATTGTATCTTTGGGATTAAAATCTCATTTTTCTCTCCTGCCACTGCAGCAACTAATTTCTTCTTCAAAGACCTTTTCCGTGGATCATGAACTACCTTATCAGGCTGGACCATCTTGACGTCATCTCAGAAAGAACTAAGCTCTCACTCACATGAAGAGATAGTGTTTATAGAAAAAGTCAACTGTTGTGCTCAGATGAAACAAACCAAGTCAGAACTGCCAGAATGATGTGTACATATATCATTCCCAAGAAGTGGTCAACAGTTGGACAGAAGAATTGACACTACAGTGTGTAAATTATTGCAAAATAAATATTGTAGGTGTTTTAGGGTCTGTAAGCCAACATTACCTGTTGTTACCTACACAGAGAAAAGAATTTGAACAAAAAGGACCAACTGATTTTATACCAATTCTTGTATGTACTGATGTACTTACTGATGTACTTACTGATAGGACAACCAGAATGTACTGATTCTTCCAAACCTCTGCAGGTTCTTCATGGCTGATGAAGGATAACCATGCATGCTTATAACTGTGTTTTAATAGATTTTTGTGTCCATTATCCTGTTGCAAAGAACTCGGGCTGCTTACCATTCTAAAGTGATATGTGTATCAATAAAGTCTCACTCAAGGCACAGGAGATCTGGCTCTCTTAAACAATTTAGGAAATTGGTGTCACATATTCTGCAACTGCAAAACACATGGGGAATCTTTGAGTAGTGTGGCCTACATAAAGCTTTATTAAATACAGTAACTAACTGTGGTTATTTTTGCTATATATAGCTTCACACTTCATATATTCATCTATTAAATAATATGAAATGGAATCATTCAAATCGTTTTATTTCTTTTATGAAGTTCTGGGACAGTGGAATTGTTCTTGGCATTCTTATTAGGGTTTTCTGAAGATTGAAGCATTAATCCTTTTCCTCTGTGTGTTGGTGGAGTTCAGTGAACTGTATTAGGTCATTGAGAAAGGATAGAGATTTGAGGTGCCATGATGCTGCCTACCAAAACTAGTATGTAATATTACATATTACATTTATTTCCGTATTATAGTATATCTATATGTAACCTTGTCCCATTCCTCTAATGAAAATGAGACTGTTTTAAGGAATGAAAGCTGAAAGTGTTAAACTACCCTATCTAAAGGAAAAAATAGAGGTATGGAAAATGCTTGGACAATGTTTACTCTTGAGAATTTACTGTTGTTGTTTTAATAATGTAGAAACTTTTAAATCAAGACTGGTTTAAGAAGACACCCTGTAAATACTGTGTGTTTCAGGAGAGGTTCTTCCTTCCACAGTTGTTGTTTGGAAGCAAAATATGGTCTTCAATGGATGCTTTTGTTGAAAGAAGCTCTAATTGGTTTGAGGACTGTGTTTATTTGTTTCATTGGTTACTTATTTATTTGCACTTTGTTATTTTTTTGTTGGCTTATGCTGCCACATGAGCCTGTGTGGTTCCTCGAGGAGTATTGTGTTGGCGCCTGTTGAGGTGGGCCAGTCTGTTAGGCTGGCTGCCCTTCCTCTGAGGAGACTTCCTGAGATACATACTGAAGTTTGAACATGTGCCTTCCATTGGGCAAGGAAAGAAATAGAGAAATTGTAGAGGGTGAATGCAGTAGTGGGGATTCCGGTATCATAATAGAGTCTGTGAATTATGAATGGCAAATGGAATGAAATTAAATGCTTCTGCTGAGCCTTTTCTCAATGTGTGGAGACTTGACCATGCAAAGTACTGTCCGAAATGTATTTTGAATATAATAGGTAAGAGGAAATGTACTGAGCCAGTGGATTGGAAAATGACTTGGATTTTGCCTAACCTGTTTGCAAGCATTTATGGGCATGCTACAAATAAGCGTTAAGTTTTCATGTACAGCCTTAATTATCCTTGACATGCTGTACATTCTGATGTGTTCGGTTGCATTATAGCATAGGGGTTTTCAGTGTCTTACTCTCATACAGTATGGTCAGTGTATATTTAACAAGCAGCTATATACACACAGATTGTTATCATGTTTAAACTTTATGGTGATTGATTTAGGCTCTACCTGTTGGTACTTTACAAGCTCCAGCCTGAAGACTGGTTAGGCCTGTTGTCAGTAATGTAGTGTCTGATTGACAAAACATTAGTGAAAAGCCTTGGGAGAGCAGAATACATTGGTATCCCCTTTTACAGATGAAAGTTGGGATGCAGGTTGGCACAGGATTCCTCATAGTCCATAGAAGAATATACAGAAAGCTCAGCTTTCACTCACTAGTGGAGGCAGGTGCTTGGGAACGTCAGTGAGTCTAATAAAATTATTTCAAGTTAAGCACACACAAAATGAAGAATATACTGATGTCATTTCTCTGGGAATATTCTGGCTAGTGTCACAGAGAAAATCTGTAGAAAGCAGTGACAAGCAGTGGCATTTTTCAGGGCTTGGTATGGGAACCAACACTTTTTTAAACATCTTTGGCAGTGATTTGGGCAGTGGGATTGAGTGACCCCTCAGCAAGTTTGCTAACAATGCCAAGCTGTGTGATGCCATTGACATGCTGGAGGAAAAGGATGTCGTCCAGAGGCACCTTGACAGTCTTTAGATGTGGGTCTGTGTGAACCTTTTGAAGTTCATCATGGCCAAGTGCAAGGTCCTGCACCTGGATGAGGGCAATCCCAAGCACAAATACAGGTTGGATGGAGAATGGACTGACAGCAGCCCTGAGAAAGACTTGGTGATGTTGGTGGATGAGCACAGGAGTGGACAATGTGTATTTGGAGCCATGAAGGCCAGCCACAGTCACATCCGCGTCAAAAGAGGCATGACCAGCAGGTTGAGTGAGTTTCTTCTGCCTACCTTCTCTGCTCTTGTGAGACCCCACCTGGGGTACTGCATCCAACTCTGGGCCCCCCAGCATAAGAAAAATGTGGACCTGTTGGAACAGGTCCACAAGAGAGCCACTAAGTTAATCACAGGGCTGGAACACATCTATGACGACAGGCTGAGAGAGTTGATGCTGTTCAGCCTGAAGAAGAGAAGGCTCCAAGAAAACCTTCTAACAGCTTTCCAGTATCTAAAGGGGATGAGCCTTCAAGAAGGTTATAGAGAACTTTTCACAAGGGCATGTAGTGATAGGACAAGCAGGAATGAACTTAAGCTGAAGGAGGGTGGGTTTAGATTAGATATTAGGAAGAAAATCTTTACTATAGGGATGGTAGGGCATTGAACAGGTTGCCTGGAGAGGTTGTAGACTCCCTATCCCTGGAAGTGTTCGAGACCAGTCTAGATGGGGTTCTGAGTAACCTGATTGACTGGAAGGTTCCCTGCCCATGACAGGAGGGTTGGAACTACATGATCTCTAAGGTCCCTTGCAATCCAAACCATTCTATGATTCTGTGAATTAGCAAGGAGTCCCTGACAAAGCTCAGGTGTAAAAAGGGAACATACAAGAGGTCAAAGCAATGGCAGGTGGCTGTAGAGGAGTAGAGAGAGATGGGTTTAGCTGGCAAAGTCAGAGCCTACCTGGGGTTTAATCTCGTGAGCAGCTTGTAGATGCCCTTCTTATTCTTCTTCAGATGTAATAGCAGGAAAATGATGACTGTGGGAAAGCTGAGGCCTCTGCATGCTTCAGGGAACCTGGAGACAAAAGACACAGAATGGGTTGTAGTAAAACACTGTCTTCTCCCCTTTAGCCTCTACTGATAAGATCAGCCTTCAGGACCCACAGGTTCCTGATACCAGTTGGAAAGTCTGAAACAAAAAAGACTTACCTTGGTGGAGAAGGATTAGTTTAGGGAACAGTTAAACAAACTGACAATACAAGAGTCCATGGGATCTAACAGGATGCAATCACAAGTGCACAGGGTGCTGGCAGGTCTCACTGTTAGGCTACTCTCAGTTATCTTTGCAAGGTAGTGATGGTCGAGGGGGGGGAGTAGATTTTTACTGAGCATTTTGACTATATATAAAATACTTTTTTGTTTTTTCAGGCATCATTACTGGCAAATACATTGAATTCACATTCACAATGAGTGTCCTTTTTGTCTCAGGAAGTGCCTTGAATCTTGTGTATGTAAATCTATATATATGGAAAATCATGCTGTGTTTTTACAGGCTATGAGAAGACAGAGGATGCTTCCGAGAAAACTTCACTAGCTGATCAAGAGGAAGTGAGAACTATATTCATCAATCAGCCCCAACTAACCAAATTCTGCAATAATCACGTCAGGTATTAACAAAAACATTGCATGTTGCATAGAAAAATTGAAAAGATGTAGTTTATTCTACTTCTGTCATTTCCACTGACCACTAATGACAGTCTTGGACACTGGTGGGGGCAATGAAGTGAAATGAGGAGACAAGTAAGCTGTTTCAGTTACAAACCTGACTTTCTGAATTTTTAAGAATGGGATGGGGAACGTACAGCTGCTTTACAGGTGTACCATCAGCATGTCCCTAGAGGAAGGATTTGTTCTTCAAGTTTCAGTTCAGTTCATCTTTGAACCTATTCCTGGTATCTGAATGCTGATGCAGATGTACTGCACTTGAGCATAGCACTGTTTGTGCCTCGGAAACACTTGCCTTTGTCAGTCAGACAGTTACAAAGGTGCTGTGTTTGCTTATGAGACTAGTTTTCAATTTCAGGTCCAGGCTTTAGGGACTTTGCTGATGGTTTATGCTGTGGGTTTTTGTTTGCATTTGATGATTTTTAAGTCATACAGTAATGTGTGTTTAGATCTGATAATATCCTCGGTTCAGTTGTTAAATTCAAAGGAAGTGAATGGCAAAGATACTTCTGTCCCAAGTAGGTTTGTTTTCTGAAGGTACCTTTGACAATATGCAGAAGTTTTGTCGACGTTAAGAATAATGTGGTGGGATCTTCCATGACCTTGAGAAATTTTATAATGCAGTTTGTTGGTGTATACAACTTGTCTTTCTGTCTTTTGCTTGGTTACTTGACAGCATTGAGGTCTTTTGCAGGATACATTCATTCCCCCTTACATTGGCTGTTTTATGCAAAGTCAAAGTAAATATGACTGACTTAAAAAGAAGTTAAAATATTCTTAGAAATCTTCTGCTTAAAAGTTTCTGGCATGATTGTTTTCACATATATTGTTTTAGGATGTTAGATGGTGGTGGGCTGCTCTCAAACAGATGTAAAAGGCTAACAAAGAGCTGGGAGCTCAAACATGTTGTGGTGATGGCTTAGCAGAGATTGTTTTGCTAGGATAAATTATATTCTCTTCTCCAGCCTAGAAAAGCACATTTAATATCCAATATTTATCAGTTTAAAATCAAAAAGCAAACTGTTTCATTTGAAAGCTTTTATAAGTGAGAGGGAAAGAATACATCTGAAGAATTTTTTATACTGTAATAACAGCATGTGTTCTTGTCTCTTCCTCTCAGCACTGCAAAGTACAACATAATCACATTCCTGCCAAGGTTCCTTTATTCCCAGTTCAGAAGAGCTGCTAATGCATTTTTTCTTTTTATTGCATTGCTTCAGGTAAGATCAACAATAAGATTCTAATGTTTTAAACTTGCTAAGAGAGCATTTATATTACAGACAGAGATACTGAGGTTGCTGTACCATTCTTTCCAAGCTAGCTGGCCTCTCAGAACAGCTGTATCATGTAGACATATCTTTAATAAAATGCTTGGGTTTGTGGTTTTTTTACTCCTTGGAGACAACAAAATGCACACAAAGATTTCTCTGTAAAACAGGTTAAATATAACTGAAATACTGTTGCGTGAAAAAGACTTGTGAAAAGAAAATTTCAATTAAAAATATGTGGCATATACAGAAAACTGTTACCTGTAGTTGGCATTTCTTCCAGAGGGTATGGTCTAAAAACCTGAACTCTATGAATTTTAATCCTGTAGGTTCTTTTGAGGGACAGGAATTGCAGCTGAGGGGAAGTGGTTATTTATTATTAGAGATAAAGACAGCCTGGACAAAGAAAACCACTTGTGGAGTCCAATACTATAGCAACTATTTCCTGTAAACCAGCTGACCAATGTACTGATTAGGAAGGAAGTACAGTCTTTTTTTATACAACCACTATAGCTTCGTTAGGTATGTTTGTAAAGTGAAATCCCTGACCCAGCTTATTGAGACTTTTTTGAGGAAGTATGTAACATTTTGCACATCTATCAGAATATTTTAGTTTTGCGATGTTGATAAAGCAGGTTGTGGGGGTTTTTTGTATACTATTCTTGGAATGCATTAGTTGATGATGAATGAAAAACTGAACTGTGTTCAGGTACAGTCATAATTACCATTGACTAGTTCTGCATTTCAAACATTTCTGATTGCGTGATTTCAAATGCGTTGTTCAGAATGTGTTGATTTGTCTGTTGTGGAGGTCATTGTGTTAGGGATTGACATACCAAACAAAAATTATTGCAAAATGGCACATAAACTGCCCTGTGTACTTCTTCTTTCCTCACTTCAGATGTTTCTGCAAGTGGAAATTTGTTCCTCTGTATTCCTTTGTAGCCAGCAAATAGTCGCTTGCCCAACAGTGACTTTCTGCCTCATTTCCATTTAATTCCTTGAAAGATGTCTGCAGTAACCTGGAAGATAGATCTATAATGGTCTTATAAGAAGCATAGCATATGTACATATAACATCCTGTTTTCTTTCAGAAGCACAATGTGGTGGTAGCAAAAAGAGATGTATATAATTTATAGTATATAATGTAATATTGGCTGTTTTTCAAAACTATGATAATTTGTGGGTCTCTTTTAACCACTCTGAAGCACCACTAGTTAGTGTCCTCTTTTCTTGCAGAGTTCTCATTGTCATCACATCGCATTACCCATTATAAGTCTGTTAAGGCAGGAATCCTTTCAACTGTCAGTGTTGCCATTAAGAACTCTAGTCAATATAAAGATAATTATGGATAACCGTCTGTGTATATCACATCAGCAGCTGCATTTCTCGCAGTTTGCTTTACATACATGTTTGCTTGCATCATCTGTGCCTATACCTGGTTAGCAAAAACAGTATTTTGTACAGTTGTCTGGCAGAAAGCAGCAATTTTAAATTTGTCAGTTAATATCTAGTATGATTAAAAATATTTCTTAAGAGATTAAAACTGTAAAAATGCAAAAATACCTTGGACTAGTGTACACTCCAACAAAAATCTAAACTGGAAAATTTAGTTCTATTTTATAAATAAGTATTTTAATTTAATTTGAAACACAGTGTCCACTCCAACAAAAATCTAAACTAGAAAATTTAGTTATATTTAATAAATAAGTATTTTAATTCAGTTTGAAATGCAGAAAAGGAAGGTGAATATTCTGCAAACACTAAAACCTCTGGAAATAGTATCATTGAACACTATACTGCTTCAAAAGCAAATGTTCTTTTATTCTATCAACTGCTTTTGAATTGAAGACTATAAACGTCTCTTAGAAATAACACCATGTCTAAAAAGTGAATTTGCTTGTCTTGTCTTTACTTGCACAGAAAGTACTGTTTCTTGTATTTAAAATGTTTCCAACCAGCAATGCAAAAACTTTTTTCTCCTTTTTTTTTTAAATAGCAAATACCAGATGTATCACCAACAGGCCGCTACACAACATTGGTTCCTCTCTTATTTATTTTAGCTGTAGCTGCAGTGAAGGAGATTATAGAGGATATTGTAAGTATTTAATAGCAATATTTTGTAAATATCTTTCATATTTTTTCATTTATAATATTACAAAAATGTTCCCCAGTTCTCAAATCCAGGTCCAAGCATTTGATGCACCTCTTTATTTCTAATGTCACATGCATAAAATCCTTAGTTTCACGGTTGTGACTTTGCATGGTTTTATAGACAGCAAGGGGAATAGACCTATTCAATTTTTCCTGTTGCTGCAGTCCAGTGCAATTTACTGTTAGCATTTCATATTTTAGTGCTAAGGGTGATCTGCTGACTCCTGATGGCCAGGAACAAACATGGAATTGGTCCTTGTTAGGCAGGTGCCCCCACCTATGTCAGTCTTTCCTAGGCTTTTTCCAGTCAGTGTGTGTGGTAGTGGTTGTTTTGCTTTCTTCTTGCATTGAAAGAAAACTTTAAAAGAGTTGAGACATTGTCAACACAGAAGTGTCCATTCTGATTTATTTCATTTTGAGGGGAGAGAAGGGAATTTCAGTCTCTGTTTCACTTCATACAAAAGATGTTGGGGTTTTCTGAGTGCCTTCCTGCCCTCTCTTCACTAACAGCATATGATAGAAGCCTTTCTCTCTAACTTGCTTAAAATAATTGAGTCTTTTAGTTGATGTCTTTTGTATGTAAGGAATTAAATTAATCTTAATTATTTACCAAATCACTCTAGATGCTAAGAATTTCTTTATCTGCTTTTGTTCCATTTTATGATAGCAGTATGTTATGAGGACAAGGCAATATATATGACATGATACGGCAGAGTGCCTTGTCCACTCGAGAGTAACGTTCCTGTTTGTGGGTCCTTCTCTTGAGTTTTGGAAAGGGTGCAGGTAGTATAGTCTTTCCCTGTACACAAATATTAAGCTTCCTGGGAACATCAAGTTGTGTTAGAGCAGAATTACAATATATGTGCAGAAACATGACCACGAGGAAGAGTGTTGAGCTGCAGATGAGGTTTAGAATGGAGGGTGGTTAGTCATATGCTGCCTTTAGTGGAACAGTCAACTTGGTTTTCTCCTCAGTTACCTCTGTGAATGGATGGCAGCAAAGATATAGGCCCCCTGGGTTGTGTGAAGCTCCTGGGTCACAGAGTTGAATGGTCCTGCAAGACCACTGAGGCTTCCATTACATTTTTTTTTCTACCTGACATTTCTAGTTTTTGCTGTCTTACAGTCAGCTTCTCCTTAAATGCCTTTGTTGCTTTCTCTTTACATAAACAAAACCCCTTTTGAAAAAAAGCCATAAAATCAATGCATGTTCTTTCAGATATTTTTAACCATTCTGCTGTTAATGCTTACAGACTTACACCATCTGTCAGTGTCTAGGCAAATATAAAACTGAGGCTGCTGCTAGTGTACAAAGTGTCCTTTTTAAAATTATCTCATCCAGTTGCTTTTCTTTTGTCATTTCTACTATTTGGTCTTTGCAACTTGAAGTGTACAGTTTGCTGTGGCAGAGGAGAAAGACAGGGGTCAGATTTAGTGGGATTTGCATATATCAGCTACATAAAGTTCTCATTACCAGATGCTACAAAGATACATAAAAGCAATACAGCTGTACTGGTTTTTGCTGAGAAAGCTGACCACTTTCTGCCTAGCAAAATATTCGGAGTGTTTTCCCTTAACCTTTAATTTTTATTATGTCTCAATTTTTTTACACAGTGGCATACCTAGTATCTCCAGGAATGGTAATCCTCATCTAATGTTAAAGCTTTTGGATGGGAACCTTATATATTGATATCAATAAATATACTTACCTAAATAATACTTCTAGCTCAAGAGCCAAATGTTCCTTTTTCTGGAATGAAATACCAAGAAGAGAAAGATGTTAGCAGAAGATATTATTCATGAACAGCTTGTGTTTTCCATGTATGCTTCAAAGGTGCTAGCAAGATTTGTGACATGCAGTGCTAGATTGTCAGCTCTTTCCAATGATTTTCACCCATCAGAGCTCAGAAAGCACTGGACATTAACCTTTTCAAAATGGAGGAGATTCACCCTGTGGGCAAATAGACATCTGCTTTGGTCAAGTTATGCTTCCCCTTTGATCAAAGGTTATTTATCTGTACACTCAGCCATCTTTTGAAAGGAGAATCTGCTGGTAATCTGTGAAAATCTAGTAAAAATAATATTTCAATTTCGTGAAGTTATAATGTAGCCTTTTAAGAGCTGCTAGCTCAGAGTCATATCAACATTTTATTGGCAATAAATCACTCAAGTAGCTTGACTTATTTTTCTTTCATTTTACAAGAATGCTTCTGGTTTTGTTTGTATCTCTAAGGAATGAATTCTGAACATCTGTTTAAGAAGTTTACCGACACCAGTTAATTCTATTTAAATTAATTTTCCAAAACATGTTCCTGCTCAGGAAAAACTGAGTTCATTAGTCCTAAATAGCATGTTTAAACTAGTACTCTCCTAAGCTTTTTGTATCTGAGTTTGGTCATACCTTAAAAATGCTTATTGTTAATAGATGCATCAAAAGCTTACTGTCAAAAGATTTCTCCCAGCTATATTAAAACTGAGGGGCATCATGGCCTGTTTGGGGGGGGTGTGCTGTCCATTTTTTGTTTGTTTGTCTGTTTCTTACTGTTGTTGAAGTCTGCAGGCAGCTTTGTAGAAGTGGAGTCATACATTTACACAGTCATTGCTTGACTTCAGATGTCTGTGTGAGACACTTAGATGAAGAATTGTTCCATGATCTTTGCTGTGGTAGGATCATCTCCCAGTTCCAGGAAAGAGCAAAGTTATGGTACTCAAATGCACCAGTTCCTTGTGTAAGGAACTTGTTTAGATAGAGTTTGCCCACATGAGAGGATATTTTAGTATGACACAATTAACCTGGAACTGGGGATGACTTTGCTGGTATTCATAATTACACAAGCAGTTAATAGTCCTGTTTAAATATTTAGTTGCTTTATTGGGTAGATGAGCGGGAGGGGCTAATAGATGTGGTTTTTATTAGAAGTATTAAAGTTTTGTCTTATCAACCAACGTCCTTAACCACTCTGCACTTTTAATTTAGAAAAGACATAAAGCTGATAATGCAGTGAACAAGAAACAAACTCAAGGTAGGACTTTTTTTTTAATTTTTTTTGGTGGGGGGGATTGAATTTTTGCACGTGGTAGTAATGTAATTTGAACTGCTGACAGGTAATTGAGTGTGAAATTGCATGGGGTGCAGATTACTTCAAAATTTGTAATGTAAACAGTTGAAATAATAATTTGCAGTGACATTAGCCCCACAAAATAGAATATTCTGGATTAAGATTGTGAGGTTCTGAAGAAGCTTGAACATTTACTCATTTAGCACAGATGATGCTGTTATTGTTAAATGATAATCACCTGTATATTTAGTGGGCCTACATTATAATTAATTGTCTGCATTTCTGAGTACGCATGCAATTTATTTCAGCCAGCAATAGGAAGGAAGCATCAAAAAATAGAACTGTCTTTCTATTCTGCTTCAAAACTGTGGATAAAGACTTACAGAACTCTTTTGGGTTTGATTTGTTTGGTTTCTTTCATGAAGTCAATGTAACAGTTTGATTAGAGATGATGAGATATTTAGCCAGTGTACCCTAACTGAAACACTGGAATGTGATTTTTTTTAAAATAGGTTTTGATAAAGAAAAGTAGTGTTAAATCAAGGGATTATTTTAGCTCAGAAAGTGAAGGAGAATTTAGTATGTCCTAAATACACTTGTCAGGTAGGAAGCCAAGGCTTAGGTTCCTGCTTTGCTGCTCTTCAACTTTTCATGTTATTTATTCTGAGGTAGACCTCTCTTGATGGAAATAATCCTGTTTTTATAAACAGGAGGAGGAATGAGTGTCATGTGACTTAGATTGCAGAAGGTGTGAAAAATACTACAAAGAGAAAAATCTTACATGGAATCCTTTCTAAATATGTAATAAACAATAACCTTAAGTTTTTTAGGGAGGAATGTAGTCATCAGTTAAAGATAAAAAATTGTGTAGCACTGCTAAATACTGGAAACATAAATTGTAACACCTACCTAAATTGTATGTCAATCTTTCCTGTAAAATTTATGGGGCCTGGGAGGGCAAGGTACCTTAGGAAACTACTGAGCATATAGAAACTACTGGGCTCAATAGCAGATATGGAGAGATTAGGACAGGGAGACAAAACTCTTGACTGAAAGCTCTGGAAATAGAAATTTCCAGAGAACAAGCCTGGAGAAACAGACAACATCTTAGTGATACATAAAAACAAAGGAAAATTTAATGCAGACATCCAAAATTCTTTCTTCAATCATTCATCGCTTTTGAGATTACAAACAACAGTTTTGGTGGCAGTGAAATCTTAAAATGCCTTTTCAATTTTTCTTGTTGTCCAGAGTGTACAAAGTTTTAATAAAGGTCTTGTTTTACTCTCATTTTTGACTCTTCTTCTTGTTTACCTCTTATCAGGGCCTTTGGTAACTGTTCCTAAAATTCCTGAATGTTCCATGCATGCAAAAGGATATCTTGGAAGTTAAATGTGTGATGAGAATAAATAAAATATTGCTGGCACTGAAAAACACATTTCTTAAACTAATGCAAGATTCACATAAACACAGCATTAATCCTAGTGTCCTGTCAAAGCAATTTGTTAATATATTGTCAAATACAATCTATTGTCAAAGTAATAACTAAAAAGTTAATCAGTATGGTACTTTCTTACTTTGTTTTCATGTATTCAGCAGTTCTGTGACTCTGAAAAGCAGCAATGTGCATAGTACATTGTATATCCAGCTCCACCTTTTGTTGTCTTTTAAACACACAAAATTGTTAGTAAAATGGCATATGCTTGTGTAGATTCTGTATATGGGTCTCCCTTCAACATTCTGAGGCTAACTGAGATACAGATGGTTCCTTAATGACCATCTGTATCTCAGCCTTAAGTAACTGACTTTCTAAATGTCCACCTGTATAAAAAACCTTTTGCAGCGGATTTGGATGTATTAGGCTGCAATAGGAAGGATTTTTGTTACCTCAGGCTGCATACATGTACAATACAGCAGGACACCATCAGACGTTCTGACAGGATGAAATCTGCATTTCTGCAATGTGGTGAAGTAGCCTTCTGTAGGGCAGATGGAACATGCTTTTGAAAATTAGTTGTTAGAGCCAGCTGAAAAGTGGGAGATACAAATGCAAAAGTCAGGCTGCATAAGACTTTATGGCACAAATTCTCTAACCATTATATAAAAAGTGCATAGCAACCCAACTTCTTTTTTTGTTGTCATAAGAAAATGGATTTAACTGAATGTTAGTGTATGTTAATTGTCCTTAAAAGCTTACTGGATCGAGCTAGGGTCAGAGTACTCTTGAGATCAGGTGGCTCAGCATATTTTCATGAGTCTGACTCAGCTCAGTTTGTGAGCCTATTTTAACCAGTTAAACCAACCAGAAACAAATCCAGAAAGAAAGAAAGAATTATAGTGTCCTTTCATATAGTGGGTTAAACTGGCTCGTCAAAGGGTCCAACAAGCCTTGGAGGCAGCATGCATAAAGCAGTGAGGGCATGCACCTTGGCATGGCACTTTGGCTTGGGCAGGACAGGACCGTCCCTCTGCAGCCAGAAGCTCCTTCTTAGGAAGCCCCTGGCCACATCTGGTGACATACTTACATTTCAGACCTGCAGAAGTCCAGTGGCAGTTATTATACTGTTGCTGTTTGTGAAACTCAGTTGTCTGAATTGCTGCAAGGTATATTTTTAATTTTCATCAGTTCTTTCATCTGGTTGGTGCCATGGCCCCACGAGCAGTATTGCTGACACAAGGGGATGGAAATAGGTAGTTGGCGGCACAGTTACCAAATGACTTGAGTTCTTTAGGACAGTGTCGCAACCAGTCATGACACTGAATCTGTATTTTTACCAGTGGAGGGAAATGGTTTGTCAAAATAGATTTTGTATAATGATCAGCTGGTTGGTGAGACAGTCATTAAAATATCTTGCTTACTGTCAGAAAGGGAGACTGCTCCACCTACCATTCCCCTGAGCATATCAGCACTAATAAATACAGGGGAAGGAAGGGGAAGAGTTACTAAGCAGGTTAAGTAACGATTGCAGAAATCGTTGAGATACACAAGAGGGGTCAGTCTGGACAGAACCTCCAGGAAGGCTTAGATGTAAATATCACATGTATTACCAGATTTTGATCCTTTTTTTTCAAGTCAGCACACTCTTCCATAAGAACTTGGTCCTGATGGGGAGCTTAAGCTTTCTGACAGTTCAAAAACTGGAAGACACAGTGAAAGGGAACAATCTCTTAAAGTTGTCTGAGTATTGATGCATAGCAATATGTTTTCCTTTTCTTTTTGCACATCAATCTTCGGTACCTAGGGCAAAAAAACCAGTTACCTGTATTATTCTCTGAAAACACAATTTTAACAATTACCTGGCAACAAGGCATGGTTTTTGTATCATCATAGTAGCACTTAAAACTAGAATGGTGGAATGTGGTTGCAATAGTAATTGCAGGGAAACACTGTACTAAATACTACTCTAAATAGCATGGGTTTATCGGGGGATTTTCACTGTATTTGTGGAGGAAGTGACTGTAGTGATCCTAAAGTTCTCTAATATGCCAATAACAGCAGAATAGAAAAACTCTAATAAGCCTTCTAGCACTTCTGATGAATCTTGAATATATTCCTCTCACCCCTCCCAATAATTTAATAACTTTTTAAATTTGGAACTTTTTTTTCTAATTACTGATTTATTCTGGAAAACACATTATCATAAAATCTATTTCAGATTTATTTGATTCTCAAACCCTGTAAAATATTCTGATTAACTTTGTAATAAGATTCAGTGGTACATAAACTGTTATAAGGAATATGTGCTGTGTAATTGAAATGCTTGACCTGAATTCCTAGAAACAAGGCATGCTGTAAAATATTATGTAAATGAGATGTGTCTGTATGGCTTTTCATAAGGAATCTAGCACATACCTGTATCTTGCAGTTAGATTGTATGACTGGAAAATTCTTTCTTTTTTCCTTTTGTTTTAGTTCTACGAAATGGTGCATGGGAGATTGTCCACTGGGAAAAGGTGTGTGTCTTTATTGGTCACTTTTAGAGCATAATGCATATTTAATATTTGTTTTATTTCTCCAAGTAATTGTTACTCATACAAAATAACTGGTATTATGGGAAATGTATAATGCCTTGTATTTTGTTTGTTGATATTTGTCTCTCAAAGCATACTTTGAAGTCAAGTCAGTTTTGATGGCATGAGTGCAAATGGGTGGACTTCAAGTTCAGTGGGAAAAAGTTGAATAATACAATGGCATATGGCAAAACTATACACTTCCTTAGTATTATTTTGTTTCCCAAGGCAGAAACTTCTTTACAGAAACTAGTTACTTTGTGTATTTGTTGAACTTCATTGGTTTAAATCATGATAACTTTCAAGACTTTTATGCAGTGGTTAGGAAGGGCCTCTTAAAGGTATGTTTCAAGAACTTAATGTTATGCTACCATCTAGTCACTTAGTTTTAATGGCTTCCACACCTGAAAGCTTCGAGAAGATTTGACCCACCGTAGTTTGGAGGCAAGGTTCAGATGAAATTGGCTTATACCTTTGAAGAAGCAAGGATATAGTGTGATGCAATAAAACTGTGGTCTTAGGTGAGATTAGTCTCTTCTTTAACTCAACTTCAATCTTTCAGTAAAGTATTTTACAAAAGCAGCAAAATTAAAGAGCTGCATAGAGAAGGCTATTAAAGATTAGGCTTATTTGGCTAATTAGGCTTACTAAAGATCAGCTTTCCAAAGAATTCCAGTAACTTTTGAGCAGAGCTCCAGTTGTACAATCTAACTTCTCTAAGTGTGTGAGTTTCTAACAGTCTTGCTAGCAAATTCAGCAGGTAAATATTTACTGTGCTTAAAACAATGGGATAATACATTTTGTTTGAGACCATTAACCAATTCCCAGTTTTCTTTCAGGTAGATGTTGGAGATATAGTTATAATAAAAGGCAAAGAGTATATACCTGCTGACACTGTACTGCTCTCATCAAGGTAGAGATGCCCACTGATGCTTATAGTGTAGAGGCTGGTTTCTCTACCCTGCATTTATTTATTTATTTGTGATTAGTCCAAGGAAATAAAGAATAAACAAAAGTGCTCCTGTTCTGTAGTCTTTTGTTCATTTGGTCATTTATCTTTTAAGGCAATGGTTGGTTTTTTTTAAACTGTGACAATTGCAGTTTTTAAATTCAATTTACCCCTAAGAAAAATGTAGTATGTTATTTTGTGGTTGGATATACTACAAAAAAGGCTGATTCTCTGTCTGAAAATTGGACCTCAAGTGCCATATTTAACCATGTTGGCTTTTAGATATGTATCCAACAAATTTCATCCCATAAGTAAATCATAATGGACATATTATAGGGAACAGAAATGGGTTTTAAATTATATAGTCTCCAGCTTGATAATTGAATCAAGAAAAAAAGTGAACATGATATGTGAATCATCAAATTAGCACTGTCTGAACACTCACTTTAGCATCTAATATATATATTATGAATAATTTCATCACTGGAAGACTTAATTTATAGTATGTCATGCTGTGACTTTACGTGGACAATCAGAGGTTGTTTATCATCATTTCCTTGGACAGTTTTATTTAAGAAATCCACATCTTAAGTGGAAGATGCACATTTTTCAACATCTATTTGATCAGGTCAACAGACAACATATAATAAGAATCTTTTAAATGAATATTATGAATATTATTTAAATGTGAATGTATTGTAGCTTTTTTTTCCGGCACAAGCAGAAGTGTTATGTGTATGACTACAATTTAGGTATAAACCCTCTGGCCCCACTGAAGTTAATTAATCCACTCATGCCTGCAATTAATAAGTTAGGATCCTATGCATTTCTGTTGACAGACTGTGGTATGGGCTAGCACATTGTTTCTCTGTCTTCCATTATATCTCAAAATTAAGTGTAGCTTTTTCTAAAACACTTCTATTAAATTATTATTAAGTGTAAAGTAGTTACCAGATAATACTGTAAATTTTCCCCACAGTCTGTCTTCAGTGCTAGTGTTAGTCATAGCTTAGCTTGTATCGAGTGTCCTCTGTAAACCTTTTTCTTCTGTACTTGGAGGAGCATTTATAAATTTTACTGGTGCTTCTCCACCAAGATCTTTGCAGGCAGTACACCATGCAGCAAGGACACTCGTTCTATTGGCCTGAAAATAGCTTCTGTCATGCTAACCCTAGTGTCTTGCAGGTGGAACAGGTTACATCCTCTCAGAGCAGCTTCTTCATAATCGTCCTGAGTAATCCCCTAAATTTGAGTCTATGCCTAGGTGTCTTCACAGTTTTGCCCTTTGGAATTTGGAGGACACTTGCATCACAGCTGTGGTTTACACACAGGAAAATACCAACTGCCTGAAAAGCCTACTTTGCAATCCATGTTCCCCCTGAAGGAATCTTACATCACAAGTTGATAGCGAAAACAATAGTTAGCTGCTACTGGACTTGGTCAGGACTGTTTCCACTTTGTTTAACCCCTTTAGTGCCGTTATCAGAACACACTATGTGTGTCCAACCATGACCATTACTCACACTGAATTTTCCTGTCAGGTTTTCTTCTTTTGTGGTGGGGACTCTTTGAATCACGATTGCTTTTCTGGGCCCAGTCCAGGCATTTCTTCCAGCTAAAACTTCTTCCCTAGTTATATTGCTAGGATCCTTTTCAGCCTCCCTTCCAGGAGAGAACCCTGTACTACTACATGACCTCTAATTCTGCCTGCACACCAGCATGTGCTCTCCTCCATCTCTCATCTCCATGTGGCCATGTATTCTTCAAGAAGATATTCTCAGTTTTGCTTTCAGGTGTTTATTGATGCCCAGTTACATTTTGGGTTCCAAAAGCAATGCAAGTCTGTGGCCCTGGTTTTAATTCAAACTAATAATACTTTGTTCATTTTACCAGCAATACCATTTTCTGGAGAACAAGAGGATCTTAATTTTATTAAGAAATTATAATCTCTTACAGTGGAAGGACACAAACCTGTGAGATTTAATTCTGCATGGTTCTTGCTAGTTCAGTGTACACAGAAATTTACAAAACTGGAAAAAATACAAAATAATTTTCAGCATGTCTGCATAGAAAAGAAGCTTGTTACCTGGCTCTTTGGATAAGTTGGTGGAAAATCTATTGTAGCTTTTCTTTTTTTAATTGTTGTATGGAGTGGTGAGAAACTTGGTCAGTTGAGAAATAGGCATAACAGTTTTTTATGTTTACAGTACAATGTCAGTGGTTTTGCAGCTTAAAGTTTGTGCCTTACAGTAAAATAAACCACTTGAGTAAAAATGAAAGTGTTCAAGCTCTTTTCTTTCTGACCTGATTAAAATAGATTTTGAAAAAGTTGTCATCAGACATTTTAATTAACATGTATTGTTTGAATAATAATTTCAAACTGTCTTTCTGTCTTTGTTCATTTGTTTTGTTTTGTTTGTTGGTTTTTTTTTTTTTCCCTGTCACTTATTTTTCTGTTCTAATCATTTCAAACTGGGATGTGTAGGTGGCAGTAGGGGAAGTAGTGAAAGTGACCAATGGGGAACATCTCCCAGCTGATCTCATCAGTCTGTCATCAAGGTTAGAATAAAGTAGTTGCACAGGATATGTGTATGTGGGTCCTCATATACCAAATATGAATGACGCTGCCATGTTGATAATCTTTGCTTTGCTATTGACCTTTCGTCAACAAAACCTACATATTTATAAATTTAGAAAGAGTTCAGTTGATAAAAGTACAGATCGCTAAAGTGTAAATACAGACTAACACTCCAAGAAATTAAAATTGTTTCACTCCGCTTGGTTTTTACACTACTCCCATGAAACTTTATCAAACACATTGTCATTGAATAAATACAGTTAAACACCAGGGTAAATATTTGTTTAAGAGGAATATACATGTTTTTACCAACCCACTATTTTCAGCAAAGAATATAGTTTAACATTGGTAGGACTGGTAGAGGACCCTCTGCACAAACTTGGATGTTGCACAGTCTCTGCTGCATGTGATGGCAAAAGCAGCATTGTTCTTGTGTATTGTGACAAAATGCATGTTTCTTAGACATGTCAGCTTTCTGCTATTGTATGCATTCTTACCACACTTTGTTTTTCCCTAACCTATCAATGGGCCTGCCTTGATCTAACTGTAACTTACTTTGGAGGTCACTGTAATCTGCTACTGTTAATGCAATTAAGCATGTGTGTCACTTGAAGTGTCTTTGCTGCCTTAGTGTGTTTTAAAAGTGCTTTACAAAAATATTGTTTGTTTTTTATTGTTAACTAATAAAAGTATTAGAATTGTGAAAATGTCTTACACAGGCGGTTCCATCCGAACAGTCTATATAGAAGTTATTTATATTTTTAGAAAAGTTTGCCAAGAATAAAATAGTAGCCTGAAAGCACCTTATGATAATGATTTGTCACATTTTAATGCTTGTACTTTACAAAATTGTTGTAGAATAACCTGCTTAATACTATCCATCAAATAATCTAAAATAAAGTCATTTATTAGTAGCCACTGTTGCATTAACAAAGAAAATTTTAAAAACACTTGATGCTAGAATTTCATGCTAGAAGGAAGGAAAACAATAGAAGCTTTAAAGTGGTGTAGAGAATAAACCTTTACTCTTTTGAGTTTTCAGGGGGTTTTATGACTTACTTGATCCTTCCCAGAATCAAAAGTTCTTTCTGTCTTAGGTTTAAGTAGTAGGTATTCTGTCCTCATGCCCAGAAAATGGGAGCTGACTGGAGTAATTTAGAAATTTCTCGGTATGTGTCAAATAGATGAAGTATTCCAGTAGTAATATTCTGTGTGAACCTAAAACTTCTGGTTTATAAAGAAGCTTTGAAATGGCAGAAGGAGAATATATTTCAAAAACTGTTTTGTTATCCATAATTTGGACTTCTTTTATAAGAAACCCCTTTGCAGGGAAACTTTTGTGTCTAAATTCCTGCTACCTGCTGTAGTAGGCACTAGAAATGCACTATGCTGTGCCTTTATAATAATCTCATGTATAAAGATAGAGAACTTCTGCTGTATACGGCACCTTTATTAATGTTTCATTTAAGAAAATAGGTTTTGGCAAACTTCTCTGAAAATGTAAAGTTCTGTTAGTTTTTATGGGTTTGGCTGTAAATTATTCTGGTTCTGAAGATTTGATATGACAAACCTGTTTGCATAATTAAATATTACAATATTGCAGGAAGTTTATGGATTTTGCCATTATAATTTTAAATTCAGGATTTTTTTTTTCTTGATAGTGAACCACAGGCCATGTGCTACATTGAAACATCTAACTTAGATGGTGAGACAAACTTAAAAATTCGACAGGTAGGACTTTCACTTTTGAGAATATTGCTAATGTTATTTTTGTCTATTATTGCTTAAAAACATTTTATTACATCAATAGATGTTTTAGAAGACTCTGAAATTTTAGTGGTTTGAATAAAAAGCTACAGGTTATTGGCATCCTAAAAGTGGAGGAAAGAATGGTTACTCCTAAGTCATTCTTTGTGCTTTATTTTTGGGTTTTTCTTCGGGAAAATAGGTAGAAACATAAGTAGTTTGGGTATTGGCTTTGTTTCTAGCGAATAGATGATGAGGCAGAAGCCCTGCAGAAAGCAGCTGATGGTGCCAGTATTGTCCTTCAGGGACAGATGGGAAGTAGGAATTTTTGACTGATGTGCTGTTGCTGTGCAGGGACATTCTTGCTGAGCTCTGTGATGGATTATGACCCTGTCTTGGTCGTGGTATTTGCAGATGCCAAGGTGACTTTTTCTCTGTAGCATCCAGCAGTGCGACAGTGAAGTGTAGCTGGCCCATTTTGTTCCTGTAGAGATGATTGTTTTCTGCTCTTGCACTATCAGATTTATAGTACATAGATTTGTTATTGGGTAGTGTTTTTTAATGTCATGACAAATGAATTTTGTTCACAGGGTTTGCCACTAACATCAGACATAAAGGACACAGAAAGCTTGATGCAGCTTTCAGGCAGAATTGAATGTGAGAGCCCAAACCGCCATCTCTATGACTTTGTTGGAAACATCAGACTGGATGGGCATGGGTATGTAAACACAAGGAAGAAGATCTTGGGAGATTCAGTCTAACAGTAGATAGCTATGTGTTCTTAAACTACTGAAGATAAAATATGAATCATAACTCTTTTTATATGTATTCCCTTCTAGACTTCACTCTTTTGAAAAGCTAGAGGCATAAAACCTTACTTCTAATGTCTACAACTTGAGTTGTTTTACTAGTTGTCCTTCAGAAAACATTGAGTATTAATAATGAAGAGAGTGCTAATCAAATTCTGACAGTTCTGGAATATATACCTAGTAATTCACTTCTTAAGCATCTCATCTGTCACAGAAGCTGAATAGAAATAGTTTCTTGTCTGTTTTTTTTAACCGTTCTTTTCTTCAGTTTGTCTAAGTCTGGAGTGGAACAGAGTCCATCGCTATATACCTCAAATTCTTCAGTTTGGTAGCTAAAAGACATTTAATACCTTAGTTTACTGAAAGTGTGTTCCTTTAAAAATACACCACATGCACTTACTATACAGATGCTTGTAAAACTGCTTAAAAAAACTCTTCAAATATTTAAATGCTTACCAAATACTGATATTCGGAGTCCTCTGTGGGTTCACAGAAGATTTATTGCTAGATCCAGAATTGTTGAGTTCTTCATTCCCAAAGGTTTACAGTATTTCTTATTATTTATTTGGTAGGCATTTGTTTGTCCATATCCAACATTGTTCATGTTTGTGGGTTTGTACTGGTACATATAGTACTAACTAATTACTAAATACCTGGGTTTTTTCCCCTTAATATTCCATTTTTTATTTACTGATTTCTTACAGATGCATTCCGGCAGTTTTCAGTCGCAAGAGTGTGGATCTATTATAATTCCACTGTACTTGTCATTAAGAAGAGAAAAACATTTACCTGTAATTCTTCTCTGAAGGTAATAGTTATAATAGATCCACACATTCATTCTTCCTCCCTGGCTAGAAGGAAAAACATACTTTCCTTTTTAATCTAATAATTTCATTTTTAAAAATTGATTAAAAAATAAATATTAAATATTCTGATGGCTATTATGCCTCAGGAATGTGTAGGAGCACGCCATCTGCTGGTCAAGCAATTTTGCATTTGAGAAATTCTGTTTTGCGTTATTGTGCCCATAGTTCTGTGCAGTAGGATAGTTCCAAAAGTGTGGCTCTAATATAATGCTTACCTTCAGTGAAAAAGAATTGCAGGTAAGTAACTCTTTTTGGATCCTGGCCTTACTTCAATCTGAAAAATCAGGGATATATTCTTTTTCTGTCCATATTAGAGGGATTGCAAATTCATCTAATTGACATTTATTTGTCCAGAACTTTAGACCTTCCTACCAGATTATGTAGGTCCAGCAATTGTGATTTACACTTTATCCATTACCATCTTTGCATATTTGCAAGAGCAATAGCGGATACTGAAAATGTATCTCCTTCTTCTTTCACTTAATGAAAGTCTTTGGAGCACCATAAACGTTGTATCTTGTTGACCTTTTCAGTCTTTTCTTTTTCCCTTCATGGGAGAGCAACTCAAAAAAAAAAGTTTCCTTTTTTTCCTGTTGAATACCCAGTATTCAAGGAGACAGAACTCCACTACAGTTATTTTGCCTTTTGACTAAACCTGTGAACTAAAAGAGGCAAAAGTTTTCTTGCTATCCTCAGCTTTTGAGTGAGTTAGCACTTATTGCCAAAGTGTGCAGCTCTTTATTATGCTCATGAGTAGACAGAAGCATGTCAGCTTGGTTTTAGTTCATGAGGACAATTAACTAGAGAAAGGAGAAAAGTTCTTTAGCTTGGTTTGTATGAAACTATGACTAGACAACGGCTTGGAGAATGGTGAGGGCATTGTGCAAAACAAGGTCAGATTCTGGATATTCAGACCTAAAGTAATTGTTTTCCTGAAGACATTCTTAAAATTTTGGGTAAGATTGAAGTATCTTTGTTAACAAAAACATTTTGGTGTGTAAGTTTTCACAAGTGTCTCAGAAATGACTAGCTCTTCATGTACCCATGAGAGCTCTGTCAGGAAAGTATTCAAAAAGCATCTTTCCCCAGTGAGGACATCTCTTACTCGATGTTGATTAGAGTCAGTAGTTAAGTAAAATACAAGAGAAATCAGATTAGGTGGATCAGTTTAGAGAAGGCTGAGGCTGGGAAATAAGATACTTGAGATCTCTGTCAAGTCATTGCAACATCACCTCATTGGAGAGTGGAGTGTGATCACAATGTTGAGTATCAGTCATGTGGCACCTGGCAGATCTGGGCTTTCCGTGTCCCTGGGTGCTTTGCTATCTGTTCTCATCTTAGTCTCTGTATCAGTTCTACTGGAGACAACTCCCACTGTCTGGAATCCTATTCTCTTCTGATTGTCTTCCTAGTAAAAGAGTTTTCAGAATAAAGTCCTGTCCAAGTTTAAGAATGGTATCCATTTGAGAGCCACTGTCATCGTGGAAAAAAAAGTCAGTGGATTCTGCAATAGAAAGGACTCTACTACATATTCTTCACAGGTTTTAGAAAGGGAAAACAAAGAGAATGATCAGGAAGTGGTAGAAACAGTCTGGAACTTACCTGACTCTTGAAGGACTACAAGAATTAGGAGTTGAAGGTTTTGACTTCTGCTTTCCTCTCATTTGACGGCAAAAGGGACAGAAAGTCTTTTGGCATTCCAGAGAAGGTCCACAGTTCAAAAAGTTTCCAGTTTATCTATGGGGGACTTGCATATAGCCTAGAAAGCTTTTTCTCTCATCTTCTGGGACGTTCGTGTTAGTATTTATAGACTGAAAATACCTGTTTATTCTTAGAATTATAAGGAATCCTTTCCTTAACTGAAATGTCTGTGTTGTATTGATAAATGGTTCTAAACTTTTAGAATGGTTCTGATCAAGAAGTGCAAATAAATACAAGTGCAGAAGCAGTCCTTGATGGCAACAGTAGTCCTTCTTAATGATTCTTGAATAATTCAAACCCCAGAGGTTCCTTTCATACTTGAAAGGACATTTAGTCTCTTAGTTTTGCCATGATATGAACACATTTCAAATACAAGAGCAGCACAGTTCAGATTTAGACAGCAAGTATCAGTAAATATGTTTAATATCAGTAAATAAGTTTTATCTTTCCATTTTCTCTTCTAATGCCTTCTTTTGATGCAGTGTCTGCACCTGGAAATTGCTTTTCATGGCAGTATCATTCGGCATTTCAGTTGCTGAGATGTGCTTAGTTGCTTAGAAGAATTACTTAAACAGTCTGTGTGCTCTGTGCTAGTTTCCTAGAAAGTAAATGGACCCAGATGTGGTGTGGTGTTTGTTAGTAGTCTGGTTTTAATAGAAAAGCACTCAAATACTTTTCCAGAATAATTTTTTCCTAATTTCTGCAAGAGCTGATTCCAAAAAACCTATTTGTTTGAAAGCAAAAAACCTGTTAATTTTAAGAGAGGAATAATTCTTCTTGCAGTGTTTGAATCTTAAAAGTTTATATGAAAGGAGGGAAGGGGACATGATGATCCAGAAGAAATTATTACCTGAATCTCACTCACTGAGACTGACTATACTTGAGCTACCCAAAATGTTACTAAATATCATGGCTTTTTCAGATGCTTTATATTTTATATATCAGAGATGCAGTTGCTGTCCTTAATCAGTTAATTTGTGATCTTAATAATGTGTTACTTTCAAACAAGTAGAGATAGTAGGTTAGGTAGAGCACTTTTGACAAGTCTGAACTGCTAACTGGTATTTATAGAAAATATGTGTAGAAAACAAGATAGGACGTGTTTGTGTGAGGAAAAGAGTAATAATTATCTAATATTTTTGTATTTTAAGAAAAACTTGACCTATATTATATGTATAAAGTCAGCTGTCTGACTTTAAGACTGTTAAATGTTTCCAATGTGTTTTCAGGGTATGTTGCTCCTTTACTACACACAGTTCTAAAAGAATAACAGAAAACAATATACCTGGTTTCGCAGTTTAAAGAAGGCACATGCAATATTATTGTGAATGTTAAATAACTGTGTTCATAAAGGATATTTATTTCACTAGAAGAGCAGATTATGTTGAGAGGTTACAAAATTACTTCTTTTGAAAATCAATTGTTTAAGAGACCATTTAGGAAAAAATTTGGTAATCACAAATCACAGGCAAATAAACCATTTTTAGTTTCAGTATGCTTGGTTAGTAGTACCATATTGAAATTCGTAGTCCATAATAAAAATAAAGTGGTAAGTAATACTTTTGGAAACTTAGGGGTTTTGGCCTGTTTTTTAACTGTCACGTTTTCTGTGTCAAAACTCCCAAAAAGTTAACTGTGAAAATTAGGTTCCTAACATATTAACAATAATCATGTAAATTTTGAGAAATTGGTTTTAACAACTGCTGATTATGTTTATTCATTGACATTGATTGTTTTCATTTTAATATGTAAAACTTCTTACTTCTAGTACTGTTCCATTGGGATCTGATCAGATTCTTCTACGAGGAGCTCAGTTAAGAAATACTCAGTGGGTTCACGGGATAGTTGTCTACACCGGACATGACACAAAACTTATGCAGGTTTGTCACTTTGCTGTCTGTTTTATTACCTTAATTTACCATTCCGTGGTACAGAAACATGGCTTGATTCAATATCATAGTAAAATGACAATAATGGAGCATCTTTCATACTAAATAAAAGCAATAAAAATGAAGAAATTTCTTGTTATTTTTAGTCACTTAGTCCCAAATTAATTTTTCCATTAGTAAGCATATTCACTGATTCTGTCTTGTAACTTGTGCTTTGAAAACTATTTTATTAGCAAGTTCAGTCATCATAGTGTGTCTTTTTCTATTTTTGACTGCTCCTTCAATTGTCCTCATGTAGAGCTTTCTTTCAAGTACAAAGGTAATCATTCTTGTCAGAAAACAAAATGGGGAGGGAAGAGACTGAAATTACTTTGCCTAATGTTTTTGAAATATCAAAATTGAGATGTGCCTGTTGAGAAAAAAGAATTCTTTCAGATTGGTCATTCATTTTGTATTTATTGCTTTTCTAATTTGCAAAATAGTTACTTGAAAAGGTGTGATTGTATTAGCAGCTGGCTTCTATTTCACTGACTAGGTGCATGCACATTAATTTTTAATGTTTACTGTTAACTATTGGTGTTGTGTGATTGTTTAAACTTCTTGTGTCACAATTCTAAAGCTGTAATTCAAGCATTTATATGATGATGGGTATTTTTTTAAGTAAAACATCAGGGCATTTATGATGATGATGTGTTTGGGAGAATATACATTAACATGTAATTTGAAAAGCAAGAACCATGTTTCCTCATCTAATATTTAATAGCCACTGTTGTTTTTTGTCTTTTTCAGAATTCAACAAGTCCACCTCTTAAAATGTCCAACGTGGAACGAATTACGAATATTCAGATTTTGATTTTGTTCTGCATCCTTATTGCCATGTCTCTGATCTGCTCTATTGGTTCAGCTATATGGAACCGAAGGCATACTGGAAGAGACTGGTATCTTGATCTAAACTGTAAGATTTAAAATATTATATTAATATTTTTGTATTCAGTTGCCTTTCATATTTGGAAAGGAGGACGATTGCCTTCCTTTGCACAGTGAATTTTTTGTCAATCTCTCTTTTTTGGTTGTTAACTAAAGTCCTTAGGCTAGGTACATCACAGCAAGCATAAAATTTGCTGTACTGTGCCATCTGAGATGCTAAATTCAGGGAGGGTGAGATGATTTGTTTGCCTCTACTTCTTTCAAGCATTAGATCTCTGCAGCTCAGTGAGGTCTGTATCAGCATTCCAGTGGCATAAACAGTCAGCTTCCTAGACATGAGGCTAAAGCCACTTTGAGCTGTTACCAATAGATTACATTTAAAGTTGCAGTGACATTCCTGAATTTTTAAATTTGCGTGTCTTAGGAAGAGATGCTGTAGCCTTATAATTTTTACTGTGTAGGGATTGAACTAATTAATATCAGAACTTAATAGACTTCTCCTGAAGAAGATAAAAGAGGCATGAGAGGTCTCATCTGTCATATCCTGGGCAGCTGTACTTAAGGTGGATGCAAGGCAATGGGATGTTACATAGGCCTTCACAACAGCATAGTCTGACCCTCTGTGAGAAAACAAGATTTAAAGGAAGTTTTTGTGAATATACTTGGTGGTCAATTATTCAGGTTTTCAGAATTTCTGATGGTGCGTCTAGAGCCTTCTTTACTTAGGCAGAACGAGAACTAGACTTTCTGTTCCTGAAACAAAGCTCCTGAGTACAAAGCTTCTGAATGTAGTCAGCAGGGTGGGGATTTTAGGGGTTTGGTAAGTTTTAAAAGAAAAATCTTGTAGTTCTGATTTGAAGGTGCTCCTAAAGTTTCTGTGTCCTCATTTATGACAAACCTTGCTTCCCTTCTTTTTGATGCTGAGAAAGAATTTATTTTTTTTTTTAAATTAGGAAACTTAACTTTCATGTTTCCCTAGTGAGGTAAGAAAAAGTGAAATAGTTCATGGAATATTGACAATTTTCAGTAATATCAGAAAATGGCATTAGATGTGCTTCATCTGTGCTTTTTTTTTTTCTTTTCTAGGAAATATAAAAGTTTTAAGAATATGGTGGCTATTATATGGTTAGCACAGTAATGAAGCAGTTCATAAATCGTTGTTATTGCTGAAAAAAGAAACATGAAATAATGGCCATTTGATATTTTGATTTGCATGGTCTGTACTGGTTATCCATCTCAGTTTATTTCCTGATATATGCCCCATGATTAGATGAAATTCAGTTGGGTTTTGTAAGGTATGTCCTTAGAGGCTGTATTCAGCATATAGTTGTTCTGATACCAGATGCTTTTAATATGTAAGAAGCATTTTGTTCCCCTTTCCCCTTAGTTATTTAATTTTTTAGCTCCCTGGTCTTTTAGACTAGTGCTTCATTTAATGCTGGAATTGATATTTATGAAAGTCTCCAAAACCTTCTTTCCTGGATCTTAGAGTAACAACCAAATCCACATTGCATAGACAGCAGAAACCTATCTGAGGCTGTTTTTCTTTGAGATACCTTGAATACAGACAGGGAGGCCCCAACTTTTATCCTTTTGCTGTACTGGAGAGCAAACTTTCCCATTTGCATTCTCTCTGAGGTGCTACTGCTAGAGTTATCTTTAGAAGGAAAACTTTAAAGGAAAAAGTAGTATAAAACTACTTGTTTGATATGTTAATACTAACATTTCCAGTTGTTTTAGAACTTTCATTAAAATCTCTAATTTCATCTCTTCCTTTCATGGGGTATGAATTTACCTTTTTCATAGTATTTTGCTCTGTTGAGGGAGGATATATGATTGTATTTATGTGGATGGAGAAAAAATTAATTCCACTACATATTTCCCCCTTTCAAAATACAAAACTAAAATTTTGAGTTTAGAACTTGGTTGTTTATGTAGATATTCCCAGATTTTGATTTTAAAATGTAGCAAAAGGGAATGGCTGATAATTTTGTTCTTCAGAAATTGGAGATGATTGCAAAGATCTCAGAATTTGAACTCCACTATTTTAGTAGGGATTCTTAATTCTGATCATGGTCATATCTATAGGCAAGTGAGACTATAATTAATTCCGAAGTTTCTGCTTAGAGCACTTTAAAAATCAGCTCTTAATGCAATATTCTGAATACACTACGTATATATACTGCTAAATACAGTCTCAAATATTTATTTTATTATTTTGGTTTTTGGCAGATGGCGGAGCAAGCAACTTTGGATTGAATTTCTTGACTTTTATCATTCTCTTCAATAATCTTATTCCAATCAGCTTGTTGGTTACGCTTGAAGTCGTTAAATTTATCCAGGCATATTTCATAAATTGGGTAAGTATTACTTTTATGATTTCTAAAATCAAGTGGTTTGCAAGTAAATGAAGTGATGGATTGCTTGTCTATGTATACATTTTTTTCAGGCTTTTTCTAAACGTACATACTTAAGTATGCTGTTTATTTATCATTAGTGGAATCTGAAGAGGTAATAATAAATTATTTTATTTAGTGCTCTTTGATCTGCACCAGATGGATTTTTGGAGCATGTTTGTTATGATCCATTAATTAGAGAGTAGCAAAGTGAGCTCTCTGTGGATTGCGGATAGAAACTTCAGGTTCTAATATTCCCCAAAACAGGATTAAAATGAGGTTAAATATTGATACCAAAGAACTGGTATATTTTATTTAACAGTAAATGAGAGAGAAAGAAGGAAATAGCAAAAGAGGTTGGGGGGGGGGACAGAAGAGTGAGAAGGAGATTAAGTAGAAATAGGTCACCCCTCCGCGCGTCCCAAGGACATGTTGTCAGTCCTCTCCATCTGGTTTTCTTGGTGGTGAGGGTCCCCTGCCAAAAGGCATAGAACTCAATGGATTTATCCACATTTGGGCCAGGTGGGAACACCCAGGTGCCTCTGCTGGGGAGGGCAGGTTTGACTCTGTCCCTTGCAAGGCTCTGGATCAGTCATCATTTTGCATCAAGTGCATCACGTCCTCTGGTGCAGTGCCTTGGGAATTAGTCTGGGAAGCACTTTGGGGGTCTTTGATGGACTGTGACACTTCCTCAGCTGCCCCTCACATGAATGTCCTGTGGATGTGGCTTTCCCGGGGTGAGGGGGGCTTGTTTCACAGCTGAGCCAGTTTGTGTAATGGAGGCTGAGTGTTCACTGCCTCTGACCAGGCACACACACCCAAGACTCTCCTCCTCCCCCGAGTCTGCAAACCTGGCAGCAGGAGATAAGCTTGGGGGCTGCAGCCTCCCCCGGACCGAAGCCAGCGAGGGATGGTTTTCAGAACAGCTGCTGGGCTTGGCCCTCCCATGGATGCTCTCCCAGCCTTATCCATTTCTTCCCGGACCTGAGACGGTTGAACAAAAGCATCACTTTATCTTGTCTCAAGTTCTCTTAGGCAGTCTAACTCACAGTCAGGGAGCCCATTCAAGGTGGGCTTTGGTGGTGCAGCTTTTTGCGTCAATGTTTAAGCCATGAACTGTAACATTTCACTCTCTGACAATGTTTTTGTGATTTTTACTTTCTCATTATTGATATTCAGGTATCAGTTTCATTCATAATGATGAAAAGAAAGTGTTTTGCAGTGCTTGCTGGGGAGTTTTGTCCAGTTTCACATTTTCTTTCCAGACTTACCCCATGTTTTGAGGGTTTTCAGCATTTTGTTTATTATTTTGTTTCCAAAGGAATGAGGTCTATTGTACAAAGGCAATGTCTGTTACTATTGTCACTTACAAAATGTATAAAGATCAGTTTGGCATCCTCTAAATTTTTTTTCGTAATGGATTAGTGGGGAAAACGAAGGGTTTATTCTGTCTGGGGAGGGAGTGAGCTATTTTCCTTAAAGCCATGTGAGCATGCCTTCCATTTTTCCATTTTTTTTCCAAATGTAAATTTATCATAGCAATCTGAGCACTTTAATCTGATTCCTTGATCAAATGTGTAAAATAGATTTGAATGTGTGAGATATGTCATGCAGCTAAAAAGAAGAATGCATGTGAAGTAGCAGGTGAAGCATGTGCTTTATTTTAAAAGTTAAATACTTCTGTGAGCAGTCAAATGGTTTCGATTCCTTAATTTTTTTTTGTGCCATAAAACAAACTGTTAACAAATGGGAGAATGCAATTAAATTCTTCCTTTATTTTCTGTATTTTAAAGTAAATATTCAGCAAAGACTCAAAGATCTATTCATGTTAGTTCTTTTCTTCTACCCATAACTTTTCTACTTATGTGCTAGATTTTTTGTAAGAATTTATGGAAGACTGATTTTTAAACATATGCACTTTTTTTCTCTGTAGGACATAGATATGCACTATGAACCTACGGACACTGCTGCGATGGCTCGTACTTCCAATCTCAATGAAGAACTTGGACAGGTATAAAAAGAAATTACTAGTTCTAACTCTGTGTTTGAAATTATTCATGTGAGGATTTATTTTGCAAAAAATATATTCTTGCCTTAGTACTTGCTTTTCTATTCTTAGTATTTCTATTCTCTTCATTTTGTCAGATAGTTTTAAAAATACTTCACAATATGAGCAAAGTAAAGCCAGTATTAAAGGAACAATCTCTGTCTATGTGCACGTGATAATCACAGAAGATTGCAGTGTATCAATAAGGTTACAAAATCAAAGGAATTTTGAGCATTAGGGCTATCTGTGGCACAAAATTTAGCCTCAGTATATACACTTACGATAATGTGTATCTTCAGTATGTCATTTTTTTCCACATGCTCTGCATTCCTCAGAAGAGACAGTGAGTATCTTAGGGTTGAATCACAGTTTTATACATGTCATCTTTTTTTGCCACTGAAGACTGGCAGCTGTGAATGGAATGGGGGCTCATGGCTGAATTAAACCCTAGAAATTTGGGCTTAATTCTTTTTGCTTTGGAATTCTCTTTTAATACTGTCAAATCAGTTTGACTTTTCACAAGAGATCACTTCTTGTATGTTGTTCATATTACGGAAGTATGACTTAGTACAAGTGTGTCTGGGAGACAGGGAGTGCTTCTGGAAGCACTACACATTATATTTGCTCTCTCAGTCAGTTGTATTTGCAGTCTTGCTTTACAAACATGCTAAGCTTTCTGGTACACTGATGATGGGAAACTCTTGCTGTGGAAAATAAATTACATACTCATTTAATTGAATTGTATTATGAACACAAGTATGCATGTTCTTGCATTTCCTAACCTGGAAGTATTCATAACTAATTCTTTGCTTTATTGCATGGGAATGTGAAAGTTGTCTCTAGCTTTCCAAAACCGATAAATGGTAACTTGGTTCTAGCCATATAGCAAAGCAGTCCTAGGAATTACTACTTAAGAGATGTGCCTGTTGGAAAAACTCATTGGAGGTTAACATGTTCTATGACTGGTCTCCATAGAAGAGGGCAGGGCCTTTGCCTGTTGGGTTTGATATGTATGTGCAGAAAATTTTGTTCTTTTCCTAGCTTTAAAGGGAAATACAAGCTCCTCTAGTGGGGAAGAGTCTTTGTTGAATCTTAGCTTCCTTCTGTTTCATTTTTTTGCTATCCCTGCAGCTAGTTTGTTATTCACATTCCCAGACACATTCTTTCCTTTTGACTTCAGTAGTTTTTGTCTTCATTTCTTGGGTTTCTCATCAAATTCTCCTTCACCACCAAACACCAGTCAGACTTCTTGGGATCTCCACTTCCATTTTTTTGACAGATTTTTAGTTTGAGCAGATTTTTGTAGGGGGACAAAAGGACTCGACTAAAAAGAGCAGCTTTCTTCTTTGAAGTACATGAAGGTTGCACATAATGAAGAGAAGATTTCCCCCAAGAGATCTTCAGGTTTTAAGAAAGGCAAAACTTTGGTTGGGAAAAAAGGTTGAATTTTCTTAGCTGCAATTCCCACTTTCCCATTGTGCCCACATACACACACACACACACACTCCAAAAAAAAGGTAATTTTCAGCATAAACCTGATGCAGAAAGAAGATTAGAAGATTTCTTTTAACTGCTGATTTGGCTAAGCTGTAATTCTTCAGAAACATTTCTAGTAATACATAGCTTTATTAGTCCCAGGTATAATGGTGTAATGTAGTTAATTCCTAATTAAGAATCCTTGGATTCTTTTTTAAATTAGAAATAAAATTTAATGAATTGAAGTTTACCTGTGACTCATAGAACTTTTCGTTCGTCATAGATGTCTTCATTTCTTCATATATTAACTTTTTGCTTAAGATTAGGTTTAAACTGAATTTAAAAATATCACAGGTTCATGTAGTTCAGCTTTGAATTTTAAAATGCTTTACCTAGTAGTTTCTGGAGCAGGTGTTTATAATGCTAGGGACATAGGACATCTGGAGTAGGTAGAAAGAAATGTATTTCTCCTTTTTCTGTAATCTGGCATTTCTGAACTCTTTTGCTAACATTTAAGCTTTAAGAAGATATTTCTATGTCAAAAAGAAGGGTTTAGAAATGCATATAGATACTTTTCTTACCATATTGCTTCCTGTCAGAAGTTTAATGTTTTACTGGCAAAGTCATTGGTCTCCACTAGTTTCTTGCACTTCAAAAATAAGTAGAGTGGGGAGTAGTTCAGTGTACTGCCATGGACTGTAGGAAGCTTAAGTGTCCTGACATCTCAGTTGATTGATTTATTTGGAAATGGGTATGAAGGTTGTGTATCTGCCATATTTATGTATTGGTTTTGTTGTTGGCTTTTTTTCTATAATCTGTGAAAATTGCAGAACAGGTAAAAATATTTTGTGTGTTGATAGCCATGGATTGTACTGGGTATGTCACAAACTGCTGAATGTTAATGTAGAATGGATTTTATCGTTCATTTAGGTCAAATACATATTTTCTGACAAAACGGGTACCCTGACATGCAACATCATGCAATTTAAGAAGTGTACTGTAGCAGGAGTTGCATATGGGTAGGTATTTTTATATACTTTCCTTCATCTGTGTGGCTCTGCCATGTGCCTCTGTCCATATGTACCCATGGATTAATACTACGGTTAAAATAAACTTACACCTGACAATATCTACAACTAGCAGTCAGCTTTTATGTGACTGTGAAATTTTACTAACCAGAGATAGCATCACTTCTGTCACAACGTCTCTTTTTGCACAGAAACAAAAATAAAGTTGAGATACCACAGGCTTTCTGCTATAAGGCAACTTCAATATGCATGCATTTGCCATGGTTTACTCTATTTAATGTTGTTACAAAAGAAAAGTCTGAGGCTTTTAAAAACTTGCAAAAACTTGGTTTGTTATAGTTTATTAAGCCCCAAGAGAAACACCATATTTCTGCAATTTTCTCTCTGATCTAGGCAGTAGCAAAACAGTTGAAAAACATTTTTTTAATAATTTAGTTTTATTAACTAACTACTTTTTTTTATACATGATCAAATTTTTTAGCATTTGTGATTCTTTCTCTTCTCCCTGTTCTGTTTTTCCCTTGCTTCTTGTGCAGCCATTGCCCTGAGCCTGAGGATTATAGTGTTCCTTCAGATGATTGGTAAGCTCTAAAAATCATTTAGCTTCTGCTGTTTCTTGAATATTCAGGTTTAGAAACAGTGAGCAATATATTTAGAAACAGAGCTAAATGTGAGGTGGTTTACCACTCAGAAGTTATTTCAGCATTGAATTCATACAGACTGACAGTCTTACACAAATTCATGCCATTCAAATTCTATGGCATTACGTTGTATACTCTGGAATAGAATCTTTAACAGGGTCTTTGAAATATAGTACTGGCAGTCCTATACAATTCAAAATTACGTATTGGAGAGAAAGTTTTGTCATTTATTACATATTTGGTATTATGTTAAGTTTAATCACACTTTTTTACCATTAGTAATATGTTAGTAATAATCATTAATATATTTATAAAAAATCCATATTTGAGAGTGAAAAATACGTAACGTTACTGTTACTATTTTACTTCCTACAGGCAGTTTTAGAATGTTAGCACTACACAGTTCTTTACTGGAACTGAGATTAGAGCACCCAAATACACTTGGGACTAACATTAATGTCTTAACGGGGACCTCAGGAAAGATAAATCCTGGCATCCTTTCCGCTGAACGTCTGCATGATGCCTTGTACTTCTTCATCACACTTTCTTAATCTCAATATTTGCAATACCATTCGAAGTAAGCTCAGATACATCAGAGAAAAAAAAGTCATTCACAGTCTTTAAATTATCACTATTTTATTTGTTGAAAGTGAACAAGGCAACGTCACAAAAAATGGAATGTGTTGTCATCTTTTGTTGAAAACGTTTGAAGGGAAAAAAGTCTTTACCAAATTAGAATTAATACTACTTTGTTTGGATAGGAAAAAAACTGAAAAATTTCTCCCACAATACATAAAATGTAGTACACATGGACTCCCCAAAATCTTACCTGACCTGAATATCATCATTTGATTTGGAAGGAAAATGTTTCTTAAAGATGTGTAAGTGTGCTTAACGGCATACAAGTGGTTTCATTAAAATAATGCAGTGCTTACATGAAATTAAGCATGCTTGCTTATAAGCTATTTATGAAAAAAGCCTGGTTTTGACTAATACACAAAAATCTGTATGAGCACATCTGAAATTGATAAACTGATATCTGAACAGTAATTTTAAAAAAACAACCCAAATCAGTTCTTCCCTTTTATAGGCAATGAACATATTAGAAATACTTGTAAAATAAGATACTTAGGAAATTTCTTGGTGTGTAAATCTATTGCAATTACTAAAACCTGTTTGTTGGCAGTAACATTTCTAGCCCTAAAATGACTAATATACTAAATCCTGTATCTTTTAAGTCTTCTTTTTTTTTCTTTTTTTTTCCTTTTTTTTTAACAAGTTAGATANGTGTGTGTGTGTGTTAGAAGGAATTGTTTTCCACTTTGTCACAGCATACACCTGCAAATATATTTCCCTTTTTTAGCACTGAGAATCTGGAAAATTTCCATTAGAAAGCTTTAAACAGACATAGCTTAAAGCTTAGACTTTAAACAAATATAACATGTCTGAAGATGTTAACATATGGCACTTCAAGATCTATTTGCCTTGCATGTAGAAAAGAAGTCTTGGTGAAGGAAAATGGTTCAAGTTTCTCAATTATAGTTTGAAAAAATAGTCCTTGCATGGCTGTATAAAGGAGGTTTTGCATTTTATATTCCTCCATGGTAGTTAGTGCAGGAGTAAAACATCTCACTTCTGGTTTTTGTAGAGAATCTTTAGACTGCTTTTGACGAATATGGCTTATCCTTCAACTTAAATCACCAAATGTGTTTATTCTTTTGTAAGATTATGTGATTCAAAGCGAGACCCAAAGTAAATGAAAAAAAAAATTTCCTCCAACTGGATTCGCTTTCCAGCATTATTTTTTTCACTCAAATTCATCTAGATTGGCTTAATACTCAGCTGTAATACTAAGACTATAGCTGTAGTCAGCTGCAGTAACAAATCTTCCTGGAAGTATCTACATTTTTGAGCTGTCTCAGTCAGATAGAATATTTGTGCAATTTGGGAGATGCTAGTGTATGATTTTATTTCTCTAGAACCATCTCCTTCTTGCATCTCCTAAGTCCATACTTCACCATTGTTTCTGTGTCTTTATTTATCAATTTAATATGTTCATTTTTGACCATCAGAAAGCAAACCCTCTACATGCAGACTTCTCTGATGTCTGAACTGATTTGTTTACCTCTTTCAGATTTCAAACTTCCTTTTCTGCAAACATTTAAAAAGCTATTCCAAAAATGTTAATTTTTTGATGAAATGTGATCTCTTTGGGCATATAATTTTTTAAGTCCCTTCTATAATCTCATTCTAGAGATCAGAAGAAGCCACAGCCTTACATTGTAGATACATTTCTACTTCATCCTTCATTACCTGAAGTCAGCAGAGGGACTTTGCTGGATCTAACTGTGTTTATATAGACCAAGGTTTCTTTAAATTAAACTTTGGAAATGTGAAACTAGTACATTTTCAAGTCTTTTTCTCAGAGTACGTGATTGCAGTTTATTGTAGCAGCTGTAGCCCAAAACTTGTGTTTGGATCATTTGCACATAAATTGTTAAAATGATGCTAAGAATGATCTCTTTTTTACTTAATTATTTCTAGGCAGGGCCCACAAAATGGAGAAGATATAACATTTAGTGACGTATCATTACTGGAGAATCTTCAGAACAACCACGTAAGTTATGCAGGAACAATTACCTTTGTTTTGTGAGATGAAACCATTGTTCACAGTAAGTCAAAATATTATGTCCTTTGGAAGAAGATAAATAAATTGTATATTTGTACAAAATCAGCATAACCTCATGAATACTTTTATAGTTGCTGCTGATATATGTTAATTAGATCCAACCCTTTTTTTCTCCCCCCCTTTTTTTGTTTTGATGCTATGGTTCTGATGTTAGGAGTTTGAAGTAGTCTTGTGTTCTTCATTCAATAGGTGTTTTACCAATAGTCCCACTGTTCATATCATGTCATCCATTAAAGCTTTCAGGATGAGCCAAGTTAATTGACATGCTGATATAACTTACCTGGGCTTGGACAGGAGTCAGGAGTTAAGCATATACACTGGGTTTGTGCACATGCTTCCATGAGGTTGTAGCTTCAGTTCAGATGATGAAATGAAAGAGACGTTTTGGAAGCTTGCATTTGCCCCAAAGAGACAATACATTTCTCAGGAAGATAAAAAGTTACTTTTTGATCTGTTACCCACTTTCTGGTTTTTGTTTGCACAAGAGATGTTTTTACCTAGTCATAACCAGGAGCACCTACTTTAAACAGTGTAACTGTTTCTTTGCTTTTTGAAGAGTGTAAGTAAACTACTCTTTTCTTTTAAATTTTGTCTTCCCAGGAGGCTAGTTCCAGTTTAACTGGCAGACAGTGAAGCATCTTTTTCTTACGAGTGGGATGGTCTTTAATGGTAGACACCTGAGAGCAATTTTTAAGTGTATCGAAAGCAGAGGGGAGTCTTATATTTACTTTCACAGGCCATTTATATTTTCAGTGCCAGTGACAGAGACAGTAGCATAGTTTGAAAGAGGCATCAACTATTACTGCTTTTGTCAAAGTGTCCTTGGTGTTCAAGTGTTGAATCTTCAAAGTTTTCTGGTAGATATGTAGTATTAAGTATATATAATATGAGCATGCAAACTGTAAAAATGCATTTCTATGCATCTTAAAAATTCAGGTACACATTCAAGAGAGGTTTCCCCACTGTATTTTAAATATGTTCTGAAGTGCTTTGGGAAAGAATTTTTAATTCAACCTTCAGAATACATCTTAGAGGATCTGGGGGCCCAAAGTGGAAGAGAACAGGAACCTGCTTCCATTAGTGTTTCTGCACTATGGAATTAATTTCGGTTTTCAGAGATTATTGTATTTTATAGAGTAATTGTAATGTTATTCTTAGTCTACTACAAATCTGAAATACTATAAATATGCTACAAGAAGCCCTAAGTTGAGGTGGCAGCTGCTTTAAGCTCATTTGCAGGGTATACTGGGGTTCCTTTTGAACAACCAATCAGGAGCCAGTTCATTCATTTTGCAAATGCCAACTCTACTAATAAGATTCTTAGATGTATTTGTCAAGTCCAATCAACTATTTTAATTATATGTTTATTTTCCCCTCTTTTGGCTAAATAATTTTAAATTTTTCAACTTTTTACACTTTGAAGTGTCTGATAAATTCATCTAAATGGCTTCTTTAAAAGCATTCTGATATTTTAACATTTTCTATGTGATTTTTGTTTGCTACATCTGTGTAAAGGTTCTTAAAAAGTGTTGTCATATACGGTATTAGGCAAAATAAAAGAGATTATTTTTTAGTACAAAAGACAACATCCAAAGAGACTTCTGTGAATAAAATAAAATTCTTTCAATACATCATTGAGACTTACCTTCCCTAAAAAATGCTTATTTGAATTGTGCTGTGTTTGTGGTTATCTAATTTTGAATGTTAAGAAAGCAAATGCCACTAAATTCTATTTATATAACCGGTATTTAAGTACAACAGAAAGAAGTTATTCTGCATGCTGGAATTATTAAAGAGGAAGAATCATTCATTAAACTTTTGTCGGCTATTGTTTGTCTATATCTATTATTACATTTTGCTTGTTCATTGCTTAAATGATTAATCACGCTCTTGACATCTTTTCTTCTTAGCCCACTGCACCTATAATATGTGAGTTCTTGACAATGATGGCAGTGTGTCATACAGCTGTTCCAGAAAGAGAAGGTGATAAAATTATATATCAAGCAGCATCTCCAGGTGAGACTCAAATGACTTAGTCAACAAAAAGTATTCTATCAAGTCAACAAGCAAATTTTATTCAGTTTGTAGTTTTTGAAGTATCTTCCAAAATTTAAAAAAAAAACCAAAACCCTATCCTTCAAAAAAAGAATTTATATCAGGTAAAATCAGTTTTGTCAAAAAAAGATGTAGACTTCTCAGATTTTCTTTAGAAAAGACATTTGAATGTCCCGTGGATTATGTAACGGCAAAGATTCAGTAACCATACACCATTACTAAGGTGTTTTCAGATTGCTGTGGAATTCTAGAGGAACTTCTCAGAAGTGAATAAAAATCAAATCAGGAGACAAATTGATTGTCGTGGGTTTGACCCTGGCTAAATGCCAGGCACCTACAACGTTTGCTTTCTATGCTCTCTCCTGCTGCAGCTATGCAGAGGAGAGGAAAAACTAACACAAAACACTGGACNTGCTCTTGACATCTTTTCTTCTTAGCCCACTGCACCTATAATATGTGAGTTCTTGACAATGATGGCAGTGTGTCATACAGCTGTTCCAGAAAGAGAAGGTGATAAAATTATATATCAAGCAGCATCTCCAGGTGAGACTCAAATGACTTAGTCAACAAAAAGTATTCTATCAAGTCAACAAGCAAATTTTATTCAGTTTGTAGTTTTTGAAGTATCTTCCAAAATTTAAAAAAAAAACCAAAACCCTATCCTTCAAAAAAAGAATTTATATCAGGTAAAATCAGTTTTGTCAAAAAAAGATGTAGACTTCTCAGATTTTCTTTAGAAAAGACATTTGAATGTCCCGTGGATTATGTAACGGCAAAGATTCAGTAACCATACACCATTACTAAGGTGTTTTCAGATTGCTGTGGAATTCTAGAGGAACTTCTCAGAAGTGAATAAAAATCAAATCAGGAGACAAATTGATGTCCTTACTTGTGAACCTATTTTGATACTGATTTAGAACAGAGACTGTGTAATCAAAACAGAATTTTTTTAATACATTAGAAATTGTAATGAATTCTATTAGAGATTGAGAAAAGATTAATGTAAAAGGTCTGTTTCAAGCCTCTTGTGGTTCATAGACAAATTTTGAATTCAGGAAATGATGAAGCAAGGCAAAATGATTCAAATATTCTCAGCTCTGCTGAGCTAATGTGTTACAAGTTATGATGGGAGAAATTACTTAAAGTGCAGAGGTTCTTCCCTGGCTGCCACAGCTTCTTGGTGGCTGTCTCTCTAAATCCTGTCCTTCAGCAGCTGAAAGACAAGGGCAGAGGTAGGGCCATAAATAAAGCTAGCTAGGTCATGGCAATGTTTTATTGGGCATTGCAAGCAAATTCCTTTCTGACATCCTGAGCCACTTGGAGAGAACTGATTGCTATTGGAGATAGGCTTGCTGGTTTCCTCAATATAGATATTGAAAGTATCTGTTACTTACACAAGTGACTTACCACTCTTCTCTTCTAAACCAGAACTTAAACAAAAAGCAATGTACCTTGTCCAGTGCCCTTCTGAGGCCCTGCTGGGCTAGGTGCTGTGAAGAGCTTTCTCTCATTACTGAGCTGAGAGGCAAATTCCTTTCAGGGCTTGTTTTCCCTGAACTGTAAACTCATTTCATCAGTTTTAACAGGAGAAACAAAGAGTTCTTTCCAGCACCACATCTAATCTTAAAATCCATAAAGGAAAAAGGAACTCAAAAGTAGGCGCTGTGCTGATTAAATCATGGGGTAAACTAACACTTTTCTGGTTTTACATTTGTAAAATAACTAACTTGCTGCAGATGAAGGAGCATTGGTCAGAGCAGCCAGGAATCTTCGTTTTGTGTTCACTGGAAGGACACCTGATTCAGTAATCATTGAGTCTGTAAGTACATTGGAGTAACATTATCATTTACTCTATTTGCTTCTGCTTTAGTTTAAATAATCTGAATAACTGCATCGTGATATTGTCATTTATATTGACCTGTTGTTTGGTTTGTTTTAGTTATTTTGCTTGTGTTGTTTTTATTAATTCTCACCCTTTTTAAAATTTTTATTATTATTGTTATTATTTAGCTGGGACAGGAAGAGAGATATGAACTTCTAAATGTCCTGGAATTTACAAGGTAAATTTGTACTCGATGTCTTTTTGTGAAAATACTCAGAAACTTCTCTCATGAATAAAAATATTTGCATTTTTTGTATTTTTACAGGCAAAGTATGCAGGTTGTGTAGCTTTTATCTGTGTAATATGTAAACACAATATAGACAAAGCAGTGTATGTGATTAAGATTACACCTCCTTGTTTATTGTAGAACATTTTTGGAGGCTTTTCCTTTTTCATGTTATCTACATTGTGACTATTATTTTTCGCTTTTGCTTTTGCTCAAAAATTGAAAAAACCTTTGATCTCAAAACTTTTAAAAATTCTGTGAAAAATAGTATAGGAAAATGTTCGAACTTCTAAATGTATTTCTGAAAGCCCTGGCACCATATGATTTATTAAAAAGTAAGTGTATTTATGTCGACTGATTGAATTTTGCACACTTGTATAATAATGGCTTGTTTAAATATTCTAGACTGAAATTCCTTATCTTCTGAGCAGTGTCACAACAGCATTGACCAGTTAGGTTTCTTGGAATATGAGTTCATGTATCACATAGTTTGTTTCCAGTAAAAATTTTGTGTTAAAGTCTTTGGAGTTATGAAGGTACCCATAAGAAATACAAAAATACTTCTTACATACAGATGTTTATATTGTATCTGTGTATGTTGTCTGTGTTCTGAATGTTTGTGGAGGCCCATTGCTTACTTTGGCACAGGATAAGGAAGGGATTTGCATGTAGAGGAAGCTCCTTTTTTTTCTTAAAATGATTACTCATAATTGGGCCTGTGGAAAGTGATTGTTTTCCTTCCTGTCTTATTATATTTTCTTTGAGCTTAGTTAAAGAAGCAAAAAACTCAAAAAAATAAAACAATCCAATGCAATACTGGAGAGACAGACTGAAGATGTATAAATTAGGCGAAATCAGAATAGTTGCCTGTAGTTATAGTAATAGCAATATTAATATGAAACATAATAAAAGATGCAACAGAAAGAAATTTTTGTAGTTTTTAATGTCTTTTAATGTCTGTTTGCAATTAATGTTGGTTTTATATATCATAGAGGACATACGTGAATTTTTTGAGATTTGTGTCATGGTTTCATTTTTTTTGCAGGCATTGCTTGCAACAACCCAACACACCCACAGACAAGTATGTAGTGCAAAGTGCATTGCTGTTAATTTGACTTCTGTGAAAGTCCGTACTGCATTTCTGAAGTAGCAGTGAAAAATTCCTGCTTTGTTTCTAGTTTTGATCTTCATCTTGATTTTATAGATTTTTTGTTTAAACTTCTGTGTCAGTCTGAAATTGTAATTTAAACAGTAATACTTTATGGAGACAGGAGATTTGCTTTTAAATGTTAACCTTTGGGTGATTAAGTTTTTTGGTGGATACTGATCACAGAACGTTTTTAAGTATTCAGTTTTTATAGCTGTTTTTGTTCTTACTCTGCAATATTTAGCTTTGCTTGGAATTGACTTGTTGGAAGCACTAGAGGTCACCCGTGTTCCACAGCAAGAGAAATTTTGGCTCCAAAACAACTCCATTTGTATGGGTAGGAGCATGTACCTTCAGAGGAGTAATCTGTTTTGAATAAACTGTTGAGTTAAGAGTTTGCAGGTGTTCCAAGTTTTTCCCAGAAAAAATGCAAATTATTTCCTTGCCACTTTCCAGTACAGGCTAGATTAAGACTCTTTTGCAAGTAGAGTGCAACAGTGTCAACATTTGATAGGACAGTCTTCCAAAGAAGTATGTTACAAAAGTAAAACTTGGTAGACTTGTCACTTCTGCTATTCTCTTTTTTTAGTGATTATACTTGTGCCTGTGAAAAGAGAAGTAGACTTACACAACATAGTAATTATACTTTGTTCATAGCAAGGAAGTAGTCAATCTAACTAGCAGGTGAGCATACTGAAAGCATACTGGAAGTATTATACTGATAATTCTTAACCAGACAAATATTATTTCTAAAATGTGGTGCTAATCTCTGTGGAGCAAACAGTGTCTTACTAACTTGTGCTACGTTTGCATTGCCTCCAGTAGATAGTCTGCTCAGATGCCACAACTGCTGTGGTACCTTTAGTTCTAGGAAGTGAAGAGCTGTTCAGATCCACTGCTGTTCAGGGCTCCCTGTACTGTTAGGGAAGGAACTGTGCAGTGTTGTTCCTGTTCCTGTATTCTGTCACCTGGTGCTGTGACAAATAGGAAAACTGCAGCTGTCTCTTGGCAGCCCAAACCAACTCCTAGGGTATGTGTCTGCAGGGCAGGGAAAAGCAAGGCACTGTGTCAGCGATACAGAAACACAGATCATCTTATATTTGGTTTCATCCCTGTTCCTATATGCACTGTCTATATGCTATATGCACTGTCTTTTCACCTGGGACGTTGGTGAAAGAGAATAAGATTTTGAGCATGCAATTCCTTGTGTCATTAAGCATAAGTGATGTCCACTATGTGGACAAATTCCACGTCAGTCCTTGCATCAACATGTCATTACCAGCAGTGCTACTGAATGAGGTTTTGATTTGTGTCTGCTTGTTTTCCTGGAGGAATGAATTGCATTTTTAGCATCAGAATTAATTTCACTGGCAAGTATTGAGTACATATGTAGTAATAATATCTCAATATCTAGAGTATTGAATCTATTGATTCAATGACTGATTTTCATTTGTATCCCTGGGACGTAGCTCCCTAGCCTAGCAGAAACCATCTGTGATAGTTACAGTTTAAAGCTTGTCTAAATTCCTATGTTTTTCATTTAGAATGCCAATGTATTTACCTATAATTCATACTTTGGCTGGTCTGTCCTGTGTGGTTAGATTTGTGAGTAATCCATATTTTCTTAGCTGTTACACTGGGCAGACAGAAGGCATCCTAGAGCATCTGAAGCCCTACCTCCTCTCTAGAATTTATAGGGGTGCAGAATACACTGATCCCTGTTTTGACTGAAGACCTGATACTCCTAAAAGTAAAAAAATAATGAGTGGCTGATAGAGAAGGTACCAAAACCTCCGTAGTGGTGTTTGTTTTCTATGGTTGTTTAGACTTAAATTAAGTCAGGTTTTAGAGTAACTGGACCTATCAAAAGCTACTTCTGAAAGTGGCAAATCTTGTGACTGAGGGAAGTATTTCTATCCCTTTAAGATGCTTCTGTCTATTTACAATCCCATGGCAACTCCATGAGAATTACCTGCTATTCTGCCTGTCGCAGCCCAAAGGGTTACCCAGCCAGCAGCTATATAGGGATCACAACAGTGGGTTTGCAGGATTCCATAGCACACAAGGACACAGAGGCTTTATTTTCTACTTTTTTTTGGTTTTTATTACAGAGCGCTACAAATTACTGTTAGTAAAGGAATGTAAACAAGCACACCCTGAGAATGATTTGCATGGGGGTGGCTCTTAGAGAAGCTACATGCTGGGTACGAGTAAGTCGGTGCAGGACACCACCACATGCAGCAGTCAGTAGATGCTGCTAATTTCTGTATTTCACCTGGGACACCCAGGGGATGATGGTGTGTTCTTTTCTTTCAGACCAGTTTTTACTTTTCCAGATTTTTGCCGATTCCTACTTTCTCATAATATTTTCTCCCTTTTCCAGTAAAAAAAGTTGTAGCTACAGTTTCTTCTTTTGTGCATATTGATGGTATCTCAGGATGTCTCAAATTTCTAGGCTGGCAGCCATTTTCTCTGTCACTATTTCAGCAAACATCTTCAGTATTTTTCCCCTTATGACCTGGTCATCTTTATGGCTGCTCCCATCGGTTCTATGGCAAAAAAACAGAACAAAACAATGCTCTCACACTGAAAGTTATTTGTAGTAGTGCAATTTTGTGGTTTACTGTAGCTCACTAGGAAAGGAAATGAAACTGTCACAGCAATGAAAAGGCTCATAAAAAGTTAGACGTCCTTAACAGTAACTCTTGGTCATTATTTTTATTGCAGTTTTACTAAGAAAGCATATGTCAGTCAAGATTCAATATCTGTCTGTATAGCTAAAGTTTCAGAATGCTATAGGAAGACATTGGTTGTTCTTTGATACATGTTCAGTAGAATAATATGCAGCTCTGTGCAGGACTTCAAGGTTGCAATCTTCTGGTATTACAAGACAAGTACAAAATTGCTGACTTTTTACCTGTCAAGGGCAAATATATCAATTTGTTGTTTATACACACCCTAACCTACTGTAATCCCTCCACAGTCTCTGAACTGAATATTCAGGCAAGTATAATGAGTTTAAGCAGCAGTAGGCTAGATAGCCTTGGCAGGAAATAATGTGGATCTGAGACTTGCTTTTATTTTAGGCAGCTTAAATGTAGTTTGGATGATCTTAGTTTCCGCAGTGCTGTTTAAGTAGATCCCCAACTGGACACTGTCTAAAGTTTTTTTGAAATTCTGCTTATCTGAGGTGTTTTGGATTAGAGGTGAAATGGAAAAGGAGTTGCAGTAGCTAATGGCTTTATATGCTCTTTTGTGCAATATTCACTGTAACAATGTTATTTAATACTGCTGTTCAGAAATTTTTACTTGAAGCAAAGTGCACACGCAGGTGGAACTGGAAAATATTTTCCTGAACATACTATTCAGCCCCTTTACTTCACCAGTAATTATAAAATTCTTTCCTTCACCTATGTCCACATTCCTTTTACAGGATGTTTTCCATGGCAGTCTGAACTTCAGGAACTATTCATACAATAATGCTCTTTGATGATGTATAAATGGAACCAGTTCCAACAGGAACCAAAATTGTTAAAGGATCGTTTATTTCCATCTTGGTTTTACTGGGAACTGTTGTATGAGAAATGTTTTGTTCTCTGAATAGTTTCTGTAGATTTATTTAAAAAGCTGAAATTTGAAAGACTTATGGTATAAATACACATCTTGACAGGACATGATCTTGCACCTAAAGAATGCTTGTTGGTGAACCTCAAAGGGGAGAAGACAGAAAGCAGACCATGACAGTCTTCTCCATGCTTTCGTCCAATTTCTACCTCAGTTATGAGGATGAAAGGAAAAAATATTTGGATTTTGTTGACAACTGAGAGCCAGAGAGTAGTTGAAATTTGTCCAGCCCCTTTCCAGTTCTTAGCATACTGAAAACTTTGTGTGATAAATGAAACCCTGGATGACAGTAATAGGACTGCAGCACAGTACAGTGTATGAGAGACTCTGGCTGGCTGGGAAAGAAGAAAAAACTGAAACAGCCGATGATCCACTAACTCTTCATTATATTGGTCACAAGTGCTTTGTGCTTTAAGAAGCTTTTTTGTCATCAGTAGACAGTATTCAGATGAAGGTGAAAATTCTCAAAATCATTTTGATGGGAAAAAGGCCTACAGAAGTATGCACAGAAAAATAGCATTCATTTAATTGTTAAGACACTAAAACTGTTTTCCATCCCAGTCATCTGAGAACATAATTCAGAATAGATTGCACTGACTTTTTATTCCTTGTGTAATATAAGGTATATATTGATGTTATTAGGTAAAATATTGGTAAATGTTTATATTTATGAACCACCTTATATAGAGCATTTATTTCTCTTTCAGCACTAGGAAGAGAATGTCAGTGATAGTTCGCACACCATCAGGAAAGTTAAGACTCTACTGCAAAGGAGCTGTGAGTTTTATTCTGTTTTCACTGTAACAATGAATACATGCTACCAATACAAATATGAAAGCAAAAGGTTGTTGTAATTGCAGTAAAAACATAGAAAATGTGGGGGAAGGAATGCTGATATGCCTGTTTTAATTTACGTTTTTTGCCATGTAGCTGTGCAGGGTGATGAACTAGTTACTGTCTTTTTTCACTAACTGCCTATGAAGATATGACAGACCTGTTCATCCTATTCTTTGTACTGGACTAATATCCTTATGATTCCTATTAATTGCTTCCTTCTGTACTCCAAGAAAATGGATGAACATGTAGATGAATGCAATAATTACTTGCTGGGGTAGATGAGCATGGGTCACTAGGTAGATATAGTAATCTAGCATAACTGACCAGATGGGAATTCTAACCTGTCACTGATATTACACAGAAGTAAATTTTCCCAAAACCAGGACCTGTGGAAAGGTATTGTTATCATAATGCATATGGGAATGGCAGAGTTGCTCATTAGTTCTTGGTCTGTATGTTAAGTCAAGTTTGAGGGGAAGGAGATGAAATCCGGTTCCAGAATGGTTTAAGAAAAGGGAGTTGATTGAATATAGATGTCCATTTTGTATCATCTCAAGTGAAGAAAAGCTGGCTACAGAAAAACAGAGTGGCAGTTATGAAGCACTTATTTTACTTTGTGGGCTTGATATTAAAAGAGTAAAACTGCTTTCTGGCAGAAACTGTAAATTTAGAAAATCTGAAGATTAGAATGTACTTTTTTAACTTCTGAAATAAGATTATGTCTGTTAATTTTTGATGCTCAAATAATACAGTTCTGTTTTTCTGCTATTTTCCTACATGATTTGTATTGTCTACATAAAAAACCCCAACATTTTTCTGATAATGTCTTCTGAGCTAATTTATTTGTTTTGTAGGATACTGTAATTTATGACCGTCTTGCTGAAACTTCAAAATACAAAGAGATCACCTTAAAACATTTAGAGCAGTTTGCTACAGAAGGTGGGTGATATCATTCAGTGTAAAAATAAATACAAAATTCAGTTACTGCTCAGTTTTTCAATTTTTCAAGTTTCCAGTTTTTCAATTTTATGTTGCTGCAGTGTTTTACTCATGTTTGAAAATTATGTTTTAGCAACATCTCCTTAAGAAAAGCCTTCCTCTTGTTGAGAAGTTTCAATAACAACTTCGTGCTTAAAAAACCCCAAAAAACAACCCAACACACCCACAGAGTACACAGTGAAGTCTTTTAACCAAAACATATTTTTCCAGAGAGCAAACACATTGCACATTGTTTCTGTGAAGATCTCATTTCCCATGGTTGCTTTCATGTCCCACACACAGTGAATGCTGTGGGGATGGCACACAGGAAGAAGTATCCAGAGTAGGATGGTTGGAAATGATTAATGTAGTGCTTTAAGGTAGCTTTAAGCTGTATTGTTTCTGTCACCAGTCCCAATAAGGGGAATTGCCAGCATCCTTCTGGTGTGTTTTGACATCTGCAGTTTTAATCACTTTTACAAAGCAGTTGCCCAAGATGGGGAGCTTGTCTGTGAAGGTTTGTGATGTAGGAATAGTAAGTAAAATTTAAAAGATTGTGAAATTAAGATGATTGATACAAGCAGCCAGTTAGTTATGTAATTATATTAGACTTCTCAGTACAGATGGGAGCAGAAAAGCAGACTGTAGAAAGGTTTCTGCACAGTTCCTAGATCTTCTGTGCCATACCCCCTTAGTATCTCAGTAAAGCCTTATAGTGCTGTACTGTGCAGTATCACAGTATTTTAATTTATCAATGAATTGGTAGAGAGTAGTTGGAAACAAAATTGTAAGTTATAGAAATCTGAACTGCCAAGTTTTTACCTCTTCATTTTGTTAGTACACTTCTACTAGAATATTAAGATTATCTTTAATGCATCTCTAAGAAATAAAGTTACACTGAAAAGCAAACTTTATTAAAATATTTTCTTTCTAAAAAACAATCCTTATGTTTTGTTAACTGATCTCTGGCCAAATACTCTTCTTATCATGAAAGGTCGTTTTTCTGTCATACATATGACTTCTCTAGTTTTTTGTCTTTTGGTTTGTCGTGGAATTTAGAGTTTTGACCAGTGTATTAAGCAGCTTCAGTCTCTTGGTTCTACCAGTGACATCAGAAGCAAGTCACAGATCTGTTTTGTTAGTTTTTCATATCAAGATCTCTGCAGGAAACATATGGTTAGTCTTAAAGAATCTTAAAGTTAGAATAAATTATACGATAAAGTTGCAAGCAGAAGTAAAACCAAACAAATTTGACTGATGGTACAGCCCACAGCCTCAGACACACACTGGGGCTCTAGAAAGGCTTAACAAGAATTAGTCAAGAAAGTTATTTAGGTGCGAAGTTAGTTAGGGTCATAAGGCAATATATTTGGTTACCAAAAAGACAAATCACTATCTGCTGTCCTTTGTGAATTGCTGTGAAAATTTCAATCCAGTTCTTAATTACTGTTCTCATTCTCATGGTACTACTCCTTAGCAGCCAGGTTGCACTAAATGAATCAAAAAGTGAAAAATTCCACCTGTCTTTAGAACCACTGTACATATGTTAGTATTAAAAAGTTTGTTTAGGTACTTTTTGTATCCTTCTTTTCAACAGATGAAAAGATCTACTGTTCAGAAGACTGGATTTCTAACCTTTTAAAAAGCATAAAATTCAATCTTTAAAAAAAAATTACATATCTCTGGAATCAATTAAAAAATTGGTATTTATTTTTGCTTCAGATTTAAATTGCAGCCAATGGTCCTGCAAAGTTTCTCATGAGTATCCTTTCATGTGGCAGGACAGTATGTCCTTGGCATTTGCTGCATGCTCTTGGTGTGTTGTTCAAAAATGAAGTGGTTAGCATGGCTGGCATTTATATGTAAGTGTTTATTAAGCTTGAGTGTTAATGCCTGCTTGGATAAATAGAAAAATTGTGTGTAGTTTTCCTGTGTTTTCCAGTCTGTTTAGAAGCAGGCTTAATGATATTTTTTTTTCCACTTTTTATTTGGAAGATTCTCTTACATCACAAAGAAAAGAACCATATTAAAAATAGAAAAATAATTAGGCACTGATTTATAAAAAGAAAGCCAATATCTTGAAAAAATTATTTTCTGACATTCCATACACTTGGATTTCTTTTCTTCATTTTACTGTCATAAGAAAATATGTTGAAAGCATTGTGAAATAGTATCACTGTTCCTTTCCTCCCCTTCACCTATATTCACTGCTTTGGACCTTGTTCACATATCCTTACTATGCAGAGAAAAAATACAAATTTAGTTGTTAGAATGCTAAAATTACACATGGTTTTCATCCTGAAGATACTAAATTACTCTTATATCTAAGATGTGTATTATTTCCTGCCCAACTTCTTGTAATTTCAAAATTGCCACCGATGCTAAGCTGTATGCTCCAGAAAACTGTGAACAAATAAAGGTTACATTTAGCCACCCCTGGTTATGGTGCTGGTCTTCTCCTAGAGCAGAGTGGGCAAGTGGCCAAAGAGTTAACTCCATTAGTCCTGCCTGCCCCCCTTCTAAATCTACCAGCCTGCAAACTGTGGCTAGTATTTAAAGCGTTACACCACCCTCATTCTCTAGAAATCTGGTAACGTGAAAATGAACTGTTAGAAAATTCACACCTAGCTGCTTAAATTGAATGTAAATGTGTGTTGTCAAAAAATTAGGTATTTCTTAAAATCATGCAGTCTCAAATTCTTACTGTAGTGCTTAATTCAGATTTCCACTGAAGGAAAAAATCTGTCAGTAATAACAACTAGCTCAAAGGTTGTTAAGTAAAATCACCAAAAGGTACATAATGATTTCATTTTAAGAATTTGGAAAGCTGAAAAAATCTTCGAGATGGGAAAATTAAATTAGGGGATTCAAAGTTGTCTTCTAGATGATAAATTTCAAACTAGAATTTCCTAAGAATATTGACGAGGGATGAAGAGGGCAGTTGTAACCTTATGCTGATATATTTTAACGTTATTTCTTTCCAGCATAGCAACATTTAAGTTTATAATTTTTTTTTCTCAGAAATAAAATTCAGTTTTACAGTTTTAATGTTTCAGTGTACATACTTGTTCAGCAAGTGTTGGGATTGCTTCATGTCTTGTTTACAGTTTAAAGTAAGTCAAATCTTACATAAAAATTGATACTTTTTCCTCGAAGTACATCACCTGTGTTACATTCAGCTTCTTTGAAACTGTTACTCTGTTGAATAAACTGCTATTTATAGCACATTTTTATTTTATGTATATTTTAAAAGTTCTTCAAGATGTGCAGCAGTAAGTTGAAAGGCATAAGCGTACATAAAATACAGAATAAATTCAGCTTTCAAAAGTTCCTTATTGCAGGCATATCAGGGAAGGGACTACCAAATACTGAATCATTATCTGCTTTCTTTTTAGGCTTAAGAACTCTGTGTTTTGCTGTGGCTGAGATTTCAGAAAGTGATTATCAAGAGTGGTTAGATGTCTATCACCGTGCTTCTACGGCTATACAAAACAGAGTACTCAAACTTGAGGAGAGCTATGAGCTAATCGAAAAAGTATGTGTGACTTGCTGTAGCTTTCTGGGGTTTGGGTTGGTTGGGGGGAGGATGGGGGTGGGCAGAGGGATGAGCAGAAGAGTGGGTTCATAATTATTGTCATTATTATCTTACATGAAAAGGGAATCACTATTAAGGAATACTGGTTAGACAGAAAAAAAAAATCTGGCAATGTACTGACAATTGTGTCTTGTAGTCCTTGCAGTTTAGATAATCAAAATGAAGGAAAAGTTAATCTGACAAAGTTTTTGCTGCAAGCAGCTACCTTGCTAGAAAGTGTCAGTTATAGGTTGAACTACTGAAAAGGGTTTTTTCAGAGTGCTTCTATCATGTGAAAAATGTGTAGTAACAGATAAACAACATCTGCTTTGTTATATAATGATTTTGGAACAATGGAATAGTCAGGATTGGAAGGGACTTCTGGAGGTCATCTAGGCACAAATCCCTGCTCAAAGCAGGGCTAGTTTTGCTTGCCCAACACTTCGATGAAGTTTTGAGTATCTGCAAGGAGGGAGTTTTCCCAGCTGCAGCAGGTAATTTTTTTGATGCTCAACAAAGTGTTCTTTCCTTTTTCTGAGTTAAATTTTTATTCTGCTGAATGTGACTGTTGCCTCTTGCTCTTTCACTGTGTGCCATGCATTTTGGTGAAGGATGGCCACTCTGCCAGCTTCAGTTAGCAGAATGAATGCCTCCCTTAGTCTTATTTTTTTTCCCCATGTTAAACTCGTCCTGCTTCTTCAGGCACTCTTAATATAGTGTGCTCTAGGGCCCTAAGCTATTTTTGTGTCCCTCTGTTGGATTTGCTCCACTTTGTCAACCTTTCCTGTGCTGAAGGCCCACAAAGCTCGTCCCCAGATACAGCATCACAAGAGCAGAGCCTTGAGTTTCTGGCAGCACTGCTTCTGGAGTAGCCAAGCATGTGGTTAAGACTTCATTGCCTCAACAAAAAAAGGTCCCATGACTATTAGATTTATAAGGAAAAGGAGTGCATGAGACCAATAGTGTTTGAAGTTTTGATACTTAAATTTTGGGGGGGTAATTTTTGGGTTTTCTCTTTGGAAAATATAAGAGAGATTAGATTGATGAAACTACTTAAAATTCAGAGCCTCAAGAACCAGTGGTGTTTTATTCATGACAAAAAGGGTGAGGGTATATAGCTTCAGTCACTTGTGGAACATCGCTGAGCAGTTTATCTAGGTGTGACAAAACAGTCTTGAAACTATGTGACTTTTTAATGCCATGACAAGCCTGCTACCTTTACAAATTTTTGTATTGCTGCGCAAGTACTTCCTCAGGATGTAGCATGCAGGCCATGCTGCTGCCAGGATTGCACACTAGTAGAGTTAGAATGGTGTCTTTAACATTTAGCTAGTTTTAAAGGCATAGAAATAGAAAGTATAAAAATGGCTGTATTCACGAAAATTATGTAGATTTGCTCCATAGAAGTTAAAATCAAACATAAAGTACTAAGATTAAGATGAATTGACAGGTATTTTGGATTTTTTCTACAAAGTGAAGAGAAATTGTTAGAAGAGAGAAGGCATGGTAATAGCAGTCCTGAAGCCTTGAAATCAGATAGGTGCCCCTCAGGGAAAGGTAACTGTTGCTGCACAGCCTTCTGAACTTGTGAATAATTGGTTCAACTTTGGTCACACTGTGCAGTTTTGTCAAGCCATGTAGATGCCTAAGTTAAAGCTTATAGGAATAAACTGGACGTTCTTTATTTGTTGATACCAAATCTGATTAATGAGTTTAGAGAGCATTAATGTTGTCATAAATACTGGAGTTAAATAAAATAAATGGAAGATTGAAATTGAATTTAAACTGAAAAAACATATATGTACAAAATATTTTATGTTCACAGAATCTTCAGCTGCTTGGAGCAACAGCAATTGAAGATAAACTACAAGATAAAGTGCCTGAAACCATAGAGACACTCATGAAAGCAGACATAAAAATTTGGATACTTACTGGGGACAAACAAGAGACTGCCATTAACATTGGTATTATATTTGCATTTATTTGGTGCCTTTGTTACAGGTTTAGAAATAATAGCAGTTGATGGAGTAAAATTTCTTCCAGAATGGAAAGTTGTCTTGTAAAAAATAATAATATTATATGTCATTCCAGAATTTGAATGTGAGCTTAGTTTTAATCACAGTTTTAGGGGAAGGGTAGGGAATGGGAGATTCTGCCTCTGTTAAAATACTAAAAGCAAGAAAGTTATGTTAGAGGAGGCAAAAAAATAGACTTTTTTATAGCATATGGAATGAATTAAAAAGAATGCATTGGCTTTTGACAGCGAGAGGGAATAATAAGAGAATGTAAGTATTCTTAGTTTCCCTTCTCTATTTTTCCTTCTTTCCAAGAAAGGTGAAGTAAAGTACTATAACCTTTTAACAAAGGTTTATTTTTATTCTTTCCTTTTATTATGAAGGATGGGGAAAGAAGACTAATTTCAACAATGACAAATCAGTATTTTTAAATAGTTATACATGAAAGCTGCATTTAAGATTTAATATTCTTTGCATGTGACCATATCAGCACTTTAGCTGCAGCCCAGATACATGCCCAAAATAAAGGCTTATTTTAGTCATATGGATCCTTTTTGTTGGCTGTTATTATCTCCAGTCTTAAAGAACTTTCCATATGCACATGATACAGTTTATCTAAGGTTATTTTAGTACTTTCAGGTTTGCGTCAATACACATAATACTAATATTTCCAGTTTATTAAGAATGGTGATAGGTATTTTTGCCTAGGCAGCCTACATAATTAGCATGCAATATGCATCCTGTTTAATGCATCAAAGAATAAAAGAATGGGAACATGTATATATGCAAGTTTTGTATGAAATGCAAGTTGCTTTCTAAAAATCTACAAGGCTCAGGGAGATCTGTTTGTTATTTTCTGTAACTCTCTTTAAAGCACCTCTGAATAAGGCAGAACAGTTGCAAGTTTCAGCAAGGGAAATTCTAACTGTTCTGACTTAGTACCTGTATGTACTTGTATAAAATGCAATAGTATTCTTTTTATCATTGATTTCAGCTCGGGAAATCTTTTTTTTAATTCTGTCTGTAGTTGTCTTACAGGAAAAAAATGCTTTGTTATGTTATAATGGATTTTATGGAATGGATTTTTGAAAACAAAATCTTTTCTAACAGGTCACTCTTGTAAACTTCTGAGAAAGAACATGGGACTAATTGTTATAAATGAAGGCTCTCTTGATGTAAGTAAAATCTTCAAAGTTCTCAGTTAGTGAAACATTATTTTATTGCTTAAAATATCCAGACATCATGGTGGAGGTGGTGTAAAAAAATAAGTTGGTGCATCTCTTTTTCTGGACAAATGTAGAAAATTCTGCCAAAATCGTGGTTTGGGGGAATGTTGTTTATGTTTGTTTTGGGGGATTGCTTTCTTAATTTTTGTACTCCATGGTTGGAAGACTGTATGGTCTTTGTGACAAAGTGTTACTGAATAACTGGAGAACAGTCTACACCTTCTGAAATCACAGTGTAGCTACTACACAAAGGGATTTTACAACTGTGAGCAAACAAATTCCATGTAGTAGATTTCATCCATGCAGGCTTAAAGCCAAGAGCTTCAGATTAAACAAGCATTACAAATAAACCACTTCTAGTGTGATGATTCAGAAGTTCAATAAATATCTATCAAGCAATATCTTTTTATAGTAAATTTATGTAAATATAGTTTAAGAATAAAGGGTAGTACCTGGAGTCGTAACTGCACTGTACTCCCTATATCAAACTGGAGTGTCTAGATTCCATAGAGATTGAGAAATCCTTTCCTTATATGCCCAAAGTACAGAGCACACAGAGATGCAAATACCTTGTGGCAGCTGAATTTGTATATGGAAACTAGTCAGTTGCAAGTCTGGTTTTGGTGATACCATATATAATGGTTTTTCAGCAGCAGGTGAATGTCATCCGAGAGGCAGTTCAAAAAATAAGAGTAAACTAGCTCGATGCAGATATTTTAGCAAGAGACTATTTATAAAATTTTCTGCCTCATTTGATAGTGTGCATTTTACTGTTTGGTGAATGTATATCTTGTGTCCTGCCCTTTGCTTGCTAGTGTGGTTGTAATGATGTGTCAGTCTCTATTTTTCTAGTGTGACTGCATGAATCAAAATTACCTTGTAAGTTCTGATAGAGGAGTGGATCAAAAGAGTTGAAAGAGTTGAAACTCTTGAAAAGAGTTGCTCTGTGGCAGTCCTCTCCTCCTTGTCTGTGTAAAGTATAGCCTCTTGGCTATATAAAGATGTTGATGGGTTTATTTGAGTTAGGGAGTTTGGCTTTTCTTGGTCTGCATACTCTTCTGAAAAACACTGAAACATTGCCCTGAGAACAGTGGAAATAATAAGTGCATGCTTCTTCCCCTTGCTGTTAAAATAATAGTACATGTCCCCTGCATACTAGTGGCTTCTCCTAAAACATAGCTCACTCAAATCTAATCCCTTTATGAACAGACAGAGTCCCCTGTCTCTAAAATATGTAAAAACAGATTTAACAAAACAAATACCTCATTAATTTGGTCATTGTTATGACCTAAGCATGCAAAACAAAGGACGTTAGAATAAAAAAATGTATTTGTCCAGACTGTATCCCAGCTCTGTGAACTGAGCTTACAAAGAATATGCTAAAATAAAAGATTCCATTTTATATGAACAAATACCCTTATTTATGAAATTTAAAGAAAAATACCTTAACCCCACCCACCTCCCCACTCCCCAATAGGCATTAGCTGGTCGATACCTGAAAGCATTTAGGTATCTCAGCTTTTCGCAATGTTATTTGTTTTGAGGCTCTACTCCCATGAACATCTGCTTAGCTTCACTAACAAAATGTGAGTTTTGTTAGTCCATTCTTATAGTTGTATAACAGAGCACTGGATTTTATTTGCCTTCATATTAGCCTAATGGACTGCTAAATTTCACTACAGTACTGTTAACCATAGACAGAAGTCATAATATAGCCTTATTCTTTTAATTGTGAATTTAAACTGGAACTAGAAAATAGTTCAATTACCATTCAGTTTCATTGAAGAATATTTCAAGGAAATGGTGTCAAGTGAATAAGGGACATTTTTATTCTGCTTTTAATTTGAGGCACATGATTTCAGCATAGAGAGTATGCCCGCAAAGGAATTTTAAATATGACAGTTTTACAATTGGGACTTCGTTTTGTCTTGGGATAGGGTTTTTTTGGTTTTGATATGTAGCATGCTTGAATCTACCTGATGGCATGTCTGCTTGTGATAAAAAATTAAGGTCAGTTTAAACAGAAGAGTTCACCACTAAACAGTATCCCCAAGTGCCACCTCCACAAGCATAGGCATCTCCTTCATGATACTCAATGGTAGAGCTGCACTGTAGCTAACTAAATGTCAGTGGCCTTCCCAAAGCAGGCTGCTGCACAAATACAGGTGATTGTGTTGTCTACTGAATGGAAGCTGAAGTTCTCAGTACTGAATCACAAAATAGTGACTTGTTTAGGTGTGATTCAGGCTGTCATTAGCAATTCAAAAACACAAAATATGTTCCTTTTTATAGCAAGTGCTTGATGTTATAATTGTTAAATTATGTAAAAATATTAATTTACTGTGATAGAATTATCAGTTATAATGCCTGTACTTATATTATGAATTGTGTTTGTTTCCTTTTTTCCAAACATTTAGAAAAACTGCGTATAATAGCGAATTCTTGTATCTCTACATATGTGAATTGTCCTTTGCATTATTAAATAAGTTTTCTGTACACCTGTGTCATTTGGCAAATATTTATGCAACTGTTATTGCCATTCAAAAAGCGTTAAGAGTTCCACCATAACTTATATGCGTTTTTTTGGGCAGAGTGCAAGAGCAATCTTACACAACATTTCTACTGCCTTTCTAGTAGTGCAGCTATTGCAAATATCCTTTTCACTTTATAATATTTGACAGCAGAATCAAAAGGCAATTTCCTCAAAAACCAAAATTCCAGTGTTTCTGATCATACTGAAAAATTTGGATTTAAGAATATTAAGAATTAAAAATAATGGACACCATTTTTTTGTGCAACAGGGAACGAGAGAGACACTTAGCCATCACTGCAGCACTCTTGGTGATGCTTTAAGGAAGGAAAATGATTTTGCTCTCATCATTGATGGCAAATCTCTGAAGTATGCTTTGACATTTGGAGTGAGACAGTATTTCCTGGATTTGGCTTTGTCATGTAAAGCTGTTATTTGTTGCAGGTAAGGTTTGCATTATTCTCTCTCTATGCTCTTTTTATTGACATATAAAAATTAAGAAACTGAAGTTATGAAATACAGTCGTTCAAGTGAAATATCACTGTAGAGCAATCTGCAACAGAGTGTACATGTCGAAGTCACTCAGATTGTATATTTCCAGAAAAATAATTGTAATCCATTGAGAGTAGTCTCAACAAGATTGAGACACTAATGTTGACCTTGAATTAATATTCTAGTTAACTGCAGGTTTAAGCACATTTGGATTCTTTTCTAGATCTTTCTCCACAGTCTACTTTTCTGTAAACTGTGGATTACAATGTGTAAGAAGTGTATGAAAATGTTAAAGGTACTACTCAAGGTTCTTTTTCTTACCTGAAGCTAACGAAAACGCCTTTTGTAATCATTATTATGCCTGCTTATTATGGGGTTCCTTTATGCAACAAATGCTTTCATCCTTTTCTGTAAATATCAACTATTGCAGCTATACGCTTCCATTGCTCCATTAAAATAAATCAGATTCATCTGAAAAATCTGTTCAAAATTGAACTATTCTTCTGCCTTGCAAAAGGACACAGAAAAGTAATATTACAGTATCCAAATAATCACTGGTTTAGTCTTTCTATCCTTTCTGTAAAGAAAATGTCATCCCACCAAGGAATTTTTTAATTAATGTTTTTGTGGTTAAGCTTTGTAGCCATGCCCCAGCCTGAAACAGAATTTGAATTTCAGACTAAGGTTTTACTGTCTTTTTAACTGAGATATTACACCGATTCACAGTTTATACTGTGTATAAACACTCTCCGAATGGCAGTAGGAAAGGGTATCTAACAGATCAGTTGGAGTTTTCTGCTTGTTCTGCTAGGTTGAGTTTTGCTCAATACAGTAACAAGGAGATGCACGTGGAACTGATCTTTCAAAGTATATTTCTTTTTCTTCTCTTTCCTTCTTTACAAAATATGTTTTATGCCCTTTGAAGAGGTAATTTTGCTGTTTCTGTTGAACTGTGGAACCATTGCTTTGTATTCTGTACATAAAGCTGTCTTTTAGTGTTTACATTTTTGTGATGAAATAGCAAAGTGCAAAATGAAAGTTTCTGTTCTAGTTGCATTCTCTCTGCCATTTCTTCATTTTACTCTTCCATAATATACTTAGATCAGTTGGTTTCAATGAATATCCAGATATATGTCTGACATATTTTGTGGTTGTTTAAAAATTGGCTACAGAGTTGAAACTAAAATACTTGCTCATAACACTCACTGTTTTAATGTGCACGTTTTTAATATCCCATGCTTTCCAAAAGTCAAAATTATGCCAAAATATTTACTTCTGTTAAATGCTTCATTTTTAGTAACAAAAGCTTCATTTCCTTGTTTGTGAGCTTGAAAATAAAGAGTTTTAAATGATAATTTTTAATTAAGCTAAATCACTTTAAAAAAAATTTATATATGTATAATCCAGACTAAACAAAAATGTAAGCCTGTTCTTCATCCACATAAAGGCAATATGCATCTTAAGCTCTCCTTCGTTCCGAAAGTGCATGACTTTCTTTTAAGTTTCAGACTGCATTCACTTGTTCAGAAGCGTTGGATTCTTCCTAAGACTAGCTGTCCAAACACAGATGAAGCTGACAAACACTCAGTAGACATCTATTCTTTAAAAAATAAAAAAAAATTTTAAAAAATCTGTGTATGTTATTAATTCCAAGCAGATGTTTGGCTTAAAGACTTTGGCAAACTGAATTCCAACTCTATATTGGTTTCAGAGTAATATATGCAAGAAGAATGTTAAATGGGTTATTCTGGAGTAAAAATGTACAGCTAAGAGTGAGCAAAATTAACAAAATACTTTTTACTGGTTTCGCCATCAATGTGAGGCAATGAGAGTGCCATCTTCCAACTGCCCCTATAGCATTGTCTGTAAAGGAATTAAGGCGTGGTTCCTGGGAAGCTAAAAAGATGGAAAGGAAGTACTCAGGTCACGAATCTTCTGTCAAAGCTGGCTATAGCAAGTCTTGGTACAATTCTCAACAGCAGAGTTCAAATAAAACATGTACCAAAAAAACATAGAAATATTTTTTCATGTATGTGGACCACAGAATTTTTCAGAAGGGCTGTTGCCCAGAAACTTTTATCCCAAGTTTTCCACAAGGCTGTACTCGTCCCAAGTAGCTTTTTCAGAAGTCTGATAGGGTGTTTTCTGCTGGCCACTGAATAATGTGATTACATAGCTACCTTCCATTTGAAGGCTCTATTATTTTTCATTCCTTTATTTTTTTAAATACATTTTTAAACTGTTCTCTGTAACACACTTGGTAAGTTGACTTTCTTAACATAGAATCCTCTTGTAGCTTTTAAGTAGTCCACAGTTCAGAAATATTGTATATTTTGATTAGTAAGAATTCTAATTGTTACTATAATTTACTGGTTTAGACAAAAGGTGATTTTTCATGACTGTTATATGAATAAATGTGTGTATCAGGACATAAAAAGCATGTCTGGAAAACCTTGGTTTTCTCCTACAGTTTTCAGCTGTGTTTCAGTATAATGATGGACAACCTTAGCTGACTTAAAATAGCCTTTATTTTAGTGGGAAAAGGCTTTCCTTTCATTGGAAATTATGTTGGTTTGGTGAAATTTGCCTTGCTAAAGGACATATTCATCAAAATTTTTCAAAGACTATTTCTATTTTTACCCTTATTAGTTAGCTTTTCACAAATCTTTGTAACTTGGATTTGTTAATAAAAAGAATGGATAATAGCAGTGTGATGTTAGAGACTTGGGAGTTTTATGAACTTGTTTTCCACTCTGCTGCTTTTACCTTTTCAATGAACACAATGAAATTAGTCACAAGCCTCAGTTTTCAATTCCAAGAAAAAATTTGGTTTCCAGTTTTAAAGTTCATAGCTTGTCTGTCATGTGATGTAGTTATGCTGTCTCTGGTTGTTTTGGTTTCTAAAGTTATTTTCTAATTGCATTCTTATTCAGACAGAATGGAAGGTAGCTGATATGCCCATTAGCTTCAGCAAACATGTAATTTCTTGTTGGTTGTGGTTTTTGTAGCTATGGTACAGTTTGCCGATAGCTGGAGAAAGTAATGGCCAAGTTTTATTAGTACCTGTGTGCGCTTAATGGAGAGAACATAACTGATGCTTCCGAGCTCTTTAACCATAAAAACTTAGCACTGAATGTGAAGAATTTAATATCTCTTTTATGTTTATTTTAAAAGGGATGGCAGTTTTTTTCTGTTTCTGTTTATTTTAAGGGTGAACAGGAAGAAGTGCAATGAGGAAATTTATGCGACCAGTGGGAAAAGAAAACTTTTCCTCTCAAATCAAGGATCAAAAGTTTGGTCCAAATTGAGAGCAATGCATTGTAACCTGTAATGTCAGTCTATCCAGTGTCAAGACAGCCAAACCATTTAGCCTTAGCTGTAATGCCAGAAATCACTGGACAGGCAGGAACATTTTATTATGGCATGTGCTGAAAAATAGTTTGACTAATGTACTTAGGCAAAGAAAAATTGTGTTTCCTTTGTAGGTGTCTTGTTTTTATTATTGCCCTCATTAGCCCTAGTTTTGTGATCTTAAAAATCAATTAAAATAAATAGGACAGTCTTTTTTGTCACAGTCACTTACTGGATTTGATGGAATTCTTTAAACTAGAAAAAACCTTGTCCTTCAGGAATCTCATTAATAATATAACAGTATCATTTTCTCAAGTACCATGAGGCCTTCACATACTTATGAGAATGCTCCCTCTGGGAGCCTCAGCTTGCAGGTGCAACCCCAGCATTACAGAGATGCCACAATACAGCAGAATTTTTGGTGCCTGGTGGTCTGGTTCTTTTTGTTGCTGAGCTCATGAGTGCTATACAGCTGTCTTGGTTCAGGTGAAAATGTACTCATGAACTCTATAGGCTGTGTTGCTTGGCAGTGTCTCAGTTAGCAGCAATTATTTAGAACTAATTGCTCTTTTGTGATTTTCCTTTGCAAATTTGTTCCCTGAAACTTAGTTTCTTGTATATTTCTGTGGGTTTATTCATTTTTAACCAGGAAGATTTAAGTCCGGGTTATGAGCATCCCCTGCATATAAGCATTAACCCAGAAGTTTTGTTACTGCTGGGGAAATCTCTCACAACCCAAATTGCCAAGTTCCAGAAGTTTATAATAAAAAAAACCAGGTCTATTGCGTTGAGTGAGCATACAGAAAAGTGGTAGGAAATTAATTATAAGTACCTGGTTTTACTCCAGTTTTCAGTGTTACTATATATCCATCTTCACACAGGAGTCATGCTTTGGTACCAGAATTACTGTCTTTGTAGGAAGCAGTGAATGGTGGTGGTTTGGGAGACAGACTTACAGAGCTTTTTGCTCTTCATCTGCTTTCTGTTTGTACCGTGAGACAAGAGGGCTGTGATTTGATCCTTGACTCCAGTGCCAGGGTGCACAAAAGCAGATTGCCACACTGCTTAAGGTTTGCTCCCTATTTCCCTACCCTGTGAAACACAGCAGTCCTAGCAAATAATTTCTATATACTCTTTTCAGTTACAATGTCTCAAATACTACAAGGACTGAATTTCAGCTTGCAGAGTGGAACTTTTACAATACAAAATTGGAGGTACCCCCGTGACACATACAATGGTAGATGTAGGCAAAACTGATATATTTTCAGTCAACAGAGCTGTCGTCCCTGGAATAATTTGTCCCCTCAACTGTGAACAGACCTTGTCTTTACAGATAATTGAACAGTCCTGAAAGGAACAAGGTAGAAGTTACCAGCAGATAAACTAAGTAGAGGAACAGGACTCAGTGTTCAAAGTTACTTCCTCTAATTTATCAATGTAGGCTGAGTTAACAGAGTGGCAGTCCACTCTGTTTGTTTGCTTTGAAATCTATCTCTTAAATATCTTGTTGTTTGTGTATAATTAACATATTTAAACAGAGAGGAAAATAAAAAGCATAACAATAAACTGTGGCAAAATCTGCAATTGTTGTAAGTTGCCACTCACAGTGGCAGCATTTGGGGTTCCTTCCATTGCTGTGGTTTAGGGGCCCATTGGTGTTTGGCCTTTGTTTCTCCTGTCCTGTTAACATCTTGCTTCAACAAATCCATGTTTTCTATGAATTTTTCTGTGAATGCACTTTTAGCATATACCCTTGGAGGGCAATAACAAGACCACTGACCAGGATCTTAATTGGCCTGGGTTTATTAGCTTTACACAGAATATAAAGTGTGTTTTAAAAGTACATGCATTTGAAGGTCCTGTATTAAACCCATCTCTTTGTGTTTTCCCTTAGGGTATCACCACTTCAAAAATCTGAAGTTGTAGAAATGGTTAAAAAACAAGTTAAGGTAGTAACTCTAGCGATTGGTGATGGAGCAAATGATGTTAGTATGATACAAACAGCACATGTTGGTGTTGGTATTAGTGGGAATGAAGGTCTACAGGCTGCTAATTCTTCAGATTACTCAATTGCTCAGGTAAGTCAATACACTGCAAAATACTACAATAAAATATTTTAAAATATTATTAATATTGGTGTATGTATGTTTTGACTGTATGTTTGTTCATTTTTCATGTTTTTTGCAGTTCAAGTATTTGAAGAACTTGCTGTTGGTTCATGGAGCCTGGAATTATAACAGAGTAGCTAAATGCATCTTGTATTGTTTCTACAAGAATATAGTCCTTTATATTATCGAGGTAATTTGACAGTACATTAAATTTTACTTCTTGATAGTAAAAACTTCTATTTTGAGCTTTTGATTATTACATATGATTTTAAAGAAGTATTTTAACTGTAAATAAACACATTTTAGTATTAGAATATTGACATTTTTAATGAACTGATTAATATTAATGATTGGTTTTTACTTTAAAAAGCACAGCTGTTTTTAAAATGCACACTAAATATTGGTAGTAAATGTGTTTATAGTATTTCTAGCTTCAAAATGCTGTACATGTAACAACATTGCAGTAATTCAGGAATTCAGTCACAAGTTTGTCTTGAATTTTTCAAGAGGTGTTTGTGCTTAAGCTCTTTGCGCTAGTGTCCGTGGCTGTCTGGTTGCAATCTGAAGCCCTTTCTAAGGTCTCTGTTCCACTGCAGGGCAGTTGCTGTTCAGAGCAGTGCCCAGGGTTTTTACAGACAGGTTTAGTTCCACTCTTGGGTACCTTCCACTTGCTGATGGGGTGACTGTGGGTGCTTGGGCTCCTGTTCGAGAACGGGGATTCTTTCCTGAAAGTAGCTGACCTTGTTTCTTCACCTGGGATTTTAAGGAGTGAGATCTGGAGAAAAGTACAATCGTGTGAGATAATTGTGTTGTAATAAATGTACATTTATTGGTGGGAATGGTTAGAACAGCATGTATAGTTTTCACTGCTTTCATGAGCATGTCAAACTTAAAATTTTGAACATATTTTTAAATTAATTTTTAGATTTCCTCACTGCCCTCCCTTCCTTTTCTTCCAACAGCTGCTGCCTTTTTTATAATCAAATATTTATATATAGTCATTAATTTTATAATTGATTCAACTTTATATTCACAATGAAACTTTGAGTTAAAAATGTGGAAAAAAATATTTAAGTTTTGCAAATCTTAACCACAAAATAAGTTTTGGGTAGTCTTATGTATTTTTACATTAACAGGATTAACAGATACTCTTTAAATTTTCATAGTCTTTTAAATACATTTTCAAAATAGTATCTTAAATGTGCAAAGTAATTGTTCTGTTTTACTGGAAGAAAATGCTTTATTTCTGTTAAACCTGATGTAAACATTAGATTAATATTTCCAATTTTGATACTTATTTATGTGACCTTACACTGTTGCAATATTTGAAAATACTTTAATAATTTCTTGCGTACAAAAGTTGTAGCCGAAAGAGTGCATTTTTCTTACCATATTTTTACATTTTCTAAATTTTCCTTTTTTCTCCTCTTACTGTGTTATTAGTGCAAAAAGATTTCTATCTAAGTAGCAGCAATTATGTAACCTGTTTAGAAAAATCCAAAGTAGGAAGCTATAGAAAAAGCAAATTCACTAAAGATCCTTTTCTGCTTTAGAAGTGGCAGATTTTAGATCCTATATTTCAAAGGCTGGATATCTACTTACATGATCCAACTTCCAGAAATACTGATTAGCAGCAGCTCTAGAAGTATTTGAAAAAAACAGTATTGGTGTATACTTTGTGCTTATAGGAAGCATGCAAATATGGGCTTTAGAACATGCGAATTTATTTTTCTTAGTTTTCTGTCACTGTCACCAGTTGTAAATTTCTAACTTAAATCAGCTGTAAGTATCCCACTATTAGTATTTTTTGAGAAAGAAAGTTAAATTCAAGGTACAGAGATCATAGTCTAAAAACCAAAAGGCTAGAACAGGTGGTCTCTGCCTGCTGAGCAGATGGAAGGGCAAAGTGATGATTTTGATATGGGTTATGACCCTTTATATATAATGCATGCAAGCATTTTTCCATATACACTTTCTCTGGAAGACAGGATGAATTCTATTTGAATTCCTGTATACCCAATGTTTATCAGCGCAGAAAACTTTTCAGAGATGTTAATAGCTCATGTCAATACTGTGAGTGAATGGGCAGAAATTCATCATTGAATGTCTCCAGAAAGGACAACTGTCAGTCTTGAGTCTCTCTTTTCAGTTTTTTGTACAGATCAGGCATGGGAGCAGAGAGCTCAATGAGTATTTGTAAGCTGCTGCTTAATATGCAGAAATGCTACATCAGGAAAACTTCTGTGAGGCTTTTGTGGCCACACCTCCTCTGTCTTGGAGTTTAGAAAATAGTACTGTGAAAGACACGTCTGGAAGTTACTTTAAACAAGTTTCCTTTTATTCTGACAATAGCTAAAAATACCTACCTCTATTTAATAGATGCGTATCCTATTTTTAAATGTCTGCTCAGTACTAATCAAGAAAGTAAAATATTATTAATCTAAAATACAGCCATTAGCCTAGACATTCATAGGCTGATATGAAATTGGTGTCATTGGCTTCCTGCTTCAGAAAATGATAAAGTTCCATAGTAATACTCAGGCGTGGTGATCAGTGCTTATTGGCATTTAAACTCCTTTTCAGAAGAATCTGGAAGTGGTCTGTAATAATGTTTCTCTACTCTATGTCTTGATGCAATAGCTACTTAAATATGGGCCTCATCTTTGTATAGTACTAGTCACAATGATTATATTCTGAAGTATCAGTCTAAATTGCAAGTGCAAACTCTGCATCTCTGGTAGACCACTAATGTGCTTTATTAAGCTTGTACAGAGCATCACACTCACCTAGGGTAAGCCTATGCAGAGTCTCATACTTATTTTGGAGGGGCTGTCATTACTTTATAATGATGGTTGAGACTGAGATTGATCTCATGATTGAGAACTCCTTTGTGGGTTGGTTTCAGTTTTATAATTACCAGTACTGTGTACACTCTAGTGTTAAACTACTCATTTTATGAAGTTATGCAAATCACCCTTTGACATCAGAGGAACAAAATTTTCCTATTCCTATTTGTCATTTTGCTATCTAGTAATAACTAGTAATAACAAACATTAAATAACTGGTTCATATTAAATAAAAAGTGTTTGCAATTTAAAATATAAGAATAATTTTGAAGGTCTGCTTAGGTCATTCATGTTTCTTGTTGGGGAAAAAATCAAATGAGAAAGACCAAGACAAACAGAAGAAACAGATGTGTGGAGCTGAGATTTAAAGTTCAGTCACAGATGTTTAAACATGGCCATTTGTAGCAATTTAAGTGATACTATGGTAATAATTAATTTATTAATTAATTCGAGCTGTAATGAGTTTCTTTATTCCATAAACTTTGGATGATAGAGGGGGGATATTTTCCCCCTGCCCCAAGCTCTTTTCTTCCCACTACTGAGTTATTCACTTTCTGCTGTTCCTTTCCATAACTGGAATTTACCATTTTGTTCCAGATTTCCTTTGCCTAACATATGAGATGAATACCCTTCATCATATTGAGCCCCATAGCATGCATAACCCCAAACATGAGCAGGCTTTCTGTGCATACTCGCACTGGTTCTGAGCTGCAGAGTTCAGGTGCTGTAGTTCATTATGCCATAGCTTACTTGACATGTGCAAACTGCACCAAGTTCAGTTTGAAATGCACAGCAGAAAGTGATTGTGCTCCTGCCCACGTTTTTGCATTACATGGTTGGAAAACTTAAAAATACAAGGGTCTGCATTGAGATCCATCTCATTTTAGATGGGCTGGGGACCTAAATCATAAAATGAAAAATTCTGTAGCCGCTGAACTACAGAATGGTCTGAATTTTCACTGCCCCTTCACTTCTATAGTCTGAAATAATTTCTAAGAACAACAATCTCCTCTCCTTCTCTGTAGGGGTGCTGGATTAGTAATTTGAGTTGTTAAAGTAGGACCTATACCCTAAGGGAGAAGTGTTTGAGTCTGCTCCTAAACTAGTATCATGTACAATATTCTAAAAACTTATTTTGCAGGTACAGCTGCCTTCATTGTCCATCTTATCTAGGATGAAACACACTTGTCCATGAATAAATTGCCCACTGCAAAGCAAGTGTTTCTTGTCTTCTTGTCATTCTCACTATTAATAATGTAGTAAGCTCCATATTACTTTTTTTCATATATGGTTAAGAGTGAAATTTTCTAGAGTCCAAGGTTCCAAAGTTAAGGAAAATAGGTGGCTTATATTTTTCCTCTCTTATACTTTGAAGTGGGGGCTATATTTGTCCTTCCTGTTTTGTTTTTTTTCCCCACCCTCTAGGTCTTCTAATTTGAAGTCATAGTTGTTCTTAATGTGAACATTCAAATACTATCTTGTAAACAATATAAAATTAATGTTTCTGCTTAGATATTAAAGATGTCTTGTCTCTTGACGTCATATATCTAGTATTCCACTAAATAGTAGCGTTTCTAATAGAGATCACTGCTTTTAGCCACATTGAAAGATTTCTTCTTTACACACTTTTTTGATAGATTTTGTAAGAACTTCAGAACCTAGAGATGCTAGCAAATTTCATGTCTCTTTAGTTTGCATCTAGACCTGTGACCAAGATATATTCCAGTCCCTTATTACACTAGAATGTACTAAAATGCCTATAACTTGTGTGCTTTCTTTGGAAGAAAGTAAACACTAATATTTCAGGAAGTCAGTATTATGCCTTAAAGGATTTCTTTACAATTTACAGTGAAACTGTTTTCAGTTTAAATACCTTGAAAGTTCTAACATAATTTCTGTACAGAATAAGCCGAAAGGAACATAGGTTCTAAGAAATAAAAGGATGCACAGCATTTCTGAGAGGCTTGGTAGCAACTTCATATATGCCTTTCCATTGTAAATTAAAATTTTATCCTAACTACTTGCACTTCTTTTTAAAAGTCACTCCAAAACATTTTCAAGTATTGCTTAACATCATTTACCTCTAAGAGCAGTCCACATGTGGAATAAATTCAGTGTATGTATTTAGGTCTTTCATTTAAAATTAGAGTTTTATGACCTTTTGCCTGCTAGTTGAATCACAGTACAAAGTTAATGTCTTTTCCAAATACTCCTTGGTTATGAGGGGTCAAGTATATGTGTGCTTGTGGTCTTTTATTTTCTTCCTAGAGAGTAATACTTTACTTAAACTCTGTCTGAAATTACCAGCAATGAGATGTGCACGTATTTATGACCACCTACTGAGTCACATATTTTCCACCACCCTAAGCCTTTCAAATTAAGATTTCTAAAATTTACTCCAGTATTTGATACAAACAAGGCAAAAAGAGCATCGATTGTACTGATGAGTGCATAATTGATTGTTCTGTAATGCATAACTGATTATTTACTCATCTTGCCCTTACACTCAGCTACTGAGAAACTGCTGCCAACAAATGTCTGCTAAATTCATCACAATTAAATCATGATTCCTATTTTAAAAGTCTCAATTCTGTTAGTCACGTTTGCTGACAATGAGAAAATGAGGACTACTAATCTGTAGGTTCCCCCTCCACCAGCCCATATTTCTCAGAATTTTTATTTAAGAATTAAGTCAGCTTAAATCACTCTTAAAAACTTAACTTGACATTTCTTCTGAAAATAGTTACCTCCTTTGAATGTTTTCCTGTTTACATGGAATTGGTCACATATCTGACTAGATTGCCCACTATCTGTTCTTGATTGAAAGTTGGGTTTATCGTAGATTTTTTTCGTATGGGTTTAAACCAAAACATTTTCAGCTGTGTTGTAAATGTGTTCTAGGGACATCCCTTTTCGCAAAGCTGAGGAAAAATCTGTTTACTGTACCTTGCAAGATATTTGAGTAATACACGGTTCTAATCTTTTGCAGGTCTGGTTTGCATTTGTGAATGGCTTTTCTGGACAAATTCTATTTGAAAGATGGTGTATAGGTCTTTACAATGTGGTAAGACAATTTGTGTGATTTTAGTTATTTTTAACCATGGAAGTTTCTTGATTAAACAATCTTTAAGTAAGTCCTCACCTCTAAAGTTTCTCAATTTTTTGTTTTTAAAACAATTACTAGATGTTTACAGCAATGCCTCCGCTAACTCTTGGAATATTTGAGAGATCCTGCCGAAAAGAAAACATGCTGAAATACCCCGAGTTATACAAGACTTCCCAAAATGCATTGGACTTTAATACTAAGGTAGAAGTATTTTAAAATCAAATATAATAAAGCAAAAATTCATAGGAATTCAGTAGAGTTAACCTTTTTCTTCTGTGCTGCTCGTAATTAGAAATGATGGGGATTTTTATTACTGCTATTTCCAGGTGTACACTTGTTAGTGAATGGTACAAATCATATATATATATTCATTTTAGCAAGTATGGAAAGGGACAACAAGGATTTCATTTTTTTTTTTATCCCATTCTTTTTCCTCTGCTGGTAATAAAGCTGTCTTCTGTAGGCAGAAGTGATTAGATCTCACTGTCACTGGGCTCTATGTATTTGTACTGTTATATGGAAATGGATTACTGAAGCCTGTGGAGAAGTGTTGCAGAGGACAATAAGAACTGTCACTAGATTTGTAGAGGGAGGGACATGGTACTATTCTTTGTTGATTTGGAGTTGTGGTTTTATGGTTTAATTTTGAGTTTTGGGAAAAAACACTTGGAGTCAAGAATGTGTCAGTGTGGATCAAAAGGAATCTCAGGCTACTTTTGGTGGGAAATGGGTGACATTCATTAGAGAGAATAGCACAAGTTGTAGTAAAAGAATGTAGGACTCTTCAATACATATAAATATATAATATATAATATTATATATATATGATTGTTTTTATATATGTAATATATATAATATAATATAATATATAAAATTCCTACAGCATTGCCCATAAACAATCTCTTAAAAAACCTGAATTAAACTTGTTCCTGAATCTGTAATTTCATGAGTATTTGACATTTGTAAGAGTTCCTTTTGATTGTATTTTTTGTAAATGCAGTTGTGACATTTCAAGTAATCAGTCATGTTGTGTTGAACTTGGGATATTTTCAATATATCCTTGAATTAAGAATGCCTATGTGTGATGGTCTTTACTAGATGTGCAGCGCACTTATCTCTTACATCTGTGCCACTTGTGCTAAGTAGAATTACCCCAATATATTTATAATTATTTGTCTAAACTATCTTTGTACACTGAAGCAGATGAGGTTTTTCTCCTTCTTCCTTGTTTCATTCCTTCACCTACAAAAACCACCCTGAAAGTTGTAAGGACACTAGGTGACAGAATCTCTTGTGTTCCTGTGAATGCTTTACAAATCTGAGACTTTTCATGGTCCCATGAATATACACACTTTCATGTTGTGATAGTTTTTATAAATAGGATAAGAATTGGATTCTTCTGTTTCTATAATAAGCTTTTAATGTTTTTATTGTTGCACAGATGTAGTGTTGACTTAATTGGAAATTCTGTGGCTGTTCCCATACAACACTTGCTATGAGTAAACGTCTACAAACTTCCCAGCTACAAAATTCCCACCTATATAAGTTGAATAGTTGGTGTTAAAGATTTGGAAACATTACTGCCTTGAATATTGATGCAGATATTTGTTATGGTAAAAGGGATCAAAGGTTATGAGGTCATGACAGAGGTTAAAGGATTAGCATGGAACAAAAAGAATTGGTCAGGAAAATGGAAAAGTAGAACTAATTTTTCTTGCACCCACCTGTGCTTTCTGTCAAATAAAACCTTCTGGTAATGACATAGCAAGAAGGAGAGACAAAGGTTAATGAGTAGCACAAGTTTAAATGTGCAAAGTATTGGAGTATAAATTGGATCATGCAACCTAGTGTAGCTGTATAATCTAACAAAAGACGTTGAGACATTGTGGAAAATGTGAGACAGGCAACTTAATTTCAATTGTTTGAACACCTTAACACCCAAGATACACATCAGTTTGTTACAATAAAATCCATGATAGTCAAAAGCATTGTTAGTGAAAAAAACATAGTTGCCACACTGAAGGAAATGGACTACATATTTTTATTGTCTTTTTATGTCATTATGCAACATATTATGGAAAGCATTAATAGGTTGTTTATCCTTAGTACAGTTCTTTGCAGAAGGCACCTTTTACAAATTAAAATAAGTGTTAAAGTAAAACTTTAGCTGTTCAGCAAATACATTAAAGGATTTATATGTTCAAACTGTGCTCTTCAAGAATGGACTATGTTAGGAGAAATTTAAGGAAGGTACTGATATTTGTCCTTTTTTAATTCCTTTGTGTGCGGGAATATGTATGTTAGGCGTATGTGTAACTCAGGTTTCGATTTTTCTACAACCTAAATTTATTCTTACACTAAATTATAAAAGCTAGAATCCTTTTTAACTCCCTACTTAGAATGTAGCAATTGTTCCAGCTGTCTGGTTTAATTTAATTTTTCTGATGATATTCCCATATGTTTATATTTTAATTTCCCTTCTGATTTGAAATTAAAAGGAGGAGATAATACACACTTTTTTCAAAGCATAAAAATAAGCAAATGACCCATGAAGAGCTAAGAGGCAGAAAGTGCCTGTCAGTTATATGACTTCACAGTGGTGGCCTGACAAAAACACATTTTGTGAATCTAACACACGGATAAAAAGAAAGGTCAGGGTTCACAGAGCTAGTTTATTGCAAATGGTTCTCATGGATTTTCTGGTTTCTCTTTCTTAGGTTTTCTGGGTTCATTGTTTAAATGGCCTCTTCCACTCATTCATTCTGTTTTGGTTTCCACTAAAAGCCCTGCAGCATGGTAAGTATTATGAAAAATAAAAATGAAAATGTTGAAAAGTACAGAATATCTATATATTATCTTTTTTCTAAGGGAAGCTTTATAAATACTAACAGTTCAATTAAATTGCAAGATACCATTTCTAGAACTAGACCAGATGCCATATACCTAAAATGTTTTATTTAAAATCTGTGTAAAAGTAGGAATATTATGTACGTATACATTTGACAATCTCAATAGTGTTTATGTAAACTGAAATGAGATGGAGAAAAACAGATGGCTATTTAATTATGCTTATTTTTATAAAATACACCACCATGGTAAATACCTGCAAGATCCTAAAACGCTACAATCCCTTGTATCGTCTCTTACATTGTCAACATTTATTTTTGTTGTGCATACATTCTCTCCTGTTACTTCAAGGGCATACTAACTTGCTAGTTTATATTTCTAGGAATAGGATTGTGGCAGAGGAATGGTGACATCTTGGACTGCTCAGTCCTGTCCATCTTCTAGTTCAACTGTTGTTTATGCACCTGAGCTGCAGAAGGAAGTGGGATGGTTGAGAGGAAAGTGGTGTTAATTAAAGGAAACTTGAAAGCACTGCTTCCACTTTCTGGGAATGTTTGGGGCTGGGAGAGCTCTCATAAAGGTGGGGTTTTGTTTTGCTTCCAATTTGTGGGAGAAACAAAACAAGTGTGTACCTTGAAGCTTTTCTGAAAATTAGTCTGCTCAGTTTCGGTGATCTAGCCAGGCAGTCTGCCGTGGCATCAGGGACAGAAATGTTTTCATGGACGTTTTCAAACTGTTGAGACTAGGTAGTGAGACAGCCACAGTTGCTTGTGCCCCAGAAGGTTAAGAGAAAAACTTCTTGCACAGTATTTTACACTCAGTGCCTCCTAATGGGTAAAGGGAGGTATGTGGCAGCCTGTTTTCTCTGAAAGGCCACTCATATCACACTGAATGGGAGCTCAGCGGCAGCAGTTTGCATTGGAGATGTTTAGATAGGCCAAGAGGAATGAGGTCCCAAAACATCAGTGCATTATCTAAAACCATAATCTCAAATCCAAACCGAAATCCCTGTTCAGAGCTGTAGAAAATCCACGTGAGAGATTTATACATTACACCATGGAGAATTGTTTAATGAGTATATGTGGTGTTGCAGAGTAGAGTTCATGTGTGAAAGGCAAAGCTGAGACGAGAACTTGTGCGAGCACTGCAGCTCAGCCTTCTCAGCCCACAAACCCTGGGCTAGAACTGACTTGATGGCAAGTGATCTCTAAAAGTCTGAACAAATTGCCTTCTGCTTTCCCCTTTCATTGCTACAGAAAGGATGGCTAAGGGAGTAGAATTGGGACCTGGAGGAATTGTGTACATGGTGAGGTGGTATAATCAGTACCTGGCATGGGTCCAGGTGCTGCACAGAGTCTTGCATGAAGGAGTTATGAGTGCAAAATAAGATGTGCTATTAATTCAGTCTCTGGTGTCTGTGTGTGTAAAGAGGAAAGGGAAATAATGCTATTCGTTTCCTAAGGAGGAGGTAATGAGTACCACAGACAGGAACTTCTGAGAACAGTCCCAGCCTCCACCTTCTCTTAGCAAGGAAGAGGTGTGGGAAAATCCTGAAATGTAAAAGGTGCAGCTGGGTTTTGTGAATAAGAGTGCTGAGTCCCAACACTCTGGCCTGGTGGAAATAGACTTAGCTGTCTGCCTATTCCTCTGTCTTATTCTCACTATGCTCTTTACTGCTTGATATATATTGTAAAGCAATGCCATGCATGTTTGAGCAGGTATTTATTAGAATGTTGAAAATCAAATCTTGAAGATGATGAAAATCTGTTGGAGACCTTCTCTTGGTCAAATTCTCCTGTTCAGTCTTAGTCTTGGCTGTCCACCTGTTTGTTATCAGTCAGTAGAAAATTTCAGACTGCATATATCATAGTAGAGTCTATCTAGAATTATGTGATAAGAGAATAAGTATGGATTTGTAAGAATTGTTTGTCAGAATTGGCTCCATGTGACCTTACCATTGTACAGTACACAAAACTTACACTCCATGTATTGTCATGTGGGTATTAAACGTGTGGCATGAATCTTCACAGAAGCTTCTTCTGATGCAATTTTGTCAAATGGCAGAAACCAAACTTAGATGTACTAGTAAATTCATCAGATCTTTTGTATAATCTTTAAAATAAGCCATGGTCTCAGCTTTTTTTTTCAGGCTTCAGCTCTTGTAGTCCTTCTTGGTGTGCTAGTCTGTCCAGGGAGAATGTTAAATAGGGGAAGTCAGAAATGTAACCAATATCACTAGAGCTGAGCGCACAGCCATGGTGAGGTCCTCATCATGGAATGGGAGACAGCTAGGTTAAGGAGGACTATTTGTATGCATTTTTATTCTAGTATTTTTGTGTGAACTTGTTGCCTGCTGTCTCTTCCAGAATATCAGTAAATAGATAATTTTTTTCTGTGTTAAGCTGTCTACACAAGTCTTGAAAAGCTTTTAGAGTGGAGCGCTCTTCATCCACAACCAAAATGGATTTCATGTCAAGCATATATAAAGATGATATGAAGGCTAGAAAAACATTAAATACAAATATGAAAACATACTTAATTAGCAGTATTTAATATACCATAAGCCAGCTGAGGTAGTGGAAAAATAAGTGTTTTCAACTACAGGCCATTTTTATCGGCATTTACCACCATTTTTGTCACCTTCCTCTGTGCAGCCTAATCAGAGTTATAAATCCATCCCTCAATGCCCCCCATAGAAAGATACCTTTATGTTTCTCTTTCTCCCAATACAGCTTTTTAAAAAATCTTTCTTTATTATTCTTTTCTTTTTTTATTGTGTTTTACTTTCATCCTTATGTACTACTTACACAGCATTTTGGTATCTATATATAATGCAGAAAAAAGCAATATCCCAGTGCTTAGAACATCTACAGCAGTGTTATAGTTTAGTTGGCTTAGTTGCAGTATATGAGCAATCTTGAATGTTAAAGCCACTTCAAAACTGAACATGTGAAAATGTAGCCACCTCAGTACTTTTAATTCAGAATGAGGAATTTCCACATAATAATTCAGTTGTCAGTTATCCCATGTCAAAAAGAAATTAGACAGAACTGGGATCAGAAAAGCTTGTGCTGTAAAAATAGTCATAAAGTTCTGATAAATAATGGAAAATTCACTGCTTCAGAATCCTGAAGTTAGGAAACACATGTGGTTTTTATGAAAATGCGATTTTTTTATGAAAATGTGTCTCTTTAGAGCTCTGTCTCTTTGCATAACTGATGTGCGTGTGTTTTGATATGTGCCAAATGGATATGTACTTATATGAATTCACATATTTGAGTTGGGTAAATTTTGAAAATTTTGTGGATGACAAGCCTCTCAAGAATTTAAACTGAGTATATTTTGTATTTTTACTGTAGTTGAATTAAGAAATATGGATAAGAGCAAAGATAGGTTTCCATACCAAGAATATCAGAATTTGTGAAAATCTGACTAAGGTTTCTGCTTATCTGTATCAATCAATATACACTATAACCATTATATTTCATATTTTTCTAAAGGTAAGATACTATATCTCTGACATTAAAGTAACTCTAATTCAATTGCCACTGAATACATTGTTGATTTTATTGACACATGGTGTTACAAAAAGTTCCTGTTTTCTGCGTAATCCCTGAAATCCCTGAAAGTTTTAAAGCTCTAAACATTGTAAAAGTCATAGTTCTCTAGTGTTCAGTACAGCTCAAGATGAAATCTGCTAGTACCTTGTAGAAAGTGCTACCATCTATTTTGTATCAAAATTAAGATTATATATAGTGCTGTTATGGATGCTGGCATGTTTTTATTTTTATCCTGGTTTCCTTTTCCAGGTACCGTATTCGGCAATGGCAAAACTTCCGATTACCTCCTCCTGGGGAACACTGTATACACTGTGAGTCTATATTGGCTATATCTTTAGCTTTTTTTTAAAGATATGGTGTTATTATTACTATTAATCCACTTCATAGAAGATTTAATTTAGTGCAGTGCCTTAATAAGAAGTGCAAGAAATGGCTCTTGAATGGCTCTTTGAGAAGTTTTGAAGTGCACTTTGTGTTTTAATTCCCATTTTTAAAACAAATCAGTTTGATAAAGATGTAGAAGATACATTTGTCCTTTACTGTAAACGGTCTGGTTTTTTTCATAAGGGGAATTATAATTCGATAATTAGCATAATTATTAAGTTAAGTTTCTGCATTAGAGAAATCTCAGGTTATTGATTATAGAAATGGTTTGTGGACTTCTGAAGATACAAGCTTGTTCTGTTTCTCTTAATTTATCATGAGGCCTTAAAAGAGGCATTGAGCCACATTGAACAAAGGATGTGGGATGCCTTTTCAGAGGCAATCAAACCACCAGAAGTATACCTGACCCATACCTAACAGTAATCTTCTGTTACTCTTATAGATACTAGACATTATTGGGTTTTTTCTCATAATCTTTTATCTCCTAGAATAAATTAATAAAGCTAAGTATTTGTTTTTCACTTACTAGATATGAATGTTACTCAATAGAGGATTTTCCAAGATGTCTCTTAGAAGCAAAATTAGATTGATGCTTACTGTCCTCTGTTATTCAATGTTAAAAGTTTAATTAATTTTTCAAGTTCCTTGCTGTTGACAGGTACAAAAAAGAAATTAGTTCTTCCATTAAAGAAAGGGGGCTGTAATATGAATTCTCATCAAAATAAATTTCCTTAGGGAATAAGGAAGTATCATGACTGAAATAAAAGGAAAATATTCTAGACACATGGTGAAACAGAGGTCACAATGCAGCTGAACTGTTACCTTCTGCAACCGGTTTTCAACAAGGAGAACTGAAACTTGACCATCCTGAGAGATTGATTTCTTGCTACTAACCTGCAGAGTGGTCAAGAATTTCCAAAAAAACCCCTATTTTTGTTCACTTCAGATTAAAAGTCTGGGGATATATAGAAGTTGCAATTCATGTTTTCCTGCTCTTGCACAGGAATTCAAGGAAATCTGGAGCATACGTGAATTTTGAGAGACTCAAAATGTGGTGGAGAAATTTTTTTCTTTTTTAAATCTGTGCATGTGTGTGAAGTGTATGTGCAGTAACAGTTGTCAGTCATATCAAAAAAATTTTTTGTGGTCCTTAACAGCACAGTTGAAATAAGAGTATCAGGATTTCAGAATTGAAAGTATAAGCTTTTAGGTGAAAGCCTTCTGGCAGTATTTGCATCCTTCTGTGCACCAGACATAGTGAAAGATTGGTCATACATATTTAACTATTTGCTTCCAGCTTCTGATTGAAGTACATCTCTTCTGAATTTCTGAGGCTGCTTGAAGTTCAACACAAACAAACTCACTGACAATCAGTGTTGCCAACTTGTCCGACAAACTAGATTTTAAACTATAGCTGTTAGAGTTGGAGCTTGGTCTTTGTGACTCCTTTTTTCAGCATCATGTTCTTCAGATTCCATTTAAAGCAAAATTTGTGATACACATTCACAAGTGAGTTACAAAATGAAATAACTATTTCTTTGGTAAACAGAAAAGTTGTTTGAGTGAATTTCAAAGAAAGGAGATAAACAATTTTCCTGGATCAACTAGTCCTTGCTATGGGGTTATAAACTTTCCCCTACTAAAATGAAGCAAGTCCTATAAACATATTTTCAGAGACTGCTTCATAAAGAGTATAAAGATAGGAAAAGAGTAAAGCTGAGAGGGAGTAATGAAAATGACATAACAGACTTATTCAACATGTTATTTGTATGCAGAACATAGGTCTTACATTACCAGCATTTAACTCTTGGGCTTTTCAGGGTTTGGTGCAGATGACTCATTTACTAATGAAGTGAAGAAAACTTTTGGTTATTTTTAAAGTTTAGACTAATGTAAGCTTGAACAATTGCAAGCTTTCAGTCCAGCATCTATGTCTTCTAAATCTGTCTTGGTGTAGAAAGTAGTCATCCTGTCTGTAACTGGAAGTTCTTCAATCTCTACTGAAGTAGACTACTACACTTTTCACAAATCTTTCTGTGTAATCGAAATGCTGTCAATAAAGATGTTAGTAAGAGCCAGACTTACAGAGTTCTAAGAAGCAAGGATAAGATTTCTAATGCAAAAGAAGAGTTTTCTAAATCAAGTGAGTGGTCATTATTAATGGAAGCTAGTAATTCTTAGTGTTTTATTATTAGTTCATTATTGGTGTGTATCCTTAAATCTTCTAGTGGCAATTTACTTTTTTTTACTTCTCCTGAAAGTTTAACCAAATTAATAATTTCTATATGTTAAAATTCCCGTATTAATTAAGAATCCTCTCTCTGCCTTTCTCTCCTTCAGTTTGTGGTTCTGACTGTGTGTTTGAAGGCTGGATTAGAGACGTCATATTGGACTTTGGTAAGTAAATGTCTTTACCATATTCTCAAATGTTCTGTGAAATATGATGGATGAATAATTGTATTGTTTTCTTCTTATTTATTATATTGCACCCTGTAACAGTTTGTCAGTCCACACAGTAGCAAATGATCGTTAATGTGTGGAAGGACAGAATATCCATGCACAAAAAATAATGCTTAGTATTGAAAATTAGGACAAACATAATACTTAAAGTAGAAAAATCAAATTACTCTGGACTTACTGTAACTGAATTTAAATTGGCTCAAAATGCAGTAATATTGCTGCTGATAGTATCATTTCCCTTTAAGAAATAGCTAACTGGAATAGTAGAGTTAAATTAATACAAGGCATGGAAATTTAATCCAATATATCAAAATAGCGTTGTAAATACCAAGCAGCAAAGATTTTATTTTATGTTACAATGCATCTGTGATAATTGTTCTTTTGTTTGTTTGTTTGAACAGTTCAGCCATATAGCTATCTGGGGAAGCATTGCACTTTGGGTAGTGTTTTTTGGAATCTACTCTTCTTTGTGGCCAGTCATTCCTATGGCACCTGATATGTCAGGAGAGGTAAAAGTATATTTTAACTAACATCCAAATGTGTGAAAAAAATATTGTTTCAATCTTTGGTACAGACCTAATCTTTATTGGATCCTTCAGCTAACTAGAGATGCATATGTCATTCTGTCTTTTATACCTTCAGTACGGTAGCCATATTTATTTCAAATATAATGAATTTTTACTCTTGTGAAAATGGAGCTCAGCTAACAGGCTGGGAGTGTGTGGTCTAATGAAAAATAATAGACAGGTAAGCTGCTTTGCAGTTATTAGGTAAGCTTTAATTTTCTAAAGAAAATTCTTACCAAATCCAGAACTCAGAATTACAGTGCTTATTTTTCTGGAGCATTTCTTTATAATGAAGTGGCACAAGTAGTACCCTGGTTAAGGCTGTTTCTCGTCTTGAATTTTACAAATTTGCCAAGTACTTGAAATTGTAAAATGCCTCAAAAAATTTGAGGTGCCATGACATTGTATGAGCTGCTTGTCATGCACATTTCCTTTTCTATTAATGCGCTGCTTGGAATGCATTATTGTACTGTTATGTTTAACCTTTTGACAGTAGCTACTGGTTTCTCATTCATTTATAATCCCATTTGTGTAAACCTGCTCTGAATATTGCAAATTGGATTGAATCCATAGAAGATGCTTATTGATGCCTTATCTGATCTAATTGAAACTACAGTCCCAAATTCTCAATACCATTCAGTTCCAGAAACATCTGAAGTTAAGTATTAATTTCCCAGACACTAATGTCTGCTTCTGGGCATGACCAGTACCTCCTGAGCTGAGAAGTTTGGTGTGTATTCTCAGTGGGAATCAGAAACTGAGAATACCTGCTTCTGTCAGAAAGGTAATCTTCTAATGGCTCTCAAAGCATATCAAGTCAATCAAGCCTTCCACCAGTAAAAGAGTGAGTCCTTTTAACTCCACCACCACTGCGTTATAATTCAGCAATTTAAAAATTCATGCAGAATGTGGGAAATGTAGGTGCATATTTCTCCCTCTACTTGAAAGTAGTTGAGACTCATAAATCCAACCTCCTTATATAAGCAGTTACAGGAGAAAATAGTATATAGGCTGTAGCTATAATATATATTTCTGTAGCTACTACATTTTAATGGAAAGCACAAGGTATTAGCTTAAATTCTTGGACACCTAAGGAAAATAATTTGAAATCACACAATTTCCTGCTGGCTTTCCTCTCTATTATAACGCCTTACCTATGTATGTATGTAGATTTTGTACATTACCACATTGCCTCCACTACTCAAAATTAATTTTGTTCATTATTGTAAATAAAAGTAATTGAAGCTATCATGCTTCAGCATTTTTCTTCATATACATTGTATTTTATAGAAGAAACAGAACAGTTTTGGAATTTGGTGTTTTTAGTGATTTTGTAAAAACTTTATGGTTTTTAAGACAGCAGAACTTTCATGGTGATAAGCACAGTGGGAGCAGAAGGGTGTGTTATACCTGGTGAGACATGAAGATGTCTACTTGACTATTGAAATAACAATGTTTTAGTTAGTACATTTTCAGACTCTGGTGTTACTGTAAGAACACCTGTGCTTGAAGGGAATGTAATTCCTGTGAATTTGTAGAAATGGTCCTTTATTAAAGTGATGTTGATGTAGCTGTCAACAAAAATAATACTCATGGGGTTTGAATTCAACATTGTGCCAAAGTAGTCTGATTTGTTAACCTAAAATCATTTATTTGTTGTGATAAAATTTTATCTTTACTTGAAATGGGTAGTCTTATTTTGTTAGTGTATTTGCTTATGCATGTATATGTGAATAGTAACTTTTGATGTGTGTATGTGCATGAAGTTGTTTGAAGGGGAGTGTTGTTGACTGAGGTTGGTTTTGTTTTCTTTCTAATATATTTCAATGCCTGTGATGTCAAAATAAAGTTTTCTAAATGTATCACAGACCATTAAAGCTTATGTTCAAAGCTGTGGTCTAGATTTTGCGATGCACTCTGTGTGGCTAAAAGTCCTGTTAATGCATACTGCAGCTCAGATTGGCAGCACGATTTTTGTAAGCTTTCCTGGAAGCCCTCCTGCTGACTGAGTGGTCTCTGGCAGGGCAGAATTCACTGAGTTTCTCTGTAGCAAGTCAGGCCTTCCATAAGTATTCAAACCAAAAGATTCACAAATTTAACTGTGCAAAAGATTGTGATGTGACAGAAAGAAATCCATATAAGCAACTCTGCTTGCCTGTGCAAGTACTGCTTGTCTGATTTCTTCAAATGTGTGAGTCATACTTGAAAAATTAATCCAAATACATTTGGCAAAAGTTAAATGAGTGTCAAAAGCTGACATCTACTTCTTAGCTTTTTGTCCATTTTGGCTGGTCTGATCTGATAAATTATTCTGAAAGGGACTTTCATGCATTTTTTTTTTCCCCAAATGTGTTCATTAAAAATGCCCCCTTTTTAATAAACTTCAGACTTATAAGGATATATATACAGTTATATGTTATATAACTATGGTCCTTTAAAAGTTTAAAGGTATTCTCTTTCTTCTTCTTCTTAGAGCTCCTAACAATTCTTTCTTAGTAGGTTTGTAGTCTTTCCCATCAGTATTCTTGACACGATATTCATCCAACCATTCAGTCCCAGCTAGACGATATGTCTTCTACAAACATCTTTTTCATGTCTTCTTTGAGATAGAAAATAACTTAATGAAACATTCTAATAAGGATTCAGTCTTTCTTCATATTAATGTCATGAAAATAAGATTCTTCCTGTTTATTCCTGGTTCTGTTCCAAGAAAATAAAATTTTTTTGTTCTTGAAAGGGAGAGAAAAAGCAGATGGAGATGATGGAAAACTCATTGGATGCAGAGGAAGGTTTTAATCTAAATATTTTGAAACTCATTTTTGGTATCCATTCCTATAAAATATTCAACTCTGATAAATGTGTTTCAGTGGAGAACACCGCAAGTTAATGTCTTGAGAAATAAATAGAGCTGTAACAGAAGAAAAGTCAGTTTATGCTGCTAAAACACTGTTATGTTTGAGAACTGACACTAGCAGCCCAAAGTTAAAGCTTAAGAGTTGTTGGTTTGTGTTCATCTCTTACTATCAAAGCATCACCCAATCACTTACTGAACAAAGAAACAAATATGTCACATATTTTTGCAAATTTTTCTGACTTTTTACACTAACTTTATTTCAATCATTTTGTATATCTTTCCAGTTAGATAAAGAAGAAGATAAAGTTGGCTTTTACATATATGTTTCTGTATGTTGGTATCACAGGAGGAAAGACTGCAGAATGCCAAGCTGTAGAAGAAAATACAGTGAAATGAAAAATTATGACAGTTATAGCACTTCTTCTCTGTTGTCTAGGCCACTAGACCCTTTCTCTTGACATATTCCTAATAGTATAATCAAGTGTGTTTTTCTTTCTCTTTTGCTCTGAGTTTTCCCAGAACAAAAAGACACAGGGGCCCCTTTGATCCAAAATATCCAGTTGATCTAGAATGCTGAGACAATTCAGGCATCAAGAAATTTTTTTTCTCTGTTTTTTTAAGACTGGTAGACCTACACTGGACCAACTCATCCACCTATACAGAACTGTTTCTCACAGTGTGGAAACTACATGGCTCTCCATGGTACACTAATCCTAAATCCTCTAAGTAGTGGTAACTTGTTGCCAAAGACGTAGTACACCAGAAGAGTTAAAATTTGACTTTTGACTCACATAAGTAAGGCATCCTGGCACAAGTGTTCTCCTTATATGAGTAACTGGTAGTTCTGTAGCTGATTATCTTTAGAGATTGATAGTAGGCATCTGGGTTATAGTAGCTGAAACACGTTTCTGTAGTAAAATTCTGAAACCAGTTCCATCTTGTCAACCTTAATACAATTTCTATTCCAGTTGTGGGGTTTTTTTTCTTAAAGAAATAAAGTTCCAGATGAAGAAAACTTCATTGATTTTCCCTGATTGATAATGTTCAGATGAAAACTGTCAGTTCACCATTGTGTTTTGGCAGACACAGGCTAGAGGGAAAAATGGATGAAAACTACTAGAGAAGCAATGGGCTTTATTGAAGCTGAAGAAAATGGAAAAATGGGCCATAAAACTGAAGAAGGATATGTGATAAAAAGGAGTGATAAGTAATTAATTATGTAGTATACAGCTAGTTCAGATACTGTAGCAAATCAACTTCGTGAGTCTTTTAGTAGAAAGAAGACATAAATATTTTATCATTAATCAAGCTGAATTTATTGTTTACTTTCATATTATTTTGTTTACTTTGTATACTTTTGTATACTTTAAAATTACTCATTTAAAAATTACTTTCATTGAGCTTATTCTAAGAATTACAGACTATATTCTTCTAGTTTTAGATGCAGATCCTAAAAGACTAGGAATTCAATTTCTATCTACTTATAGCACAGTATTAGAACACCTTTTGTGCAAGGAGGATTTTGGTAGTAGTAGCAAAATATTTCTGTGGGAAGGAACAGGGATGCACAGCTCATGAGAAAGACACAATGAAAACATTTCAAAAGCTTTCATTGATTTTATAAGAACTTTGCAGCCTCTGTAACATAGTCTTTATTATATTACACTTTGCATTACATCTGCAGAAATGTTTATTCATGCATTTGTTGTCTGTCGGTACTGTCTGGTATGGAAGCATGTGAACAAGGAACTTTACAGATTATTTTCTTAATATTTTACCCGTAAAGGCTGTGCTTTTAAATATAGATGCACAAGAAAGAAAAGGAAAAAGAAAAAACCCAACATAACATTCTTTGTAGGCATTTTGTGGTTAGGTTTAACACCATATGTTTTGACCCATTACATTAAACAAGTTGCATTTAGTTTCAAAAAAAGGTGCCACTACAGACTAGAAGAAAACTTGTATTGTGGGCTTGAAAAAATCAACTGCATGGGTTTCTCCGTCTACTGCATTGATATAAATTGATACTTCTGTGTATAACCTTAACAAACAGATAATTGAAATATACTTTTTAATATTTTGAACGACTTAAGGTATTTTCTCAGTTTAAGCCAAATAAACTTTGCATCGTTTCTAAAAGCAAATGCCAACTCTCTTCATATTTGATAAGGTAGTTGCTTTGGGGTGTATTTTCTTTTTCTTTGAAACTCTTTAATACACAGAAAACCCCTGTGATGCTGAACAAAGTGCATTTTTAATCTCTGAGTCAGGGAACTAACAGAGGTTTCCTGTTGTCCGTGTTTTGTCATATTGTGTATTATGCCTGCACAAATAAATGAAGCTGTGATTAAATTGTTCTATGTTTTTATATCTATGTAGTCCTTTCGCAATAATTGCATTAACTAATTAAATTTCTGTAATTTACATGACATAGTAAGAGCAGCCTCCATGCATGTGTCAGTAGGTTGTAAAGCTGTGAGAACCTTCCATTAATGCTTCCATCCTTACAGTTAATAGGTCTGCTTTTCCTTTTAATGCCACTTATAGAAAAGCAGACTGATTTTTAAATTCTAAAAATAGGTCCATTTCTAAACTGGTATGGTTATCTCTTTCTGGAAAAAACCCAGCTGTGGTCTGAGTTGAAAACCTGTAATAAAGAAGGGCTGAAAAACAAACCAATCTGTTGTATATTTCACACTAGTAAAGCTCCTTGTTACTGTTATGGGCTCTGAATTGTTAGGCCTCTTTTTTGCACCTATCAAATTAATAAGATAGCGTAGAATAATCATACTTAATTTGGATAAGAAGTGTGACATTGATATTAAAGCAAAAGTTCAGTATCGGCAAAACTTTTTGATTTATTGTGCTACTGTAGATAATGCACTGTGAAGTTCTCCAGAGCACCATCTGTTTCTGCTCTCTCCGACCCAGGGGATTTATAAAACTACTGATGGAAATTGGAGTTAAGGTACAAGCATGTATTTTACAGACTTTTCGATCATTTGATTGAGGTTTGCAGAAGTCTTGTGAAAAAGAGTAATATTTCTTGTGGGATGATTTAGCTGCACCATGTAGGAAAGATGTATTAGAATATACTATATTGACAGTATTAGTTTCCTAAATATTGCTTCTCTCTGTATTATGCCAAGTGGAATCATGCTTATTAAAATACTAGATATGCATCTTTTAATGCCTTTACTGTATTGGGGTTTTTTGCACAAAACTACCGAATAACTCTTTTAAAATGTAGTTGTCCAGAGGTCATCAGTTTCTAATGAACAGGTCTTCTCTAGTGAGATGCTTGTCTAAAGTTTGATCCAAAGGTGGGAATTTGTTTTAGTGTAATATGGAGCAAAGCCAGTCTTCAGGAGAGAATACAATCATACAAAAGTGGAATGAGTCTCTCGAGGTCATCTGCTCTAATGCTTCCGACATTACACCAAGTTGCCCCAGACCATGTCCAGACAGCTTTTGAGTATTACCAACGATGGAGACTACATTTCTGGCCAACCTGTGCCCCTGTTCAGTCACTCTCACAGTAAGGAAGCTTTTCTTGGTGTTTAGATTTGAGTTTCAGTTCGTGCTCCTTTCCTTTGTGCCATGACAGGGCATCAATAGCCTGGAAATAGCTTGGCTCTATCTTTGTACCCTCCACTGAGGAATCTATCTCCATCAGTAAGATCCCCCCAGGCCTTCTCTAGACTATTGTCCCAACCATCTCAGGTTTCTCTCCTGTATGAGAGATGCTTCAGGCCCTCCATTGGACTGTCTCCAGTGTGTCTGTGTCTTGTACTGGGGAGCCCAGAACTGTGCACTTCCCTAGGTGTGGCCTCCTCAATGCTGAGTAAAGGGACTTGCTTTCCCCTCTGTGGCAATACTTTGTCTAAGGATGCCAAAAATACCGTTCACTTTCTTTGTCACAAGGGCCCATTTCTGGCTCATTTTCAACTTGGTGTCCATTGGGATCAAGTCCTTTTCTGCCAAGCTGCTTTCCAGCTGGGTGGCCCCCAGGATATACTGGTGCCTGGGGTTGTTCCTTCCCTTGTGCAGGACTTTGCATTTCTCCTTGTTCAACTGCATGAGGTTCCTGTCAGCCCATTTCTTCAGCCTTTTGAGGTTTCTCTGGATGGCAGCACAATCCCCCAGAGCATCTGCCACTCTTCCCCTGTTTTTTGTCGCTAGCAAACTTCCTGAGGGTACGCTTTGCCTCTCATCCAGGTCTTTAATGAAGATGTTAAATGGAACTGGACTCAGTATTGACCCCTGGGGTACACTTTCAGTTGCTGGCCTCCAGCCAGACTGCCAGTGATCAGCACCCTCTGGCCATTCAGCCAGTGTTCAGTGTATCTCACAGTCTGTTCATCCTGCCCATACAGCGACAGCTTCTCCATGAGGATCTTACGGCTTTTGCACCCTGCTGTGTTGTCCCTCCAGCTGTAAAAGGTGCTATTAATGGATACGTCTCTCTTGTATGTTTAAAAAACAGCTGTTATTTTAATAACCTTTGAAGAATACAGCATAATAAATAAGTTTAAATGGTTGTATATTTAAGAAAAATTGCTATGGTACTTTTCCTCAATGTTAGCAGGGAAAGTTACAAATAATGCCCCTAAACTTTGGGAGGTAATGATTTTTCTAAGTTCTTCAAAACAAGAGAGTTACTGTGCCATGCTTTTAAGGGAACCTGCCAGATAACTGAGTTTGCAATCTCTATTTCTAAAAATTGCCTTGAGCTCTGTATGGTAAGCAAATACCAAAGTCTATCAATTCTCACTTCATTACCACAAAACTTGTGGAAGATAGTCATTCTTCAATGGCTAATATCTAGGGTAGTTGTGCTGAAATTTTTTTTTTCTGTTGCACAGCTTTTTACCATCTGGGTTAAAATATTATGCAAATTCTGTGTCTTCATTTCAGGGGGAATAACTAGTGTATTAAATTTTCAGGAAGGGTTTATTCCTTAATTATAGAGCATGTTTACAGTACAGTTTTCAAGAACATTGAAATAATTCAACAATAAAAGCTAGGATTTTCCTTCATAGTCCAAAATATTTCTCAAGCCCATTCTCAGCAGAAAGCCCCTATAGACATTATCCTACAGTTTTAGCACATTTTCATCCCCCTTCCAAGTTTTCCCAGCTTGTCTTTTCAGACCTGTGAGTTTTTACAAAACAATAATCAGTAATCTGTATGTGTCTTCCCCTCTATACCTAAGTGAACCTCTTGTTTAAAGAAATAAAATGTTTCAGTGTGCATTGCTGGAGAATATTATTACTTCAAAAAAAAATTGAGTGATTTACTGATGCTTTTTTTAAAGTTAATCAGAATTCATCCTGTAAAACATACCCATTTGAGTCACCTCCCCTCACCTGAGAGCCTACAATTATGTTACCATTCTGATGCTAACATATTTTAACTATTTAATTATTTATGTTTCAAGTTTGCTTTTAGACTTTCACTTCAGGAAACAGAAGTATTTGTCTAAGGGGTTTTTCTTTTTCCATTTAATTCCCAATAGATAGTTTCCATTTTGTCTCCTCAAACCTTCACGGCTTAATTGTACTTGGTCTAGTAGTAGACATTTGTTTGTGAGCCAGAATCTGCTATTCCCAGATATACTTCAAAGATCCTTCTCCATATTCAGTGGTTACATTCTCATTCTCTCAAACAGGAATAGCAGAGCTGAACTTTGAACTGCCTGATTTACCTTTTCTGCTTCCAGTGGTCTTAATTAATATACCTAATAACTGGGAATCCTAACAGAGAGGAACTTAACTCTATGAGGAGCACAATTCTTAATTAACTAAAAGGAGCTAAGAGCTGTATTTTAAACACCACATAACAAAGAAAAACTTGAGGCAATACAAGAACTCACTTTTAGGAACTTCACTGCGCTGGAAGTTAAGGCAGATCTGTTTTAGTACTACAACATACATGGAGGCAAATACCTGCAGATAACTACTACTAATGAAGTTTCTTCTGTAGGCTGAGAAGAGAAAATTTTGCTGGTTTGATGGTGTTATTTTATAGCTTTGTAGTTTATAGGAAGAAGATATGTACCTAGGTGATGTCTGAAACAGATAAATTGAAAACAGTAGGCTTTTCCGCAGCAAGAATTTTACCACTGTTTTCATCTTTCTCTTCTTATTTTTAAAAGGCTGTTTAAAATCTGAGTTAGCTGTTTTGGCAGATGATTTCATAATGAGGAAAAAGTGAATATTCTCAATTCATTCTGACATGTCATTTCCTAACACTACATCTTCATCGGTGCATTAAAAATGTTTTGCAACCAGAATTTCTTATCTGCCACTAAGCCATGAAAAAAAGTATTTCTCAGAATTTTTTTTTTTTTAAAAAATGAGAACCTATATAGAAATCTATACATTGCACTTAAAAAATAATGTTGATTTATTTTAGAAAGTCATAATATTCAGCATGAGCAACACCAAATTATTTATCTTCCCTGCAGGATTTTTAAGTCCTACAATAAACTGGGCTTCCCAGCTCTCATTTTGGATTACTTCTGAATTCCCTTGGGAGCCACTTTTGTGGCAGATTCCATTTGGTTTCACAAGGCCTAAAGGGGGAAGACTTGGCATAGACCACAAATTTCTCACATTAGGAACAATTTGTAAACCACAAACAGAGGCAGCCAGAGTCCGTCCCCAGAACAGGCTGCTCCTGTTAGTGCCATTGTCTGAAAAGGATTGGTTTGCCATTTCCCAGATGACCTGCCTATGTGTAGAGAGAAGTGAAAAGTTAGAGACAAAAATGTTTTCTACAGAGTGAGGGGGGAGCTTTCTTGTACAGAAAGGAAGGAAATACCTCTGTGGGATTTTATTTTTTCCCCTCTTCGTCCAAAAAATACAAAGAGGGCCTCTGTCTTTAATGCGAATGACGGCTTTAAATCTTTTAGGTTTGGATTAACTCTGTAAAAGAAAAAAAAATCTGACAGGCTTTCAAATATGACGCAGAAAAACTTTTTTTACCTCAATTCATGTTGTTCATTTGTAAAGCCAAAGGCTGGATGGAGTGAATAGTAGGCGCCAGTTGTTCCTTCATTCATAGTTAGCATTACAATGGTCAGAATTAACATCCTAAGACCTACATTATCACTTTTGCTGTTTCACCAGCAAACATTTAATATTGGGTGGCTAACACAAGGACTGCTCTTTGCTATGTTCATATAAATTTTAAAATGTTGTTAGTAATAGGAAGTAACAATTGTAATTAGTTCAAGTTGTATTTTTATGCTTTTTTCTTGTTTTTAAGGGAACTGTCTATCTAATTGCTACTTAATTATAAAGTGTCTCGCAAAATGCATTTGTGAGAGACATTTCCTATTAGCTCCTGTTCTAGAAAATGAGTATTTCATCAAGTATGTCAAAAGTCATGTTTTGTTTATAAAGTGACTGCTAATATATTTTCTTCACTAAATCATTTCTTCCACTTCCTGATACAAAAATTTCTTTTTTTTTCTCCTTTGGAAATGCGAATTGTTTTATTTTGAGCTTGCCACTGCTCAGTGTTTACACCTTTGCTGACAGCTGTTGGCAGAAATAGTAGAATCTCAGGGCAATATCTATGTCTTTTTAACATAGCCATGGAAAGTTTACCAAATTTTTAGTTTAAATACATTCTAATGCTTTCTAAAGAATCAGTTTCAGTAGGAATTTGGATACAAAACCAAGGTAAATAGAACTTTTTACATATATGAGAATTAGGGTTTTTTTCTGAAAATAATTTGCTTCTGTTTTCATATATCAACATATTAAGTATAATTCTAAAATGTTCATGTATGTATGTTGAGAAACTAGACTTTAGCTACTGCAAGCCACCTACATTTGTCTGCTCATTAAAACTAGTAAAATTTCAGCTTATTTATTTTACATACTGAGGCTTAACCTTTGAAAGAAATTAGTCTTCAAGTAATGAAACAAAGGATTTGGAAGAGTATTGTTGTGTAATGATGTTACTTTCAACTTCTGTACAATCTAATTACATTATAAAAGTATTTCTAACAGTGACTGCAAATCAAACTTCTAGTAATGTGCTTCATTAAGGATTTCTCATACTCCTTGCATCCATAATATGATTGATGTAGATATTTGAGCATGAATTACAAGGGTAAAGACTTTTTTTCTTTGATGTCCATATATTGTGATGTTTGCTTTGGCCACTCAGTATGTTTTAGTTTTTAGTATTTCTACAGACCAAGTTATGAACAGAAGAAATTCCTATGTATTATATAGCAGTGTATAGAAAAACAAATACACAGATAAAACCAACTGTATGGTTTTCAAATATTTCACCATGTATTAATGTATTAGATCTTCATTTAACAGTATGTTGCATACTTTCTTAATTATGTAAATAGTTTTTTCTAATTTCTCATTTTTAAGCAATCTGTTTAACAGCAGGAGTCTGTGGCAGTGTGGGAACTGTGGTACAGCGACTTCTGTGGGAGATAACTTTGATCCAAGTTATATTGCAGAATGATTGTAACTGTGTCCAGTATCCATATGAAGGGTCAGAAATCATTACAGCCTGTTAGAGTCGATTGCAAATTGGAAAATTGTACTCATAATGTATTGACAAGGTGGGGAGAGGGTGGATTTTTGATAAATCTGATTTTCATGGAAATGCCTGTAATCAACACAGTGGTACAGAGCAGCATTGTGGAGGGGTAGATTTCCCCATGCAAAGAGCAAAGCAGTGTATCTTTCTACCAGCTTCTTCACATGAAATAGTGCTTACTATTTACTGGATTTGCACTGCAACTCAGGGGATTTTAGAAAGGAGTTCAAGTTCTATTTCACATTGGTCAGACTACAATGGTTCATTTAAATTTGCTTTTGATTGCCTCAACTAACTACTTGATATTTCTAAGATTTTTTTTCCTAGTTCTTGTCATGACATCACATTTTGTGCATTTTCTCTTCAGGCAGCTATGATGTTCAGCTCTGGAGTGTTTTGGATGGGACTTCTTTGTATTCCTATGACAGCTTTACTTCTTGATATAGTATACAAAGTGTGAGTACAGAAATGTTGGGGTTTACAGAAGAAAGTACTGACTTTTAAATGTGCGTTCTAATTACTAATATAATAAAAAACAAATGAAGATCAATTCTTGTGATTATGTAAGATCATTTCTGCTGATGAACTAAAATTATTTTTTACCGTCTTTGTCTTTGAAAAACTTTATTACAAGAGTTATTAGTATTTTAAATGTTTAAATAATTGCAGTGTTTTATTAATAATATTTTTTCTAATTTGCAAGAACAGCTGATAAAATATGTTCTTTAGATTTGTTTTTTGATATTTCTCCTTGTAAAGCTTAGTTTTAAGTCTGGGAAAATGGATTTATAAATTGAATATTTATATAAGTGTTAAAACTATCTGTGGTTCTACTTTCAAGAAGAGTAAGTCCGGCAGTATTTTGTATGTACTTACAGGGTAAAGAGAGCTACTTACAAGACACTGGTAGATGAAGTTCAAGAGTTGGAAGCAAAATCTGAGGATCCTGGGGCAGTCGTGCATGGCAAGAGGTAAAAATCTGTAGAACATCGTCTTAAAAAAAAAAAAGCTAAATATTTTAAGCTTTATAAATGTATCAAAGACAAAAGGTTATTTTTCAAAAGCCATACAAATGAAAGGCAGCTGTGAAGGAGCTTCGGGTCCACTGAGCTTGTGTTTTTTCATATGGTCACATACAGGTTTTTACCAAAAACTTTAATTGATGTGTTTCTTTGTAGACTGGTTTCTAGCTCTTATGTGTAGAACAAACTTGAGGTACAATTTTAATTGTGTCACTTTTGAGTGTGTCAACAATTAATTCACAAAATAAGAAGAGAGTGGGTTAGAACAAAATGAGCTTAAATCTGCATCATTCACTAGTATAGCCATAAATAGGGCCTAAGCACAAAAAAGCAAAAATTAAATTCTTTAAAGCTGCTCAGTAACAGGGACAAACAGCAAAATCTGTCTAGGATTTTCTGAAATTGAATATAACAAGCCGGCTTTGTATTTAATGCCAGTCCACAGCAAACTAGTTTGATAAACCTATATGAGATAAGAAAGTCTCTTAAGTTAAGACTCCACAAGAATTCCATTGTTACATACCTCCTTCAGGTAGATAATTTGAAAAGGGAGGAGGTAAAAATGAACAATTGGACATTTTCTACATGTAAACTCAGCATAAAGGTGTGCACTCACTAAAATATTTCAGACTTTTTAGCCCCAGCTGAACTCGTAGCAAGCAGTCACTGAACGTATGAGATGACAAAATCCCCCTCTCCCTCCCTTCCAATTCATTAGTGCCATTTGGCTGAACTAGAGCTTTCTTTCCTTGTCTTCATTTTCATGAGTTTTGTGAAGTCTAAAAAAAAGCCAAAACTGCTGATACTTGATTTTCCTGTTCTTTCTTTTCTTTGGACTGCTGTTCTTTTAGTATCTTCATGGCAAAGGGCTTAGCCAAGAAGGCTTTTTTCCTACCAAGCTATGCACAGAAAGAGACCAGAAAAAACCACAAATAGCCACTTGTTTTACTATAGGTTCAATTTTCAGAAAGTCCCTTTTGTTCATAAAGATACTCTAGTTCCCTCTCCCTTCAATCTTACTGTATCCCTCCTCCAGTTCAGTGGGAATCAGCTTACTAGAATTTACCAGGTTGAGATCAAATTACATCAGATACCAAGGTGATAAACCACCATTTTTAATGTGGGAATATCCAGCTCGTGTGAGAGCTTTCACAAGAATGTTTTGCCTCTAGTTGGGCTCATCTTCCATGATAACAAGGAACAGGGATGTGCCAAGAGGCCTCGAAGCTCTTCCCCCACCTGGGGAACACCTGGTCTGGTGTGGTGGGCTCCATGAGAGGACACACCTGCACAGTCAGGCTCTACATGCTAGCTGTGTAGCAGCAGCTTCACCCTGGAAGCACTGCAGAACCCCCAGCTGGTGGCAATTCCTCCTCTGAGCTTACTTTTCCTTCATCCGTGCAAGACCTGACTAGTGCTTGCAAGAGTAAGTTCTCTTCCTTTTAAAGGTGATGTAAATTGATTGCCACGGATGCTTTTCTCCAGTGGTGTAGTGGTAATTGAAGCAGATTGAGGGCAAGATCTTCCTCCAAATTAACCAGCTCTTCTATCATTGTGCTGAGCTTTGAGCCAGAAGCAATGTAAGCTCTGTGCTCTTTTGCAAAGAGGGTGGGTTTAGTTTAGATATTAGGAAGAAGTTCTTTGCTGTGAGGGTGGCAAGGCACTGGAACAGGTTGCTCACAGAAGCTGTGCACAAACCCCATCCCTGGAAGCGTTCAAGGATAGATGGGACTCTGAACAGCGTGATTTAGTGGAAGTGGGGGTGATCTTTAAAGTCCCTTTCAGCTCCAACCATTCTGTGATTCTATGAAGTATAATACTGTTCATTTTTATTGCTATTTTTTCAGCTAGGATATATTTGTTGCTTATTTTTTAGAACTGTGTTGACATCATATTGAGTGCATTTAATTGCAACTAATATTGTAAGGCTTTGCCCTATTGGTGTTTTCCTATCAAAGATTCTTAGGATGGGAATTTTCTTTTTAAATTTATTATTATTTCCTATTTTTTATTATTATTATTAATTTTCTATATACTTAAATTATAAATTTGCACTTTCAGCTGTTTTCTGAAAATCAGGATGAAAATTGGCATTGACATTGAAATAATTCAAAATATTCTTAAATGTTCTTAAAATGTTTTTATTGTACTTCAGAATGTACTTTAAAATTGGACGTGATAATACAGCCTTATAATCTACCATCCCTTGTATTTTTACAGTGATGATTTGAAAAGGTTTTTAAACTGTTTTCATTGAAGGCTCAGGAAGAGCATTGCTATTGTATCTTGCTGTTTTAGTATGTGCAAGGATGTTTAATGAGCTTTTCACCAAAACTGTCTAAAAATATTTTATTTGGTTCTTCTGTAAGCAACACATTAAAATTTGTTTTATCCCATATATTTGTCAGTTAAGTAAGAATATATCTTGAGTTAAGAATATGCAAATTTTGCACAGCCACTTTTCCAACAAAAAGTAAACTTCCATGTTGGAATACTATTGACTTGAGGGTACCTTGATAGCATAAATAATAGAACAGCTTTTGTGTATTAAAAAATTTGTGCCACAAAAAGTACAATTTCTGTCATTAGAGTCACTGTAACTGAAATGCCACTAAGCCATTTTTGTTTAAAATTGAAATAACTAAGATGAAAGGATTTTTTTGTATATAAACTATTGTTCAGAAAGGTGTTTTTTTGATGACTTATATATAATACCTAAGTAGAAACAACAGTATTAATACTTGCTGCAAAAACATTTTTACTGTGTTGAATACTACATGGACTAACAATAGCATGAATAGCAGCCCAAACTTTTGGAAACATCTTTAGAGATATATACTTCAAATGCTGCTTCATAAAATCATTGTTTTTAATTCAGTTCATTACATGTTCTGAAACAGTTAATACTCTCCTTGTTCATATAGGTACACATAATGAGCACAAGCATTTAGTTACTGTGATCTAACATTGGTTAGATATGAAACCACATTACCTTGGCTTCACACATAGATATTTAAATATGCTTTTGAATGGCACCAGGGTGATTTATAACAGAGGGCCCACAGTATTTCAAGTATAGAAAAAGAGCAGAATTTAATACTTGAATAGCTGAAAGCACTTTTCTCAAGTGTATTTCCTATGTATTTTCTTTACCAGCAATCAAATCTGTGCAGTGGAAACTTCATTATACATGAACTAAGACATGTGTATGCGTCATGTTATTGTAAAGCTTTAAGGTTGTATTTTCACTGCTTAAAATTTAAGCAATCGGAACATTCCTCTCCGGAATACATGCAAGGAATGACGGTACCAATAACGCTATAATAGGCATGCTAATGTTTTTAATAAAATAGTTTTTTATTAGAAGATAACACCTGTCAGACATTTCATTGAAATTTGCTGATTTAAACTCACATTAATAAGTATTTCACAGATACACTGCAAAGGAGATACAGCTGATAACTGTATCTAAGTGTACCCATGGTCTTCAACCTCCTTGGCCTCCAATCTTACGTGAAGATATTGATTTATTTATTCACTCTCTATATCCCTGTGGGTTAGATTTCAGTCCGTAATTTTTTATTAATGTTGTCACTTAAACAGTTTACAGCTCTGAACTAAAAACGAAGGCTGCTAAATAGCCTAGAGGAGCAATCAGGATGGGAAAAAAATCATCAGAGAGTTAGCTTAGGAAAGCACTGAGAGTAAGATATGTCCCAGTACTTCAGCCTCTCCATTCTTGATTCAGTCAGCAGATGCCAACTACTTTCCTGGAACTGGTATCTAATTTTTTTCTTACAAGGAAGTTTCATTCCATCTTTTCATTCAAAACATGGCCACAGAAGCAGTTTCCCCTCCCTGTCACCTTACCCTGTAGATTTTGTAGTTAGCGTTCCTCTAAGGGTGTGGAAATACAGTAGGTTTATTTTCCTTTTCCAACTTAGAAAAGCCAAGCTTTCACCATATGCTTTAACCACCAGACTAGAGGGGAACACAAAGGTGAGATAAACCATTAGTCTCTCCAGCTTAAACAGAGGTTCGACTTCATATATAAGACTATATAGATGCTGAAGAAAGAATAAACATTTCTAATTTAATGGTTTGAATGGTAATCTAGTAAGGAGAGCAGTCTAGTTCCATTCCTTGCACCACTTAGTCTGGTTGATAGCCTGGGAAGGTAAGTCTGTTGAGCTAATTGACAATAATATTAAAAAGTAATTTGAGTAATCAAAACTTGGTAACATAAGGTATGTGGAATCTGTTTTACTTACTACATCATTGCACAAGAGAAAACTTTGCTAATCTAGCGAAACTGTAACAATATCAAATCAGTATATACTCAGATTACACATCAAATATGTCTTTTTTTTAATTGAACTCATTCTTAGACTAGTTTATGTAAAGAGGGGGCTGGATTTTTCAGCATTTGAAATGTTTAAATGTTAGGTTGGTATTTCTCTGAAACACAGGCTGTAATTCTCAGTGAAAATCAAATCAAGAGGAAGACACTGAAAAGTTTGTGTGGCCTTTTTTTTAATATAGTCCCTTGCATATATTTAATGTTTTTAAAACTGTCAGGTTTTGCAATTATTCTCAGCTATGGCTCATCTACCTGGTATTTTTTTAGTAATGTACATTCCTATTAGAAAGAACTTCAGTGTAAGGAAGACAGACAGAAAGGAAACTCAATACGCTTCACTACAGTTTGCAGCATTTGGCTGACGCTGAAGTCTCAATTTAAAAAATGTTTAATTCTCGTTTTCCACTTGGGCTGGAACGGGGACTGCCTTGGGTCACACTAAAGCACAATAAGGATACAACACAACTCAGTAGTGCTGGGAAGGAAGGAAGGAGATGGGCTGAAGTGGCCAACCTTAGCAGCAACAGTAGTTTGTTACTTCGGTACGATCTCCAGAAAAACACCTTCTAGAGTTTCCTGGGGAATACTCCTTTCTAGAACTCTTTTCGTGGAAGTAATATGTTTCTGTACACACAGTTGATAACCATGAATGTGGCTTTCCCTCCACCTCATTTCCCATCCCTTTGGGATACTGTGTCAATAGATGCTGGGAGCACTTTCAAGCTGTGCTACATCAAGGAAGACAGTGCCTTCCCTTTACATTGTGTGTTTCTAAAGGAGTCACACTCAAAACTTCACAATATTATTCATTTATTTGTGTCAGCACACAGCAGTGTTTCAAATGGGTATTTTGCCTGTACTGTGACAAGTAAAATCATTACCAGGGACCTGGACTTAATAATCTGTCCTCACGAAAGCTTTTAATCATCATCTTAATAATTCATCAGGCACAATTTGAAAAGAAAAAGGAGGGTGGACACTTCTCATTTAATAATTAATTCCCATTGAGCAGACTCAAAGATAAAGGGAGAGTGTAATTAGTCAGTAAATATTTTCACATGTCTACTTTCTCTGTAGCTTAACTGAAAGAGCCCAACTACTGAAGAATGTTTTTAAGAAGAACCATGTGAACTTGTATCGCTCTGACTCTTTGCAGCAGAACTTGCTTCGTAAGTGTTCACTGACAAAAATTAATATCCATTAGTAATATAGCAGTAAAATTCTGCCTTTCACTGCATTTATTTATAGTAGAGATGCAGTATCCTAAACCCATTAGACCATGTTCTTTGCCTGTGGTTAAGTTTCCCTTCATACCTAAGATGCTGTGCACAGTTCTGTCTGCTATTTTATAACTGCAGAATTCTGTAAGAAATGGCACAGGATTTTACTAATTGTTGAAAAGAGGTTTATTCCCCTCTATTCATCTTTGTTGTTTTTATTAAAGCATTAAAAAAATAAAACTGATCAAAACTTTGTTTCTATTTTGCTTTGTATCTGCAGATGGCTACGCCTTCTCTCAAGATGAAAATGGAATAGTTTCCCAGTCTGAAGTTATAAGAGCTTACGATACCACAAAGCAAAGGCCTGAGGAATGGTGAAGGAACACAGCTGGAGATTTAGGCCTTAGTTGTTACTTTTGTGAGACAGGCTACTAGATCTTTGCTGGGAGCTGCGACCACGCTGCAGTTATCAGACGTTGAAGATCTGTGATGGTCTTGTTCCATAAAGTTTGGATTTATGTATTCAGTAGACATAAGCACTGTGCAACTATACTGTAACACACCATCTCTAAATTTCTAACAAGTATTTGCTTAGCCTTTGTAAACAGATTGGAATTTACCTTGTATCTTGCCAGCTTGCTTATTTGACAATGAAATTGAATCAATACTGGTCATATACTAGAAGGGCAGTGGTCAGATTGCTAAACATACTTTACATTGACAGATCAGTCAGCATCTGTGAAGGTTTTTAAGTGTTAATATATTTAAATACAGTTGATAACAAGTCTTTGATTTCAACAAGTGCTGAAAAAAACAGTATCTTAATGGTGTTAATTCACCTTCTTTAAGAAAGATTTTGAGTCAAGATGCTCATAGATGTTTGTGTCAAACTAACCTAAAAACATTTGCCAAAGAAGTTCCATAAATGTTTTCTGTTGTTAGAAACAATTTGAAAGGAAACTATCTCCAGTCCTGATCTCAGAACTGCATGCTTGAGTCTCCACGCTTGAGGAGAAAGTACAGTGAGTCTAATTTGAGTGGCCTTTCTGGCATTTGCTTTCAAAACTGCAAGTCTCTGCACCTTTGGCCTTATACAAGCTTTCCCCTTATTTTCATTTAGTATTGCATATATTGAATATGGCTGCCAACTTGCATAATGGAGTACACATAATACTTTATTCAATTTTTAAGAATTGCTCTGCCTTACTTCCCTTTAGCAAACTTAATTATTTTTGTGATGCTTAGTTGTATCTGCTTATACTGTAGGTTCAAAAGAAAATTTGTTTTAACTTATTTTTTAAAACTAATCAAATTTTCAACTTTTTTATACTAAGATTATTTGAAATGCATACATTGAAATACAGAGCAAAGCATGCCCTTGGCTAGTCTGTGGTATGTACTGGTTTATTTGCACTAAAGTCACTTCCTATAAAGGTGTGAAATACATTGCAGCAGTCCCTTTGCAACTTATTCGTCATGCAGAATACTTATATACTCTCACCTTTAATTAAAATGGAGAGGAAGTGACTGCAGAAAAAGATACACACCTGGGATGAGAAAAAAAGAAGAGGGAGATATTAAATGAGAACATTGTGATACTTTCTTTAAATAGTTATACTTCGTACTTCTCAACTTACCACACAACAACCTTCAGGTTTCAAATTAAGAAAAGCTACGTGAACTTCAAAATGTAGTTAATTCTTGCAGCTTTTAAGTCCATGATTAATTCTGGGTTTTAAAGCCGCCATAATTACATTTAAAATAGAATTTTCTATAGTAGCAGTTGGTTTTATTGTTAATTAAATTTTTGTGCATTACATAGGAATGATCTCTTTTTTCTTTCAATGGAGATCAACCAGATGGAAAAGCAGAGCAACGATATCCCCAGTGATCTGTTAAATTAGGTATTTCCTCTTTGCTCTCCAAATCATAACAAGTCATCCAGTCCCATCTTTTCTCTGCCCTCCTTCATTTGTCATATACTTCCTAAAGGTGACTTTACCTCCTTGCCTTCCATCTAGCTAAATGCTTAACATAAAATTAATCTCACTATCCAAGTTTCTTATGCTCCCTTCTAAGAGAAACTTAAAAATCCCCAGAGAAAGCCCAGCAAAAGGCACTGTATGAAAGTACATATTTAGGAAGGCAGGGTGCATTTCATATGCATGTTACGCAATGGCTTCCTCTCACTTTCCTGGAGTGATCTTTAAACAGAAGGCACAAGGACAAAGGGAACCTATCTCACTAGAAACAGTACTGCCAGTCAGTCATGCAGACAAGAACTGCCTTCAGAAAAGCCATTTCAGGCATAGATAAATAGACGGATCAATATGAGAGGGCCAAATCACTTGACCTAAATCAAGAAAAAATTTGGGGGCATGCCCCTTTCCTAAAATGGGGATTCCTATTTTCTGTCATCCAAAGGACAATGACCAATTTCAAAACATTTCTGAAATTAACCATGGCACTGTTGCTCCTTTATAATCTTTCAATGTACTTTACTCATATAAAATTAATCTATATGTATTCTCTTTTTGAGCATTTTTTTTCTGTTCTAAATTGTTTAATTGCTAATTTTGCAGATAAAGATGAGAATACATTGTAAAATCTATACAGTGAGAGATTTACATGATCTCTTATTCTTCCTATGAAATAAAATTCTGTCTCACCACTTTAATACAGTTTAAAGAAAACAACACACAGTATATCCCCAATTTAACTGTCTTAGAAAGGAAGAAAGTGACTGAAACAGCTCCAAGATCCTAAATTTAGACTAATTTAAAGGTTTGTAAGATAATCTTATTACAGCATTTCATCCTTACATTTTTCAGAATTTGAAGTTGTATTTCGCAAAGTGCATTTTTTTATTACTTTTGATGAGTTTTTCTCCTGTCTCAGTACTTTTTCTGATAATTAGTGCTGGAAAGATACCACTTCTTAAAAATAGCAAAAAAGACAAATGTGGCAAAAACTGTCGGTTTTGATTGCTCATACAATTCCATTTTAAAATAGAAGATTATCTTGGCTGTGTGTGCCAATTTTGAAATCAGGCCAAGTATATAACATGCACTTTATTTGTATCTTTATTACACAGTAATATAATCTATTGCCATCCTGTTAGTACATCATAACTTTGTTAAAATAAGGAGATTCTGCTGATGTTTGTTTAAAGAAAAAAAAAAGAAGTTTAGGCAGAAATGCTCATAACAATGTCCCTGTTCTTACTGTTTGAAAATTCAAAAGTGTATTAAATATAGAGAACACATGGACTTTTCCATCTGTTTCATGTGCACTGCAAGTTTAATATTAAAAATTTCCATCTAAAAGTTGAACCAGTGCCACTAAAAAATCGGGTATCTTATATAAATACTTTTGCTTGATTATTTTTAAATATATACATACATATATATATATATAAATTATTCAAAAGAGTAACTGGAAACAAATTTTAACAATCCTATTGACAATTTGTATCTGGAATTTTTTCTTGCCATTTCCTAATTTTACACATATTTTTGCAAAGCAGTTTCAACAGATTTATACTTAGTCATCATTCTATTTGTATAAAATGATAAATAAAATATTTTGAAACACTAAGAGATAGCTGAAGATTCCTATATGTCCACATGCATCCATAAAATTCACCTTGTTACAAAGATGAGCATTAAGTGTCTTAAGACTTGTGTCATGACATTTGAACCCATTTTGAATGATGAGTAATTTGGAATATGTGTGAAATTTAAGGAGAGAAGTTTTTTTCCCTTTTTTCCTCGTGTATTGTGTAAAAGCACTTGTAGTTCTGATGAATTTATCATTCTGTCTGCATGAGGCACTATTTCTAAGTGTTCTGAGGCGATGCATGGTGGTTGTTGATCCCTGTTTTTTAATGCCTTCGTTAAAAGTCTGCTCATAATATATCGAGAAGCTAGTGCTATGTAAGCAAATGAGTTTGTCAGTTCAGCTTCCTTGGTACTGGATGTTTTCACTGGTAACAAAACTGAACAAATGAGTTTCTCCTTCCCCCCCTCTGCCCTCGCTCCTCCAGTTTCCTCGCTGTTAACCAATAGGTCTTTATTAAACAAAGGAATATTTTAGCATTCCAAACCTGGTTCCTGCTTTATGCAAACCACTGCTCATATAGGCTTCAACTGGACTGCTTGTGAGTGTAAGGACTACTCATCTGAGCAAGGATGTGCAAAGTTGGGCACTTTTGAGGGTTGATACTGTAATAAAAGCATTGCCATGTAGAGTGTGATTTGTAATTGCAAAGCTGTGACCAGAACAATTTTTTTTTAAATCATAATTTATGGTGTTTCTTTAATGTAGCATAGAAGCCGTAAATGCATTAATATTGTTTTTCTATTTCAACATAATTTTTCATTACAATTTTCAGTGTTTGATATGTATGAGCCGCTGCAGAAAGCGGTCAGTCTGAAACAGCAAAATTTGCATTCAAGATAAAGTGAGGTTTTACAGCTCCACTAAGCCATTACTGCTGAAACTGTTGTGGAAATTATGAAGCTGCATGAATGAAGATTTTTTGACTCGATGTTTATGGTAGTTTCTCAGGTTTAGTTTTAACTGGATGTTAAATGCACTGTGTTTTTTAAATAGTTCTTTTAGTAACACATTCAGTTCTATGCAGTGTTGAATGTCATTTGGCATTTGGTGAATGTGCATGTTTTGAACTGCAAATTTTAAACGTTTTGTCTTTTAATTGTTAAAAAAATGAATAAACTTTGCCATTAAATTAATAAGCTTTGTGAACTTGATTGGTTGGAAATGCTAGGGTTTACTTTCAGAGGAAAGCGTATCTCATCATTCTTGGGTTTGAATTCTTTAAAATGGGACATACCAGAAATACTATTTCACAAATAACATAGGGTTCTTATGTTTTTTAAGGTAAAGTGAAAAAGTAGAAAATTGTTTTAAGGTTTGTTGGGATTTTTTTTAAACACCTATTTTGAGATGTCTATTTCAGTTCTCACGTGAAGTCTAGAAAAGGTTTAAAAACAAAAACACAAACAAAACCAAGGAGCACAGGAATTTGCAATTTAGTGACTTCCAGCTGAGCCCTAATATACTGTGGTGGTGATACCATATTTTGGAAGAGAAGTGTGCAGCACAAGAATGAAAAGAGTAGGAATAAGGAAACATCACCTCCCTTTTCAGATGACAGTGGTAAATACTGTATCCTTTGGCTTTGATAATAGCTGGTATTTCTTTCCACTATCAGTGCCCCCCACTGAAAAAAAATCAATATATCCAAACCTTAACTGAGTTGGTTGTAGATAGGTGACTGATTCTTTATATATACACTAGACAATGAATTTATTTTGTATTCTGTCCAAGCAGGTTCGATAATAGATGCATCTTAGATGGTGCTAGTTGCACAAGAACCAGTCTGTAGTTGCAGAGCTGGTTTAAGAATATTCCACCTCATTATATGTTACCACCTCTATTAAACTGGCAGTCAATGAGACCATTGAAATTATTCAGGTTATAATCCAGTTTATAATGATCCAGACTCCCTTCCAAATCCTTTCCCTCCTTTCTTACAGCAAACATTATTTTTAAGCTAAAATCCTTTCACTAACCTGATTTACACTACAGCCCCCTGAATTTGCACAAGTCATAGACAGAAAGAATAAAAAGAACAGAAAGGCATTTCCTTGTCTGAGTTTGCTAATGAAACCAGGATAGCATGGAAGTACAGCCTCAGTGTTAGTCTGAGTGAAGAACTTTATGTGATATTGCAGAGCAGTGGCTCCCTCAAAAGCAGATGCATTGTTTAGAGTAGTTCAAGCCCAGACAACACACTGCAATAGGCAGCAAAACAGCACTGAAAACCAACTTCATCTCTTTAGTGTTCCTTAATGTCCTTACATCAAGTTGTAACTAAGCAGTAATGAGAAAATACTTTTGAAATGGCCACTTTTTTTTTATTCCAGTGGGATTAGTATTACAAATAATCCATGAGATTACATAGCTGCATACTGTACTGCTCACCTGGTTTCAAATAGAATCCTGCAGACATTCTTGCAAGTACTTGTAACGTTTTTCCTAGCAGTGGAACGAACGTCTTGATGCATTTTGGGGATACAGACTTAAGAATCCCAAATTGTGGAAAAACAAAACAAATGGCATGCCACTATTGCTCATTATCCACAGAAGGCTTGGGATTCATCTAAGTCATTACCAATTAATGGCAATCAAAACATTTATTGCATCGTGTGTGAATGACAATAATCAATTTAAGGAGTATGAATATTCTTTCATGTTGATTTTAGATTGGTGTAACTCTAGTAAAGGAGTATGAACTTTCTCCAGAATTACAAAGAAGTCGTTAAATCTACTTTGTTGACATGGCAATAAAGCAAGTACTGCCTGTAAATGTTACTTCTGATAGCGAGCAATTACTTTCAGTTCAAGCGTATATCCAGCCCTTCAAACCATTTCATTGGTCATTAAAGTGCTATCACATTGTCATTTCTGTTCTGTCTGCAAGTTTTAGGAAAATTTCCTATTCCTATAAATCATAGGAGTATCTAGTGCCAAAAGGCTCATTCCATTAGAAAGGAAATTCAGCATTCTCGCCTGCACACCAAATCCATCTGGGTTGGAAACTACTGGCACAGGCAAAAGCATTTCCATCCATGGGTTGTATTCTGGCCACCTCCTTTCCTCTCCCTTCAGCTATATAGGTCACTGCCACTGTAACTTCATGAAAAGTAATAGATTCTTTTTAAATTTACAGATTCTTCTTTGTCTATCTATTTGCAGATGGTGCATAATCCACACTTCAACTGTTTTACCCAGTACAGCTATTTTAACTACACCTGAACTTTCCCACCCTAGGAACCACATCTGCAGGATTGGTTGCACTCTGGCTACTGACCTGTGAAGTACTTAGCACTCTATAAACTTACAGACTTATGTAAGTCTGATTCAATGAAATTATTCCTGTGTGTCAAGTTCTTGAACTATTTTATGAGGACAAACCCATTACACAGCATCAGGGGAAGAAAGGAAGTGACTAAGGGGTGTTCCCTGCTAGGCTGAGTTTCATGCTACATGGCAAACTTCACAGCTCTCCTTAGGCCAAATAATCTTCAAAATCTAAGGCTGTGTGCAAATGTAGCAGAAGTCTGCTCCTATGTTAAAACTTTAATAACTGACTGCAGAGCCCTCTAAAACTATCACAGTGAAGCCACCTGGCCTGTACAGCACTAAATGGTAAAGCAACTGAGCTTAACTCATGACTTTGCTGTGTGCAGCCTTTCTTTGAGAAAAACACTGAATTTCAGCCACCTGTGTCAGTGGCTCTGATGACTTATCAGTCTTTAAAGGTACATAAATTACCCCTTCTTAAAATTGATCAAGTTTCTGCTTCCATAATGGGTCTGTGTAGCCTTGGTTTACTAGATCAAGATTTCTCCTAATTAGAGACTTACTATAAATTGTAAAAAAATACAGTTTAATTGGTTTGCTGTTTCTGCTGTATGCAGGAGTGATCAGCACATCTCACAGTAGGCTTCTGAACAAGACAGCTGATACCTCTTGCAATATTCAATGATTTTTCTAAAAAGTTATTTGACAAACAGTCCAATATTTCATAGCCATTCAAAATACGCAGTGAAGAGTCCAATGAAGCCTCATCAAAGGCAAGCAAAAATTTACCTGCCCCCTTCCTTGAAGATTGTTTCTAAAATAAAATTACAGGCCGGAACACTTACCTTTCAACTAATGCCCTGAATACTCTAAATCTAATTTTTAGTATCTTGTAAAACATACACACAACTGCATATCATGATTTAGGTTGTAATTGACAATTACAGCATTCAAGCTAGAGCCTATTACTTAAAACATCATTGTACAGAACTTGGCTTTCTGCTTAGAAACTGCACTTCCATCAGTAATGTCTGTTGGATTGTAATGCTAATTGTGCAATAAAAAACATATTTAAAGGGTTATTTCAAAATATTTTTGTCTTAACTACTGATTGCTAGATATTTGCTAAGAAAAAAACTATTCAACTTTTGAGAAAAAACCAATGAAGCTTTTCTAAACTACTTGTTAAATAGGCCAGCTATAATGTACTTCAACAAATCCTACACACAGGGGGTGTGAGGCTGATAAAATAGGAGAGCTCAGCCTCTGATATTGTAGATTCTGACCCACAGAATTACTTCATTTTTTCACAAAAATAAGTATACAGAGAAGCCTTTTAATGGCTGCATTTTTTTCTTGTGTATTTTCCATTTGCTTACTGCATGTATTTGGTTTAGATGCTTTTTTTTCTTCTTCCATTTGGTTTGTTGGTTTACTTAGTTGAAGGAATGTAGAAGGGTAAACAGAATTTATTCCTAGCGCAGGATGTTTAATCTAAAATACCCAACTAATCAGTGTCGTTTTCACCATTTTTCACCACAGCATGTAAGACATAAATGAATCTTTTCAGATATAGTCAGAATTTTATATTATATTAAGTCGGCACAATAGGTGCAGTTAAAGTTGTAAATCATTTTAAAAAGCAGAATAAACTATTTTAACAGGAGAAAAATACAAAATAGTTACACCAACCAAATGTAACAAACACTACCTATATAGAGTAATACCGATGACACAACATTTCAACCACACAGTTTATTTGTAATTTTTTTTGCATGTGACTACTAAATAATTAGTGATGTCAATGCTGTAAATACGTTTTAAATTACAAGTTGTCTTTACATTTTATACATGGCTGATTTTACAAACAGAACTTCATGATCAGTTTGTCCAACTTACACTTGCTGAGCAAAAGGCTGACAATAAATACTTCCTTTTGAAGAATGTTTTTAGAATTTTATGTGGAAAAGTTATTGGTGATATTGCTGAATACATTCTGCTTTCGTCATAGCTAATTTGGCTACTTGGGGCTGCCTGATCTTCAACCAGCCTAATTAGTACCGGTTTTATCTATCATAGTTAAAGTTTACTAATACAAATATGCCGTGTAAATTCAGGTAGATTATATGTATTTTTAAAAAACCTCTGCTTTTGGATATCTAATAAAATTCTTCCTCTTATTTTCATTGCTCATGGAACTGGTGAGCAACCAGATGTTTTCAAGGATCCTCTTTAGTAAGTATTACTTCTCTCTTCTCAGGCTTATTGCTGCTCTATAGACCTAGTCTGATTATTACCAGTGGAATACAGCCACTGTTTGTTAACTAAGTTAACTGCATTAGGGTAAAATGTCATTTATAACAATGAGTACCTTTGTCCCAACATTGTTCTTTTACTTGTCTCTGAATGCATTCTGCACAAATTAGGCAGAGAAGTCCATTTTTAGAGCACCTGTTTGGAGTGTTTTACAGTTCCTTTGTAAGCGTTATCCAAGTTTGGGAAATGCACTCTCAAGTGGGACCCTGCACTTTTCAAGGGCAACTCACCCACGGGAACAGTTCTGACTTCCTCAGCCACAGCGCACATCAGTGTGACACCCAACAGCAGCACAGCCCCTGTGCTTCCGAAGGCTGCATCGCTTCTTCACAACTCCTCTCAACTCTGAGTAAAATCAGAGCAGCTCTTCCCAGCCAGGGCAGGCTCTGGCTGGAGAGGATACCCAAAGTACGGCGGCGACACCAGAAATCCCGATGGCTGGGTCAGGTGGACTGCATGGGCTGTCTGGAAGCAGCCCGATGTGTACGGTGGAGGTGAGGACGCCACAAGGCAGCCTGGCTCTGCCCGGGGGAAGGAGAACCTGCGAACCGAGCTGCCGGTCGAGCTGGAGCTTGTCGCTGTACTGGACTGCCTGGATGGCGTCCTGAAGCTTGTGGAGGCCAGGATCATGGGAAGAGTCTCGGTCTGATAGCTCCGCAGAGAAAATCGTATTGGCTGCGATGGCTGTTTAGGTCTTAAACATGTGCAACAATAAACTGCTACCAGCGAGCCCACGATAATGAAGGCAATAAATATTGATCCAACAATGAGGAATGGAACGTAGATTGGTTCTGGGAGAAGAAAGAAGAAGAAAAGCTGTGCAAATTAGCCCACTTAAGTAACAGGTTTGCAGTGTAGAAATAAACTCCACGGTGCTTATGATGCCCCACATCATTTCAGTCCCATTAATAATACACCAATCTGCTCAGAAGACAGAACTCTCAATCATTATCATTGAAACAAAATCAGAGTTTAAAACCTGTAGGTTCCAGTCAAAATTTCCTTCTGTTGACAGTTTTAACAGTTACCTAAGGTAAAAGCTGTCTACATCGTGTTCCTTTTGCTGGCTCTAGTTAGGTATAGCTCAAGAATGTCTCTCCTCTCGCCCTCCCTCATCCCACAAACCACCGAGACCGTCCAGTGTAACAGCTTAGATCTGCAAGCGAAGCTCAAATGCTGCAGATGCTCTTAAATCGCTTCCTTTCCTAAGGTGGAAGATAAGCGCAGAATGTGTGACTTAGTAACCCAGTCTCCGTATGCGCTGCCGGATTTCTTTTGTTTGGGAAACTGACGGCCACTCGCACGGTGGGGCTGTGCATGCAGAGCGCCGGGGCCCACTCACACCTCCGGCAGCAATAAAGTTAAACAGACACAGCAGAATTTGCCGATGCGAACTTTACATACAAGTGCGCCTTCCAGTCAGGAGGGATCGCGGTGCCCTCGGACGGCGGAGCTGAGCCGCCGCGCACCGCGGGCTCCCGCTCTGCCCCGGCGCGGAGCCGCTCCGCAGCCGCGCCCC
>VZRL01003024.1:1038108-1097494 GCA_013397895.1 Origma solitaria
CCGGCCCCGCCGCCCCCCGCGCTCCCGCAGCACCGCCCGCACCTCGCTGCCCCGCGCCCTGCGGCGCCGCAGCTCCGCTCTGTACCTGGCGGTCGGACAGGGCTGCGCGGAGGAAGAGACGCTGCGGCCAGATAAGAGATCGCTTTTCGAGGGCCTCTTCCTCCCACAGGCTGTGCCCGGCCTCTGCCAGAAAAGGGCTGAGCGGCAGTGCACATCTCCGTCCCGCACTGCCGATCGTGCCCCTGCCTCCCCGCCCGCGGCCGCCACGAAGCACAAGGGTTTCTCGCGCTGGCAATTTATTAAAGCACCCTTGCGCTTCTAAGGGTTAAAAACCCAAGCACTGCGTATGATTTATTACAAGGACTCTTTGCTTTTTAACCTGTTTCCCTTCCTCAATACTTCTTATGTGCAGAGACATAACAGCATATCCCCAGAAGATTTATAGCCTCTTTTAGTCAAACACCAGGCCCCGTCACCTCTCTTTTCCAAAGGGAGAGAATGAGTGTGGGGCTAGGGAGGAGGAACACATCTGTTCATGTGAGAATCAAATCCTTTTTCTGCTGGAAGAATAATAGCAAGTCACCAAGCAAAAACCACAGAAGGAGCTGCTTATTCATTTATTCTAGAGGAAAAAACATTCAAAATGAACTGAGCAGATTTGGACTTCTGGTTCAAGCAAAGAAACATTTCTTTAAATGATGTCTCCCCTGTGTGCTATCTAAGAGGCACTCCTGCTCGAACAGTGAAAGTGCTTACGAAACTTATATTAAAGCTGTGCTGAACGAAAGAATTCATTTTTCCTGCATCTGAAACTTCCTGACATCATTTACCCGCTGGGTATGAATATGTATATCAGAGTCTGACCACTTGTCCAACATTTTGAAGGCCCATGTCAATAATTTCCAAAGTTGGCAAGTTTAGTCAAACAAAAGGAACAAAGTGTGCTGTGTACCAGCAATAAAACTGTGCACCCAGAATCATCTATCAAGACATTAGACTTCTGGCCAACTCCTAAATACAGTCTACAAGCACAATATTTGTGTTTGTTTTTCTTTTAACAAACCTATTCTCTTTTTTTTTTTTCCCCTGACCCTTTTTTTCCTGTTTTGATTTCTCTGAGTATAACCAGTACCACCAAATCGGAAAAGCAAATAAAAAACTTGCATAAATGAAAAATATTTTTCATGGCTATTTAACAGATCTAGCTATAGAAATAACAAAACTGGATGTAAAAGAAAAACAAATAGATTTTGAAAGTGAAAATGTAATATTCTGTCTTTTTCTGCATTTTCAGTTTGAAATGATGATGTGAATTAAACTTTTACCAGCTGTCCTGACTACAAGTTCCTAGTTTTTATAAGCCAATGTTAAATATTAATACAGTTTTGCATTTACTTCACCATGGTTTTAAAGTAAACATAACCTTCATGGAATGTTTTAAAATGTATGACTTTTAAAGGCCTAATCCAACTTCCAGGAAGGTCAAAAGGAATTTCTGTGTTGACCAGGATGAGGCTTGGAGGAGGAACTCTGTAAGGTCTTCATGGTGCATTTAGCTGTCTCAGGTGCAGAGGACAGAGAGACAACAGAGGTGTCCTCTGAAATTTGTGGGAAAGCCACATTTGGTAGGAGTCGATGAGTAAATATCTCACAGCTCATATGTTGATTTTGTTAATTAATTCATCAGCTTCCAAAAAAATTTTTTTTTTTAAAAAGTGGTCTGAAAAAAGTGACCTGAGATATAGATAGAGATAATTCAGATCTTAAGCTCCCATAGGAACTTCAGTGATAGAATTCTGGGTGGGAGTGCTGAGGAGGCTCCCAGTCCACAAGCATAAGACTTTGACTTGGGTTCATTTCTCCTTATTTGTTCCACCTCTAGTGCTTGGATTTTTAATAAAAATGTTTGTGTTCCTTTCGGCAGAGGCTACTTTCTGCTCCCCTCTTCTATAAAGCGATGGCAGCTGTACACAGTCTCCTGCAAATGGGCACAATTAACATTCTCTTTATTTGAATCCCAAATTTCCCCATCCGACAAGAAAAATCTTTTAAGAGTTTCTTTAGTATTGGTTTGCAAGTGTGTGTGCAGTTGGTTTACTTTTGTTTGGCTAAATGGCATTTCAGTCACACAAGTGGATTTATCCCCCTTGGGCCAAATAAATCAGAGGCAGATTTTAGGACTGCTCCAGCAAACACTGCCAACCTGGAAAGCTTGGAAGATACATGGGTTTTCATATAAACTGCTGAGGTCTTAACTGACTTCTGTGGTCTTTTTCTTTTCTCTGATATACTGACGCAACTTTCAGAATGTGATGTGACTATAGTGGAGGTGTTCTGATTATAGTGGAGGATTGTTCTGACTTAGACAGAAAAAACCTTTGTTCTGCTTCCCTTTTTGTAAAGATTACATCTGGGCAACCACATCCTTAACCATTTTGGCATGCTAGCAGATTCAATTGCATTGATTTTTGTCACTTGCTTTAAACTAAACCCACAAATAATTAAGAACACAGGAAAAAAACATTACATAAACTGTTGGTGAACATCCTTTGTCTGCACTATGAGGACATTGGATGGCTCTGAGTAGCTCCCTTTTAGGCTGGTTTCTGCTGGGTGATGTTCCTGCAAAATACCAGCGTTGATTTTGCTTATTATTTATTCCTAGCCAAAACCTTCCAGCTTGCAGGTGATGTGTCATCAACTTAATTACATCACATTAAGTTAGAATGAGAAACATTGTTTTTAAAAGCTTGTATAGTTCTGATTGTTGTAGTTTATAAAGCTCAGTATTACAATTAATGAAGGTGACATCAGTCATATAACAGGGAGAGAAGGTAAGATAATTTAATTGTATTTTAAGGTATTACTATTTACCAGGCTTTTCTTACTGTCTCCACAGCAAACCTGTGGGGAGAACACATTATTGTACTCCTCATCTGCTTCTGTGCAAGATCAAACAATTTTTCTTAAATGACTTCTGAAATCATTGCCTCCCTGCGCACAGTAATTATCTCACTACTGCCAAATAGATCAGTTGTAAAAACAGATATTAAAATCTTCCTAAGCATATTCATATTTCTTGATAATAATTTTGCTGCATTCCATTTTCTGGATTTGGGCTTCCCCCTGCTGTTTTCACTACTATACTTTTGGCATTCTTGTAGAGTATAAAGCAAGCCAGTGACCCATGAAGCTCTAGCATGAGAGTAAATCCTGTAATTTCAGACAGGCACTACCAATGTTAATAAAGTCCTGGAACTTTTGTTTGACTACTAGTGTCCAAGCAGAGACCAAATTTCCCAAATATTCCAAAATAATATCACAGTTCTGTCTTGACTAGGGCAATGACAGATAGGCTCAGCTCATATCTTTCTTGATGGTCATATCTTGCAGGATTAGTTGTTTCACCTCAGCTCTTCATTAAATTTTTTCTGGGTTTTTAAAGAGTAAAAAAGGCCAAATTGAGTTACCAGCTTGTAAAAACAGCCTGGTGTAAGCAGATTTCCCTTTAAAAAAAAAACAAAAATAGTTTGCCATCTAAATTGCAAGCCCTTCAGCTACGTGAGTTGCTTCATTAAGCACATAAAGACTGTGTTGAATAAAATCCTGTATGCTGCTCTCTAACATGATATCCTTATTCTTGGCTGGTTGTGAGAACGCCCTTCCTGCAGCTGCCTTGCTGGGAGAGCCACCTGCCAGGCCACAAGCATCCCTGTCCCTGCCAGGCCACACACATCTCCCAGGCTGGAAGGGCTGGCAGGAGTGCTGGGAGGTGCCCCTGAATCAGCCCCACGTCCCACACAGGCTCCGTGGCTGCAGAGCCTCATCCTACTGCCTACATCAGCAAATTCAAACAGACCCATGAAGTCCATAAAGTGTGCATTGGTTGACTGAATCAAGGGGAAATGTGGTACTTCTTTCTTTTGCCTTGCTTCTTTTTCAGTATTCTTTTGTATTTGGGAGGGAGGCACTGTTCTGTTTTGGATTGGAGGCTGCAGCTCTGACAGTCAATGTTTTATGATTTACTCCTGAGATTTGACCAGCACTGCGTGGTTTTCCACCCCAGTGAGGAATATCACCATGGTTTCTGAAGTCTCTTAAGAATATTTGAGGGGTAAAGTTATGTAAACCAGGTGTTAAAGGCAGCACCACTTACTCTTGCCCATGGGTTAACCCATTGAGAAAGCTGGTTACAGCTTGTGGAGAAAAATGTAGAAGTCAGGCTGTCTCAGCCTCATGATTGTCACAGTAAGTGAGATTAATCATAAGTGCCTTAGGGCTCACTCAGAAAGTAGGATGGTGGATTAGTGGCATCTTGATCCATGTATAGCATGTCACAGTAATGGTTCCTTATCTGAAATCTGCAGCACTGCTAGGTAGAGGAGAAAGGTTCAGACCTCAGAAGTCATCATTCCTCTCCTAAGACATCAAGAACAGAAGGTATTTTCAAGCCAGCAGTGCAGTCATCCCTATTTGAGGAACATATTATCCCAGCCACCCCCCATCTATCCTTTAGGAGACCACTCTTGCCTTACTCTTACAGAGACCGTGTCATGAAAGATGGAGGGATTTGGTTGCACACAGTATGGGCACACACATATGCTGAATGTGCCTCTTCTACACAGCCACAGCAGTGCTCTCTATCTCTGCATCCAGGGGGGCACAGAGCAGTTAGGTGGAGAAGAGCAAGGACAGATGTCTAGAATAGATAGGAACTGGTGATCTTACAGGATGTGCAATTACCCTTTCTTCGCTCTAGCCGTGGCTAAAAATAGCCTGTCTTACGGCTACCGAGCAAGGTTTTCTGAAGAAGTGTTTAATTTACTTTTAAACCAGACGTTCCTGTGCTTTGGAATTCAGAAAGGAATTCTCCAAGCAACAATTCTTGATTCTAAAAAAAGGCCCGGTGTGTAATTACACCAACCACTAGTAGAGCAAGAGCTAATCAAAACCGGAAATAAAAAGTAAAAAATAGTATCAAAATTACTGGTTTGTATTTCTAACACCTGTTTTCAAAGCACTGAATATGCGGAAATGTTTTGACAGTGAAAAAAAGATTGAAAAATGGCCACATTTTGACCACTGTTTCTCTTGAAAACCATTAATCAATTGCGATTTGGCACAGAGCTCCTTCTCTGTAACCTACAGAGAAAAAATGAGTTATTGCTAGTAAATATCTCTCTTTTCTAATAATCTTAACTGCTGTAGCCATTTTTAAACAGTACCAAGCTTACCAGCTAGAGGTGGAAAGCTCAGTATGCTATTGCCAGTCAATTCCCTAATCCCCCAAACAGTCATATTAATGAATAGTGTACCAGAAAGGTCAGAGGAGAGAGATACCATCAGACCTGCTCTGCTCTGCAGTAGAGTGTGCATTTCTTTTCCCTTGTAACAGAATTAATGACCAAAAAAAGGGAAAGGATGTGAGAGAACATTACATTTGAGTGTTGAAAAGTGTACAAAGAAAATGTGCTTACCAGTGAGTGAAGACAACTGGGTTTGTTTTTTTTTTACTCACGCCAGGAAAAAAAAAAGAACATTCAAAAAGAAAAAACTAATACATACCAATTTTTTTTTTTCTCCAAAATAAATAGTGCTAAATATGAGGGCACTGTTTCAGTCCTTAACTAACAGAGTGCCTAATAAACATATGCCTAAGTTTAAAAGTATGCTATTTCCTTTTTTTGGTTGTTATTATTATGAAATTAAAGCATGAGAATGAATGACAAATAATGCACAAATAAATCTCCAGATGGACACATTATGGCGCACCTTTAGCCTTATGTAAGACACAACCTTTAAACAAATAAGGAAGATCTTGTTTTGTAGGATATATTAATATCTAGGACTAATAGTTTGCTTATTACACATGAAAGTTGTACACAAATCACTCATAGGCAATAGAGCCTCTGGATTTAAATGAACAATTCCTTTGTAGCACCAAACCTGGTAGACTAAACTGGTCCCTTACACTTGAATCAGCAACCAAACAGATAATTTTAGTAAATATTTTAATAGCTCAAACAGGAATTTTTTAAAATGCTTATATTACTGTTGCTACAAATTTATTCTGGGCATTAAATAGCTGCTCCCCAAAGCTAAAAACAGGGCCAAAGTCTGTATCTTTTAACATGGGAGCATATCCCTCAGTTCCTCTGGCTCAGGTCCTCCACACCTTCATCCTCAGGCTTCATTTTGCCCAACTAAGGACCACCTGTCCAGGTTTGAATTGACATCATTGTGTGTTTATAACAGATAGTTGTGGGGTTTCCCATTCATTGTATTTATCCTGTCTTTGGAATTGTGTCTTAACACTTCCTACAAACAGCAGATTTCCCAAAGAACTTAAGACATTTCAGGTCTGAGGAAATTAGCATTTGGTAAAATAAATTAGTTCAATATTCATGATAGTCTAATCAGTGAACGACAGATTAGGTGAAATTAAAGACTGAGACCCATATTCTTTGTTCTGACTGCAGGTGGGAGGATTGAAGGAAGAGCTCTACCTCAGCTCCCACAGCCTTGGGCAAGTCAGGGACTGGGTCACCTTGGCACCATCTTGAGTAGCTGCAGAGCTGCTGTGCTCAGTGCTCGCTGCTCCTGACACTCTGCATTGCCAGATCCCAAGCAAGATGGGTTCTGCCACTCTACCTAACCCAGTCTCAGCTCTGTGGCCATGCAGAACTGCTTCAGGGCATGTAAGAAGCCCTGCAGTAGTGCCAGCTCCACCTCCCCATGCAGAGAGCAGGCTGCTAGGGCTGATCAGGACGTTCTCACACGAAATATTTGGGGATCCTGTTCTGAAGTGCACTGTCTTAAAATTTATCCAAACAAGATATATGTGCAGGAAAGAGGTCTTACCTAGTTAATCCAATATATAGTAGTTTTAAACTTTGGGTCAGTGATAATTGGGGACTGGTTTGAACTCAAGGCCTAGAGCAGGCACACTAATACTCTTTTCAAAATATTTTGCTGGCAATTTTTCAGTGGCAGCTGAACATTGAGCAGATGTCTTCATTTTTTCTGGAATAATACTGAGGACTGAAAGTCCTGTAAAGTGTCATAACAGAAGTCTGCATGTGCCTCTCCAAATGGCATTACCCTATGTTGCGGAGGCTCGGGTAAATCACACGCAGACCAATATGATCAGGTGAAAGCTGTTTATTATAGATCAGAAGGCTACTTATATACATTTTCTGCTTCTCTACATCCAAGCAGTAGATTGGTTACTGGCTACTTGTTTACACATCTAAACGAATCACTTAGAGCGATGGTAAGCTATCATATAAACGCTGCTTCTGCTGGCTCTGCTCTTTTAAGATTTTTACCTGCTGTTCACACACTCTGTTGTTACATTCTTGGAATTGTCCACACTTGGTAGCTAATTAGCTCCAGCTGCATTTCAAGGACACATTTACCTTCTTGCTTATCCTGCTCAGCTAAGCTAAGGCCGGATTGTACTCGTCTATGTTAAGACCGCTCAACAGCCCTGCATTTGCAGGCACAGCATTTCATTTGCCTCTATGTTGCTGTGATGGTTTAACCCCAGCTTCAGTTCAGCCCCTTGTAGTCGCTCCCTCACTCTGTTTTCAGCCCAAATCCAACACACAGCCCTATGCTGGCTACTATGAAGAAATTAACTCTACCCCAGCCAAAACAGCACAGTTGCCCACTCACCTGATTCACTCAGGTCTTGTCACAATTCCTCCAAACTCGGCTGCTCGGTTTGACTGTCATTTGAGATCTGTCATCCACAAACAAGTTGGTGATTTATAAACTGGCTCCTGCCATCACCACAACCACAATTCAGTGGGGCCAGGCAGTGTCTGCATTTATGTCCCACCACAGTACAACGTGGAGCAACCTCTTCAGTCAGCAACCTCTTCATCTGCCTTCCCTTAGTTGGAAAGATGACGACAGGCTCCTGTGTGTGCTTCCCATGACACCTTCCTTCACACAAACAGCTGCCAGGCATGAGCCTTTCCCCAGCTGGAGGTGCCTGAAAGATGGGCTGCAAGATGGGCTGCAAGATGGGCTGCCTTCCAGTGTCCCCTGGTACAATGTCTGTGAGCAATTCTTCTGTCACTGTTGTTTAGCGAATGGTGGCTTTCAAACACTGCCTGCTCCTTGAGGGGTCTGGACCTCTTGCACCTCTATCTTTGTGAGTAAGTGCAGTAACTATGAGTGGGTGATAGCTCAGGGTCACTAACACAAGCCTACTGCTGCTCAGGCCTCAGTTTGAGAAGGATTGGGTTGTTTTGCAGTGGTTAACCAACTGGGGAAGATTTGAACTGGAGGACTTTTAGCAGGCAGCCACTAGTGTGATGTATATTCATCCCATCTGATATCCATTCTGTTTTTCTCTCTGCTGGAATGAAGAGTAGAACACTTGCACAGTAACACTGGATCTAGTGCCTTGTTAGGAATTCCTAGATGAGCCTGGGAATAACTTCTGCTCAAACCAGACAGCCCCACGCACAGCCTATCCTTTCCTATCTTGGTCTCCACACCAATTTTCCTTCTTGGGAGATAAAACCTTTGGGAGAAGGACCAATGCTCTATCTCATGCTCATCAGTTGTAGTCATCAGATGTCAATCCCAAAGCCCAGCTTTCAGAAACAACACTCAGCTCAAGCCCTCCCGGATGGCATCAATTGTACTTCAGTGACATTGAGAAAAAGGTAGATTGCGATGGCAAAAGGCCAGCAACATCCTGGGCTGCATCCAAAGCAGCACGGCCAGCAGGGCGAGGGAGGGGATTCTGCTCTGCTCAGGTGAGATCCCACCTGCAGTGCTGTGTTCGGTTCTGGGCCCCCAGCATAAGAAGAATGTGGACCTGTTGGAGCTGGTCTGGAGGAGGCCACAAAGATGATCAGAGGGATGGAGCACCATGAGGACAGGCTGAGAGAGTTGGGGTTGTTCAGCCTGGAGAAAAGAAGGCTCAAGGGAGACCTTATAGCACCTTCCAGTACCTAAAGGGGGCCTGCAAGAGAGCTGGAGAGAGACTTTTCACACAAGAAAATAGTGGTGGGACAAGGGGTTACAGTTTTTAACTAAACAAGGAGAGGTTTAGCTTAGCTATTCAGAAGAAACTCTTTACTGTGATGGTGGTGAGGCACTGGAATAGGTTGCCCAGAGAACCTGTGGATGCTCCAAACCTGGAACAGTTCAAGGCCAGGCTGGACAGAGCTTTAAGCAACCTGGTCTGTTGAAAGGTGTCCGTGCCCCTAACAGGGAGTTTGGAATGAGATGGTCTTTAAAGTCCTTTCCAACCCAAGCCATTTTATGATTCTATGATTCTCTGACACAAACAGCGGAGTCTGCACAAGGCCATTTCACCCTTTGCAGTTTAGAGCATTACCACCATGCAGGAATCAATGTAGTTGTGAAGCCTGATTTTAACTCAAGGAAAAATTGTGTAGGAAGACATTGCATGCAGAACCAGTACTGGCTCTACTCTACCATGCAGAAAACCTAAAAAGGACTAAAACTTTAAAGAACTGTGAGGAGATTCATAAAATGTTTTGGTGAACACATTAGTTATTTTGGAGAGCAGTAATGTTGACTTAAAATATTTAGCTTTTGAATTTGACTTAAAATATTCACGTAGACTGAATGTAGTCGTGTTTGGGGAATTAATAACCTTATTTCCAAGTATTACTTATTATTCTTATATGCAACTGCCTGAGGAAATTTTCTTTTGCTTATCTACATTTCAGTCTCTTTGCTTAGATTTCTTCTGGGATCTGACCTATAAAAACAACTGGATTTATGATACTCTAAAGTTTACAGCAAACACTTAACAAATACTCCTATTTCAGATAGAAATTTATAGTGTTTAAGTATAGTCTTCGATGTTATCATTTTTGGTGTTTACTGAGTGAAGTAGTTTTCCAGCAGATGTCAAGAAAGCAGCTAATAGGTAAATATACTACAGAGAGTAACTGCACACTGCCATCTATGGAGCAGGCCTGGGATATGGCAGGAGCAGTTTATCGCCATGAGATATGAGAGGGGGTATTCATAACCAAAAAATATCATGGATTTTCCTCTTCTGGCAGCAGTTTCCGTTAGTGCAGAGCATGTGTCACAGAACAGCCATTACTGTAGACTGTGCATGATGGTTGCGTGAGGAATGAGAAATGACACAGAGCATGGAGAGTAACTATTCCTCTGAATAACGTTGTTTATAACATCAAGGCCGCATTCGGAACAGCCAGGGGAAACCATGCAAGAGGGCAGGAGGAGCGCATGTCCCATTCCCAGTGGGAGAGCTCCGGTGGGGATGCCAGGTTGCAGACATCACTGCAGCCCAGTTTGAGTGATGCGTTGCGAGAGCACCGTGTCAGATCCCAGCTCTGGCTGAAGTGGATGTTTCATCCACCAGCAGTCTCTCTGTCTGTTTCTCCACAGCTGCTCTCACCTTGCCTCCCTGCCAGCTGCTGCTGCTGCCCAGTGCTTGCATTTCCCAAGAGCTGGAAGGATGGGTAGTGATTGCAGGACGGTCCTGGTCGCACCCGCCAGCTCAATTCCTCCACCCAGCCAGGCTGCCAGCACCTGCTCAGGCACAGCCAGCGGCTCCACAGGGATATGCCACATCCTGCAGGAGAGAAGCAGGAGGGTGTCCGGTGCACCACACACATGGCTTATATTAGTCACACATCAGCAACATTTTACTCTGTCTTCCGGACTACTTTTTCAAGTGAAAAAAATAATGGGAAACAGCATCACCAAAGAGTCCTCCTTCAGCTCCTTCCCTGTATCCTCTATCCTATGGACAACTGTCCTTTGCAAGAAGCTTTTGAAGGACACTAGGTGACTAAAAGAAACTGGGAACAATTGTGTAAGGCAAAAGAAGACATAGAGGAAGACCAAGGATATGTGCAGTTTCTGTTTTACCACCCACTTCCGTGGGCCTTGCAGACCTCCGCAGGTTGTCCCCTGAAAATCCCCAGTGCTCAACAGAGCATGCTCTGCTCATAACCTGGTTTTGAGCTCTTTGCTGCTGGATGGCTATGAACTAGAGAATCCCACTCGTGTTTATCACTTTATTGCTGGGGTTGTTTTACATCTCCTGTAGTAATAAACCACTGGGGGTCAGACTGAGGTAGGTGGAGCTAGTGCTGCCGCTAATATGTGCGAGTACACGGCTTAGCACAGCTGGGTCTGACAGCTGGGTTTGATGGCTGGCGTCTCTACATAAATCTTTGACAACATCAATAATAGTCAGTAGCCTCAGCCCTAAATTACTGTTTATCCAATTATAAAAACCAGTCCTAAATTAGCTGAATCACCATTAGCCTCCCTCTCAGAAGAGAAGTTAATATTTATCTGTATATGCCTGTAGGCCCCTGTCTTACCCACGTTTGGCTTCTTTCAAGGAGCTTATCTCATCCTGATTTGATGATGAATTATTATGAATTTACTTTGGACATCTTACATCAGACTTTTGGCTCAGGGGCCTAGAAATTTCTTCAGTGCCAGACTGTTGACTCCAGCCTCAATTAATGATCGCTTGTTATCAGCTTTGTTCAAATGTTTGGTTTCTAACTTTTGGTTGCATAGTCTAAACATTTCCAAAGTCCAGATAGACAGCTTTAAATTAAAATGTTATGATTTTGATACTGACTCGATGCCTTCCTGGCTGAGTGGGAATATTTTATTCTTCCATCACTTTGATTAACAGACCTGTTACAAGTCCTATGCTTTAGAGTACCAAGGAGTGAAACAGACAAACGTCATGTAGATTAACCTAGTTAAGACCTAATCTTAGACTTCTGTAAGAATTTTTTTGCATTGTTCAGAAGTTAATTCACTCTTTAGTCAATTTTCAGATTATGAATAATTGCACTTCTCTGCAGTCACCTATTTGTCTTTGTCTTAGCCTAAACTTTTGTTCTGCAGCTCACATGCTGTATGGTTAAACATCACTCTATTACACAAGCACTTCAGAGTTGGCCTTAAGTATCAGGAGAGTATGCTGCAAGAGTCTCTGCTAGCAAATTACAATTCTTTACCACTAGAAAAGACAGGATAAAAATTTCTGTCTTTACATGAAATACTGGTACTTCTGCCATCAGTACCCAGTCCTCAGACATTCTTAGCTATGGATGCTAGACCAGTCATAGATTTCATAATGGCTTGTTCCCACACTCTCCATCAAATATCCCTTAGGTATTAAAAACATGCTACAGGAAACCACAGTCGTTAGCACAGTAAGAATAAAAATGCTCAGGTTCACTGTTACTAATACAGCTCATTTTGTCATATTGGTTTGTAATCAAAGATGCATCTGCATTTTGTAGACTTACTTTAGTGTCCTCTTATTAACTAACCAAGCAGATTTTAACAATTTTTCTCCTAAAAGATAATTTAGTTAACTTCTGGTAAACAGGAGATATGTTTGAAATTGAATACACTTTTCATATTTTTAAGTTTATTGTGCCAGCTAGGGTTTTTTATTTAGTTGGAGAAGTTGAGCTGAGATGGAGACACTAAAACAACTATCAATCTTGAAAATCATTTAAAAAGCATATTTTTTTGTTTGGGTCATTTGAGATTCTTAAAATGCTCATTAAGTTTATCAATGTATGTTCGGGTATGAATATATGTGTATTCCCTGTCTTACATTTGCCAGCAGTTATAAAATGGAATTAACGTCTTGTCTTAGTGCAAACTTCAGGATTATGCAAAAGACTGCTGCAGAGTATTCCCATCGCTTCGGGATGAAAGACTAGATATATTGTTGAAAGCACAAGGAGTGAACGTGTCTGCTTAGTTCCTTGCACAGCCATGTAGATACTCAGCACAAAAAAGGATTTGTAAATAGGCTGAGACTTATTTGAAACCTAATTCAGTTAAATAAAATAGAAGCATCATGTGATCAAAACTGTGCATCCCACAGGTGAATTCATGGCACATGAGCAGCAGGGAACTGGTGACACAAGAATCTATGGAAAACGCGTAGGTGCCCAGAGCAGCAGCTTCCTTACTGTGGTAGAGCCAAGACTTCTTTAAAGCAATGGCCTCTTGTGACCACTCTCATTCACAAGGCAGCTTAATAATACAGGTAATTTATTTCTTTTGTTCCATTCTCATCTCTACTAAGTTTATACAAACCTTTGACTTCTGCCCTGCTGTACAGGTCAGGGACATCAGATACTATCTCTTTATGCATGCAAAAATCATGACTATTATCTGCTTATTAAGTGCCTACCTTACCATCAGTTGTCCTGATTAATTCCATGGTGAGAAGTGGGATGACTGTTAAATCCTACCTTTATTGAAGTGCTTAGACCTCTGTGCATAGGCAAGTCATAAATGGAGGATTATTTTGTACCCTGGCTGTAAGCATGATTGATGTGGCAATCACAGCTTTTGTATGAGTGAATGCGCTCAAAAGTAGATGTGTGAATGAAGCTCTGGGCAAGAAGTTAAAAATCTTGTCACTCTGCAAAAAGTGCAAAGTTACACCAAGGTAAATTTAGAGATCATTTTCCTTCTGTATTTTTGTGGTTGTTTTTTGGGTAGTTGAAGAGGTAAGAGTCATAGATAACAGATTTATAGTGAAATATAAATTATGATACTTACTGGCATTCTTTTTTACTCATTCATATGTCAGTTTGAATATTATAGAACTCAGGGGGTCTCTGAGATAACTCCAGAGTCATACTGTTCTTGGTCAGATAATCTGTCCTGAAATAGCAGATAAATTTTCATGGGTATCAGATTATTTTTCTCCTGACTAGCTGCACCTGGTACAATAATAACACCACTGGGGCTAGTTAGCCAATAGGCTTTGGCATTGATATCTGAATATTTTCTAAATCTCCTTGACTAGCTCAGCAGTATAATGAAATATCTGATGCCTGCGCTGTTTTTCCTACAAAGAGCTTTTTCTGTCATACTGGGATATCTTTAGATTAGAATAAGTTCTCTAAAATCTAAGTGATTTACAAACTTTCCCTTTATTTCTGCAATTCTTTCTGAGGATTCAATGTCCATTTTAAAATTACATAATTCTCTGTCTGATATTTACTACTGTGAATTCAGTTTAACACCAATAAAATAATGAAAATTATCATCATTTGCAAAATATGGGTAGCTTTGGCCACATGTGCGCCTCCAGCCCTGCACTGGTGGCAGTCCTGCCTCTCCCTCTGTGTCCTGGGAGCCTGGTCAAGTGCCCACAGCGTGTTCAGGACATCAGACAGCTGTTTGCTAATGTGCAACCAAACCATGGGGACATCCTGGAGGATGGGTCTCCTTTCCCCAGTCATACACCTTAGGTAAAGTTCATTCACACACTAGGAATGACAGAGTCTCTCAAGATATCTTTGTGTATTCAACCACCCTCTCTCCCTCGCCCCAACAATACAGCTTCCTTAGAACAGACTTTTTCTCTGCAAAGCTGCCAGAATTCTTCTCACGTGGAAGACCACAGAGGCATTTCAGTGGAGACAGGTTGGTTGATCAAGTTTGGCTGCTTTTGGGGTGAGCTTCTTGGTGCTGCATGTTCTTCTGAGGTGATTCTGAGTTTTGGAGGGAAATCATGTACTACACAGTCCATCACTAACAATGTTCTTTGGACCAACTGTGTCATATCTATCTGGAACGCTCAGAGAAATTGAGGCAGACTTCTGAATCATTTGCTTCAGTCTCAGTGTGACAGAACCAATGTGGTTACAGGGAAATATTCTGCCACCCTCAAGAGTGTATGTTCCCTGTGAACTTTAGTTAAATTTATAGCTTCTCTTAGACAAATAGCTGTGAACAAGATAGCTGCTTTCTGACTAGATACAGACAGAAAAAAAAAATTGTGCTCAAAGAAATAATTGCTTCTATCCATCATCTGTATCTCATCTCAAGAGTGAGTGGTCTGCTGCAACTGTTCTCCTTGGAGTAGCTGTGGGAAATATTATTTAAATCTTCCAGAACCTGATAACACAAAAAGGTATCATGACACAGCTTGGTGCTGGATACCAACATTTTTGGCCAAGGGGTCTACTTAAATTTCTGGGAAGAAGAAGGAAGGATTTTTTACTTACTTACATTCATCTCTCTTCTCATTCAGCTCTGACTCCTGAGACATTCTCGTCCCACTCAGGCTGGAGCACTCCAAGAAGAATGCCCTCGTTTCTGGGGGAGAAGAAGAAAGCTCCTGGCCAGGGCATGAGGAAGCAGGGTGCTCTAGGCATCCTGCCTCCACCGCTGGAGCATCGCCCCTGCATGAGCAGGGCACAAATACAGCACAGCCAGGCAAAGTGCTGCAAGGCCCTGGACAAAGCAGGCTGCTGTTTCATGGGATTTTGTATCATGAAGTTTCATGTTTGCTTGAAATCACAATGCTCCCAGAGCATCTGTGCACCCAGAGCATTTTAACTGCATTGCAGAGGTGCTCAGAGGGGCAATGACTGATGGCACATGGGTTGCCATGGGGTGTGACCGCACCACAGATGTGATGTAGCGTGGCTGCCTCTCCCAGACCCTCTCCAAAGGTCCCTGACAGCATCGTGGCTTGGTGAAATCAGTGGGAAGTTTCCCACAACAGGCTTCATATCAAACACCCTGAGTAGATGTGGCTTGGGAAGATGCTGTCCCCTGACTGGTTACAGAGTGACTGTCCCTCGGGGACAACTAGAAAGATTTGAGGAGTGGCAAAGAATAATGTATTTTGCTATATTTGTGGCCTATGTTTGTGTTTATGTGGGCACCAATAAACAGCCATATCATAAACATCCATAAACAACCCATAACAGCTGATATCTTTTGCCATTCTCTTGCCTGCTTTTACTAATTTCGATTTTTTTTAATGCAATGGTAAGTACATTAGCCTTTAGTTTAAATTGTTGCTTCCTTTTGAAATGAAAATCATATATAAATTACCAAATTAAATCCAAAATATTCTTCAGGCAGTTCACTATTTACTTATTTTATTTTTTTAATTACTCTAGCTAGAGGCATGCTTTTGGATTTGTAGGTGTTTGGGTAACTTAATCTAAAAGAGCAAACCAGACCAGACTAGATAAGAGAAACTTAGGTCAAATTATTCTGGTTGTGACATATGTGATACATAATGCTGCGTAATTAGATATTAAAATGGTTTCTGTACAGCAGGATGTTTTATGAAAATGAGACAAATGTTTTTTAAATGTACCACTGGAAACCAGACAGATGGTAACCTATATCCCCAAGGAGGATAGCTGAATTCCACCAAGTTTTTTACAAGAATTTGAACTGTAGTGAACAGGAAAGGAGGGAATTTGTGATTATAGCTTAGCTCGCCATTAGTCAATGTTTGGCTGAATGTGCAAAGGATGCTTATATGGTGCTTAGTCTGGACAGTAATATTTTCTGGGGATTTGTTCTTTTTTGAACAATAGCAGAGCAGATGGTGACAAAGCAGATCTAGCAATAAATCATGGAGACAGGATACTTGAAGGAAGCAAAATGATCTAGAGGAAAAAAATAGAAACTGGGGGATAATTGTTACACAAATGCAGAGTGTATTCCCAGTAATTTTATTAATGCTGGGGACAGTACTTAAAGACTGAGCATTTTCATGTAGCTTGGCTGTTAAAACCCCTATTAAAATTTTTAATCAACATCCTTTGGGAGCAAAACTTTTCAGGGCACATACAAAAAAAGATGTCTGCTCTGTAATGAAACTTCTGGTGACTGCACAATTTAGAAATGACCATCTTTAACTGCAAGATGCCTTTTGAGATTCACTGGGTTTGTGGCTACATGGGATTTAGCTCTGAAACCATGACAGCCTTCAGGACAACCTGGTGCACATAATAGTAGCGGGAAAGACACCTACAAATATTTTATGAAGCACAAAGGAAGAAACAGCAATCCCAGGAAGCAACATCTCAGTGGAAAAATGTTAGCCCACTTGCAGCTGGAGGGTAGTTCTCCCTCTGCTTCCTACCGGGGAGGCAGCACAAAGCCCCATCTCTGCCAGAAGCTGACACCTGTCTGTCAGCCAGTCTGCAGCCTGACCCTGGGAATGGTGATTCCTCACAGTTCCCTGCTGTTTGCTCTCTTGCTGTCACACCAGCACCTGCACCAGGGGTGACGGTCTCTGTCAGATCTGCACTCAGTGTTTCACCTGGAGTGTTTACAGTTCCATTCCCCAGCTCGGAGGCTGCTGATACTGAGGAAGGCAATGGTGAGTGGTTCAAGGCCCTGGATAGCAAGGGGTCCCTTAGGCCCCCCTTTCTTGTGCTAAAGTGAGGCAGAACCTTGGCTTCCAGGACTTGCAATATCATGAGGAGTTGTCTATTCCCAGCTTGTCAGGCTCAGGCAAAGGATTCCTGTTGCACTTGGTACAATACACTACAGCTCAGATAATCCAAAATAGACAAACTATCCATTGATTTGTTGTTGATTCAACAAATATTTTTCCCACAGATCCCCATATCAGATCATTCTGGTGCCTTTCAGGATGCACCAGGCACAAGCAGCATAGCACAGCCCTGACATGCAGTTAAGCCCAATGATCTCACCATTCAGCGATTATCAGGTGGTGGGTACTCGTGCATCCCTTTGGATCATTTGTTGCTCACTCAAAAGTCAGGATTTCTTCTAATCTGCCTCACCTCAGTGACCCTGTGGGACAGTCCTGCTACAAATAACTGTGGCAACAAGGTGTGTTTGTGTGCTGCACAAAGGAGTGTCACACAGAGGAGCCTCCTTTTAGCCGATGAAGAGTAAGGCAAACTAGAAGCAGGACTATTGAGCAGAAAGATTAGCATTTTTGATGCAAAATGTATCATGAAAACATATTTCAACAACTTGCAGAGAGAGTAATTTTCAATCAATAATTATAAAAATAGAGCTATTAAACTCAGATGAGCAGTTTTATTGTATTGTAATGCCTCCCTTTTTCTGATCATATATTGGAATGACTTGTTGCAACGTGCAAACAGGTAGAAAAGTGAAACAAGTCACAAATGGGAAGAGCTAAAAGCATAGTATTTTGTTTGGTTTTTCAGTAGCTTGTACCCAAGTTTGAACAAAGAGAGCAACAAAGTTTATGTCTCCTGTCTGCACATATTATTGTGTAATGGCTGAAATTCAGCTTTACATTGTAGACTTTCAAGAAGAAACAGCCTGATTTCCCACGTACCCATATATATCAAGCTCTGTATAATCAAGGCTTGCATGCTGAGATGCATTTGGGATGTGATTGTTGATCTGTCCATTTCTGGTTATCATTAGGATATTTATGTATTAGCTAGATATTGCAGAAGTATCATCCTTTGAACGCTAGAGTATGTATAAGGAGACAGAACTTCTACTAAGTGATACAAACAAAATTAGTTTGATTGTAAACTATGCGGTGCAGACATATAAATAGCTAGAAAATATTGCATGTTATAAGAGGTGATGAGAGGCTCAGAGAGATAATCACTATACAACTTGCAGGAAAAAAATCCATGCAAGGAAAAGATAAAACTGCCACCTGATGCAAGTGGCAGCAGAACTACAAGCAATAGCTCAGGCTGCTAGACTCTGTCTGATACAAGCTCACCAAGCCTCAGAGGGGGTGATTACACTTGAGGTGCAGGTATGCCATGATTTTACCTTGTACTGGTGTTTGCAGCCTAGAGCCATGTACTTGGGCATGCTGCTGCTGCATTTGGAAAGGTGTCCTTCCCACTGGAGTGCTGGCTGAAAGTGGGGACCGGGGAACTGCCTGGGGCATCCACAGAGAACATGGACACAAGGTTCCCTGGCCATTTAGTCTCTCCTAAGCCAGGCCAATGGCTGGTGTGAAGGTCAGCACTGGTAAAGATGTAGTACAGGTGTATGGCTTTGCAACCGTGGTGGAGTCAGAGTTGTCAGCGGCAGTGGCTGCACCTGCTCTGTCCCAGGTTGGAGCTGGTGCTAGTTTCACTTTAAGCCTACCGTTTCTTCTTCCCAGTATGTAGATTGGATGTGATTGGTGAGAGACACCTCTGCCCAAATTAAGGTGCAAACAGGCCCATATGCCAAAGTCAATAATACAGATTTTATTTAACTATAAATGAGAGGTAGAGAGATAGAAAGAAATTGATAAGAGAGGAAAGGAAGAGAGAGGGAGATCAAGAGGAAGATAGTCACCACCCATGGATCCAGCAGTATCCTCTTGGTCCTTCTTCCCCCTGAGTTTCATGGTGGTGAGAGTCCCGAAGTAATACAAAATTTTTCTACTATTTATATATCTTAATAGACAAAGGAATTAATGCTCATTGGCTACACAGTTATTTTATTGGCTAAATAATTCCCTCACTTTTAATGCTAATTAATCCCATGTTCAGTCTTTCTCTCCGTTTGAGTCAGTTTCTTAGGAAGGTGGGTTGTGATGTCCCCCTGCCAGAATTTCCTTTTACTCAGTCTGAGCTGATTCCAGCAGAGTTGCTGTGTTGGCTTTCCTTGTCCATTATCAGTAATACATTCTTCTCCCCCAGCTTTGTTTACCTCCCCCTCGGTCTGAGGGACAGTAGTACCACCTTTATCTTAAGTTCCCTTCATGGTGGCTTAATTTACAGTCCAAGTTCCCAGTATCCACAGAGGCATATTCAGGGGAGGGCCTTTAGTGGTCACAGATTCCATCAATCCCATAACTTGGGGTGATCTTTGTTTCACCAGTGTTATGCCTGTGAGCAGTTTCTCCTTTACAGTTTGCCACAGTGGGAATTTTAGTCTGTATACATGACCCAGGATGAACTGCCTTTTCTTCTTCCTGTCGAAGGGATGAGAAGGTGAAACAGAATCTAATTGCTCTTCAGTTGTAAGAAACATTTATAAGAAATGGTGTTGTAACAAAAAGTTTAATGAGTCACATTTCAGATGCCTTACACAATGTTTCCTTCCTGACAACATTAAAAGATCATCAGGGTAAGGAGGCTGAAGTTCCTGCATATGAAACCTTGTATGTTGGTTATCATTTAGTGCTGTTGTACAAAGCCAGGATGATATTAACACTTTTGATCCTCTAGAGTCATTAATTCTATCAAAATCAATGCAGCCAGACCTATTAAAACTTGACAACAGCAAAAAAATTACCAAATCAGGAGGTAAATGCATTACAACATGGTGGTGCAACCTTTTCAATCGTGAAGAGAACTAAAGTTTACAGGCAGAGATGTCTTTACTCTTCCTAAATTTCAATTCTTCATCTAAGTCAATATAAGGAGAGAAGCACAATATCTAGATCTATATCCAGTATTATCTGTGAGAGAGAGTTCTTTGTGACAGGGCTACTCCCATCTTAATGCAAAGGAGGAAAGCTTTGGGACTCCAGACTTGGGAGCCCACACACATTGTTCACCAGAGGGGTTTTGGTGATACTTGCTCCAGGAACAGAGGGAACATCTTCATGTTATTCATGAACAAGACTACTGTCTTGCTCCTTTTAATAATTTTACATTGCTGTGAGGAGGAGCATTAAAATTTTAAAAAGAGAGGCCATATAACTCATCAGTTTTAAAATACTCTTTTAGTTTAAAAGAATTGTTCTGTTAGTCTGACGCATGATGATGACAGAGAAGCCGCTTGTCCACAAATAATTTTACTAAATAATTACACTTATTTTGTCTTACTATTAGCAGCTGGAAGCATGATAACTTCCTTTGCTTGGAGTTAGTATTAAGGTTTGATTTGAAAGGTGTTGCTTCAGTGAATTAGTACAATTATAAAATACACTCAAATATCCAATGAGAACTGTTCTTAAGGTATGATTTAGTAAGACACCAGTTGCTGTTATAAAATTTTCAGTGCTATCTTGTGCACAGATGTTGTTTTTAAGGAGAAGAAAACCTTCTGGTGCTAAAGCTGTGGGAATGAGGCCCTTTTCATGTCAAGAATGATGTATGAACTGATAGGTCCTGAAAGGTAAAGACTCACTTATCAGGCGTCTACCTTTAGAGTTATGGCTGGATGAAGTCATTTGACCAATTACCTTTACTCATGTCCTGAGAAGTCTGTGAGCTTGTTTTTGTTACCAGTGACAGTATGGTCCAACTTGATGCCCTCAGACCAACATAACTAAACAAATTAGCCTTCCATTCCAAAGAAAATATAACCTAAAGCAAGCTATGACTTATGTGAAACAAATGGTGGCAACAGCCCCTGGGGTCTGTAGTCTTACCTCCGGCCAAATTACTTTTAAAACCACACAGGAAAACTCTGAAATTCAATTAATGAGTAGGACTTACTACCAAAAAATAAATCCTGTGTGGATACTGGCAAACATATCAAACCTTGCAGAAGTTCAGCTTTTTATGCAATATTCAAATGGCTTGAGAGGTTGGAGCACCGGGTGAGCAGCTCTGCTCCATAAGAGCAGCTGAGGGAGCAGCAGCACAGAACGTGCTGCTCTGGGTTGATTTTCCTGTGACACCATATATCACGCAATTAAAAACCAAAAATATGGGTACCTAACTGAAAATGTGTCTGTTTTGTTGGCGTCTGATACAGAAGCAGAAATCCCTTTGCACTTTGCATAGTCAAAGTCTCTTTCCTTTGTCTGTTCTCCCATTTAAGGGAGTTTTTCTTCTTCTGCCCCTCAGAAAGTGGAAGGTCAGAGGGTGTTATAGGATAAAGGTTAAGAAATAATAAACCATTACAGTTATAACTGAGTTTATTTCCTTCTTCCCACATTACCACGTCTCTTTGGTGCTGAGGTCTGGTCTCAGTAACAACAGAAAAAACAAGGTCTTCAATCCCTGTTGTCATTTTTCACATTTGATATAAACTAAACCAAAATAAAGAGAAACAAAAGAAAAATGTTTTGAATACCTATATAACATAGGAAATGTTTAGGCAATGTGAGAATAAAATGCATTTCCTGGCAGTATGAAACACTGGAGCTTTTTTTCCCATCTGTCAGGAGATGGAAGAGGAGAAAGAGTATGGAGAATGGCTTTTTTAGAGTTCCAGCCCCTGGAATCACAGCATTTTGAAAATAAGATTGTTTTATTTTATTTTCAAGATAGTTGTCTATCTTTGTGGAACTAGGCAACTCTTAAAATTGTTCACTTAGGAGAGAAAACAACAATCTGACTAATTATTTTAGAAGACATGAGACAGATAAGATGCTCCAGTGCCTATTTTGCTCACCTTTCTTTGACTCCTGAGGAGCTCCCTAGAATTTATACAGTTCTTCAATAGTAGCAACAGGAACTGTTTTAAGCTACATTCCCAAGATCAGAGGGATGTGCACTCATCTCTCTTAAGGTTGTTTAGCTCTACACAGATGTAAAAAATGTTTACTTTCGTTACATATCACTGTAGTTACTTGTATTTCTCAGAAAGAAACTCATAATGCTAGTTGTTTATCTTGTTTATTCTCATTATCCTGGGCTTGACAGCATGACATCAAGATTATCTGGGTATATTTGAGGATCAGAGGACTCTTACCAATACCTGTGTAGAATTAGATGTCAGGCTGTACTTTCCTATAATGAAAATATCCAGTTGTGTATTCTGGGTCTTTTGTGACTGTCACCCTTACTTGGGGCCAACTAGTCAGCAGCTGCAGTCCCATGGATTTACTCAAACATGGGATGCAGACTGGAGTGTGCAGCAGGGGCAATTCAGAAACTACTCCGATGAAAAGCATTTTGAACAGAGATTTTGGATGTCCTCCAGAAGTTTTCCTTTTACAGAGACTCTATGAACTTCAGCTGCAGCAATCTTACAGAATAAAGAATAAATTTCTCATATATGTCTGTGTTCTCCAGAAAGATGGTGTGGCATTCACCAAACACACACCTCTAAGCACCAAGTGTAAGTTTATAGTTCTCATTTCTAAGTGTAAACATGCTTGAGATTTTGCTTTTGTCAAGTACCATTGATGGATTTACACTTGTGGAAACCGGAACTGGATTCCTGCAAGGTGCGAGTCCATCTTTATTGCATGTAGGAATACAAATGTATTTCCAAAAATCACATAAGCAAAGCTCTGACTGAAAGAATTGCAGACTATATTTCCAGAAGTTATACTTTTGAAAAATCCCTTGTTATTTTCCTTCATCACAAATAACTCTTCTAAATACTGAGACCTGGTTCGAAATGGGATCTAGGATCCCAGCTGATTTCTTTCTATTCACATATTCATCCCAGCTGTAAAGGTCTGTTGGTTAAATCAGGCCTTTAAAATGGCTCCTCTATAACTCTGTGTCTTACAATTCAGCCTTTCCCAATCATCTTTGCAACTCAACTGCCCTCCAAGGATTCACAGAGGAGTGACTGACTGGCATTGAGACTAGATAAATTATTCTGTTGATGGTGCCTAGGAGGTAATAAAATTCACTTGAGTCCCTCAGATCTGGAAAGCCAATGAAGTCAGAAGAAGGAAACAGCAGTAAAAGCTGTGTTTTGTCAAAAAGTCAGTGAGTGTGTGACTGTGAATACCTACAAGGGGTAGTCTCTAGAAAACGAGGTTACCATTTCTGCAGCCACCTTTGACACAGACAAAACCTAGAAATAATGGATGATATCCCCATTACATAGGACTATACCTCATTCATTTCCTTTGTGACCAGAATAATATTTATATAGCAGTTTCCAGCCAGGGAGATCAAGAAGCTTTAAAAACTACAATTAGTCTCACCTCTGAGTTCGGGCAGTGCTATCTCTATTGCACAGATGGAGCAACAGTGACACAGGGAAGCTGTTTGTCAAATGAGCAAAACCAGCCTGTAGAGAAGGTAAAGCATGAGACCCCAAACGCCTGCCCCCTGTTCCCGCACTTTGACCATTTTTCTGTCAGAGTCTTAATGAGTTTTATATATGTATAGAAATATCAATGCATAATAATCTGCCTTAGCATTCCGAGGGAGGGCTAATAAATGTAAGAATAAGACATAAATCATTGATTAAAATGTCAGAAGTGATGAGAATAAAAGATTGCTTCTGCCTTTGCTGAATTACATATGCAAATTTGCATACACTACAAAATGAACATCCCTAAATGAATGAATTAGAATCTCATGTAGAAATGACTGAGCCACATTTGCATACAACATTTATTAGGAGGAGATGTGCTTATTTTTGGAATAAACAGTGAGAACAAATCCCTGGAATCTGCTGAAGCAGCCTGTGCCTGCAGCATGTCAGAGCACACTGTCTGCCCTGCCAGTGTCTGCAAACAAATATGAATTGTGCCCTGAGAAACCATAACTGGCAGAATCAGGGAAACATTGATGCATCCCAAACATTTACAGGAGCTCACCACATTGTTTGTAGTCTGAAAAAAATTAAAGCTACTGAGTTTTTCTTGATATTATTTTCTCTTTAGACAGCCAGATTAGTACTTTGGCAGGTTTGAATTCACCATTAGGACAGGAGCATCCCTATTTATTTGAAGCAAACTCTATATTCTGCTAGCTAAAAGGCAGACATCTTTTCAGTCAGACCCATCCCAAAGTACTGATGCAATTTAAAAGTAGTGAAATTGGAAAGTACAGCATACCCTACTTATATATCCAATACCCCAAATTACCTGGCATAGAGAATCGTGAAAACAAAAAATCCTATCTGAGATCTATGTTCTTATTCAATGTATTAATTCAAAACCTTGTGCTTTACAAAAGATTTCATGAAGTACTTGATCTTCTTTGAGGCTTTATTTCACCCACAGCTTCTTTTATTTGAAGTAAAGGTGAGCACACTCAGCATCTGCTTTTTCAGCCACCATAAAAACTATTCCAAGTACAGGAAACTCTTAGTTATAAGGCACAAGGGGAAAGAGAGCAGGAGGAAGCTTGTCAAATCCATCACGAGTCCCACCCACAGGCATCCCTCAAGACAGACACTCTGACCACCTCGTCTTCTTCCTTTGTTGCTAGTTACTTCTTGAAAAGAAGAGCTTATGGAAAAACATGTGAGCCACTTTTCCCTGGGCACGGTATTTGCACTAGTGACCCCACAACTATTTCAAGAGCTTTCATGTGTATTCATGTCGTGGTTTAACCCCGGCCAGCAGCTCAGCCCCACGCAGCCTCTCACTCACTCTCTTCTGTGGGACAGGGGAGATAATCGGAAGGGAAAAATCCCCATGCTAACCACTATGAAGCAAATTAACTCTACCCCTGCCAAAACCAACACAATTTATCAAAACAATGGACTGTAAGAAAGAAACAAAAAGCGAACCACCTTTTCTATACAGCTTGCTGCTATTTTCCGGAAGGTGAGTTGCCTGTGCTAATGTCTTTTGCCGGCAAGCCCTGGGGAGCTCGGGTAGCTCTCCCGGGAAGCTCTCCGGGATCGGCGCGGGCGGGAGCGCCGCTGCCTCCAAAAGGGGGCCGGGAGCGCCCTCTGCAGGCGCCGCCGGAGCCTGCGGGCCCTCCCGCCGCGGGCAGCTCGGCCCGGGGACCCTGCGGAAAATGTCGCGTCCTAAAACTTGTCCTGCTCGTCATCGCACTTGGGTTTGTTCCGCCGCGTCCCCTGGGCGAGCATCCCCTGGCAGGTGCTCGCCTGTTCGCTCACGCAGAGCCGGAGCAGCCGGGCGCGCTGGTGCAGGGCGCCTTCAGCAATTCACAGGTTCCGCCTGAGGCTGGCGTGCCTGAGGGACAGCCAGAGGGACCGGGACAAGCTCAAGGAGTGGCCATGTGGGAACCTCCAGAGGTTCCACAAAGGCAAATGCGAGGCCCTGCACCTGGGCCGGGACAAGCCCCGGCATCCACAGAGGCTGGGGAATGAATGGATGGAGAGCAGCTGTGCCGAGAAGGACTTGGGAATGCTGGTGGGTGAGAGGCTGGATGTGACCCGGCAATGGACTGTTGTGCACGGAGAAAAGAGGCCTTCGGGGAGACCTTATTGCAGCCCATCAGTACTTAAAGAGGCTTGCGAGAAAGATGGGGACAAACTTTTTAGCAGGGTCTCTTGCAGTAGGACAAGGGACAATGGTTATAGAAGTAGGATTTAAAAGAACCCTGGATTCCGCTTGTCAGAACATTTTCCTGTGACATTCCCAATTCTCAGAGACATAAAACAACACATTACCTTGGTACAAATGAATCTTGGACAGCTGGCTAGACTATCAGTAACACTATGTACCGGATACCTCTTGAGGAAAAGGAAGGTGGCGGCACTGTGGCCATTTGTAACGTTCCCATTTCTCTGAAGTGTAGGGCACAGGACATTATTCTGTGTAAAGCAGGGTCTCAAAACATGCCCAAACCTCAGAAGAGCAACTGTCTGGCTACACATCCTGGCTTCAGATCACTCAGAGTTCGTTTTCCAAAGGCATGAAGATGTATCCTCTCACACACAGCAACCTTTCTCTTCTTGGGCAATTCTATCTTAGCTTTGGCAAGCTCCAGTATGTCAGTCCCTCCAAGCCCATAGTTGTTATTTGGAAGGACTATTTTTTTAAAATGAGACCAAAGCACAGATCTGAGCAAGGAACATGGCATTTCTTTCCACCTCTGTCGCACTTCAATGTCTTGGTCATAACCTGGACCCCTCTGAACAAGCCACAGAGCAAGCACAGAGCAATAGGCTGGCTCCTACTCTGGCTCATTGACCTTCCAGGGAGACAATGTTAAAAGAATTAAAGTTCAGAAACCTTGGAAGGTTCACTTGTAAACAAACAGATTTGATTTGATTTGAGTAAGAGGATATGTTCTAGGTTTGATCTTAGCAGTGTCAGCAACATAACTACTGGCGTTTCTAAATTGTTTCTTAAGGCAATGTGAATCCTGAAGAGATTGTCATGATCTTTGAAGTTACACCAGATTTTACATTTTACTTTATGTTAATTGAATACCTAAATACTCCATCCTTCTCATCATAAACAAGAAAGACTCCCTAGAACAGACTGAAACAAAATAAAAAATGGAATCTCCCTCAATTTACAAATCTGTAACGAAACAAGAAGAATAAAAAGCATATTCAAGCAACTTATCTTTTAAAGATAATCATATTCTTTAAAACACAATATTCATTGCTCTGCATATATTTTGGTGGAAAAGCTATACATGCTAAATGTATTTTCTCCATCTTTGAATACAACCTTTTATTGTTGGAGAGATGCCAATCAGTTGGCATTCTGTGCTCACCATAATGGACTGAACATGTCGCCAGAGTCATTCCTTTCAAGTTATACCCTGGATGGATTTATCCCTTTGTGTCCTTTCATCAGGTTTCACCAGACAGCTGCTAACAGGAGGGCAGAAGGAAATATTGGCAAATAAGTGTCAAAAAGTGGTCATAGCTATCTGACCATTCTGAGTCTGAATATAATAAGTATTGATTTTTTTTCCTCTTTCTTTTGTATTTGGTACTATTAGTTTAGCATTTTGTTACCATAGAATTATTAGCAAAAACTCAGAATCAATATAAATACAGCCCTTCAGTTCTTAATTTTCTGTGCTATCTACATTCATTTGTGCTTGGATTTGGATGCATTTTTGTTTAAAATACTCTATTATCATTTCTTTAAAAAAGTAAGAAAACAAAGTCCAATCCTATGATTCCAGAAATTTCTGTTAAGTTCAGTAGGGGGGGTACTAAGCATTTACAGTGAAAGTCGGACTTGTGCTTCAGGAGCTTCATTCCCAGTCTGGAAATCACAAACTGCTTCTTATCCTGTGAATTTGTACAAGATCCAAACTGATGGGATTCTGACACAGCAGTCATCCAGGATATATTTAAAAACCAATTATTTCATAGCAGAAGTAAGTTTCTTTAGAGACCTACGTAGAAATAAGTGAAAATGTTATGCAGTTTCTGTTGCCATGGTTGTTTCTGTCCAAATCACAAAACTTTTAAAATAAGTGCCAGTAGCAGGTACTGTGTTATCACTGTCAGGTAAAAGCACAGGATCTATATAGTCCTCGGACAGAGAAAAGATGGACCAATCTCTCTCAGAGAGTGATTATGGAAGATACTATGAACTAAAGTCATAAACTTCTTCACATTACTTTATTCAGTTTTGCACTTGCCTTGAAACACTGATGATCAAAAAGAGACTTTGAGGTCTTCGTTTTCCCAAGGCAATCCAAATTTGTCGTTATGACAATATATGATCTTAAATATCACAAGTCTCCTAAAATCCAAAGACACCCACCCAGTACCCAGTTAGCCTAGTGAAATGTGGTTCTGGGGGAAGCTCTGATGAACCTCCAGTTCAGCGCACATTCACCTTCTCTGTAAGAACAACAAACCACCAAAAACTGGTCACTCTTCTCCCAACAACCCGAAGATCTCCTGCCCACCAGGCTCTGAGCCTACATAAACCACACCATCAGAATCAGCACCTCAGCTCAGGCAATAGTGGGTTTTCTGTACCATGGTCAGAAACAGAGTAGTTCATACCTGATGGCCTCGCAGGACAGTCTCACTGGACTGGAGCTGTGGGTTTAAGCCAAGTGGGGCTCTTGTCCCAGCCCTGCCACTTCTCATGTTGCCTCTCCAGCCACAGAGCATTGCTGAATAGCAAGCAGACCCTCTGGGTGCATTTCATGCTCTGGGGGACTTGAAACTCCCAAAGAGAAACAATTGTCTCTGCTGTACCTTTTCAAGGAATTGGTGCATGTTCTTAGGAGAAGGAAAGACTGAGATGGAAGTAGTAACCACCAGCCCTGAATGGAGGAGTTGCTGAACTCATCATTTTTTGAGTGACTATTAAATGGCATTTGGAATCATCCTGCTGGTCAATACACCACACCCCCCCCCCAAATCCCCAAATATTCAGAGTTTTTAAAAAAAATATTCACTCAATTTAGTTGCTGAACAGTTCGCGTCTGAATTTCTAACATCTGCAACAAATCTACCAAGCCTAACAAGTAATTACAAGAGTTTCCCAAAGCCCTGAAAACCTTGACCCTCTGTCAGCAACAGCTGTTCCATTAATTTAATAGTCAGCATAGTGCCCTCAAGATCCTCACATTGCTGCTTTATATTTTTGCCTTGGCAACACTGATGTATTTTGAGTGCCTTTTTGTCACCAAACCACTCTACTCCTTCTAAAGAGAAATACATGAAGACAGGAAACTCTCTTCTGTGGTTGCAAGCAAATGGTACAAATGGTCCATGAGATGTGAAACATTCCCAGGAAATTTCCCCCTCCTGTGCATTTCTGGAGGGGTGTTTTACAATGTTGTCAGCATAAATTAATGAAAGAACTGTAACATCTGTGCATTATATAAAAGAAGTGTGGTAGCTTACAAAAGCAATTACTTTTCAGTATGAAACAGTAGGAGTGTACCGGCCATTTTAAAAATATTTTCTGGGTTTGTACTGCCCGTTATTGCTAAATAGTCTCAATCCCAGAAACAATTTGTTTTGTCTTTATTATTCTTTTCTCATTTTCTTTGAAATTGTAAAAATGCATTGAAACCACTTTAAAAGTGCATTCAAAACAAATACAGAATGTGCTTAAAGCATTCTGTCAGAATATGTTTCAACTAGAAAAATTCCACAACTCAATACTGAAATGTCTAGAAGGAAGATTTTTGATAACATTTTGCTTCAATTAGTAAAACATTTTCAAAAAGTTATAACATCTGTTGCAACATATTTGGTCTAGATTAACTCAATTTCCTCCTCAAGTTTTTTAGCTCAGAAATTTTAAATAAAAAATAAAATTGTAAACGTAATTCTTGCTGAACAGAACATTACACTATCTTGCTCCACAGGATTTTTTTTCATGCGATCATCCACAGAATGAAGATTCCACTAGAATTTCCCACAGAAAGAGGATTCTGCACAGCTCTAACTAAAAACAGCAGCCCTACTGACAGCTCTGTGGGAACTTGCTGTCCCTAACTCCTTGGCATCACCTCTCTGCTCCCTTCAGTAGCAGTATTAATGAAGATGTGGTGTCTTGAAGATTGATAGGTTTGAATTTAGGGCAGCAGTTCATCAAAAGGATTCCAGATTCCAGAGCTTCAGGACAGGGTTGGCTCCAAGGCTGGCTCTGGCCCTCCACACAGAGACACCTGAAAGAAGATATTTCGGATGCCAGCTCAGCTGAGTCCATCAGCTCTGCCAGGCAGAGCCTGTGAGCAAATGCAGGAGGGCACCAGAGTCCATTCCAGCTGAGGCTGTGTGGATGGAGATGAGGAAGCATTCAGACCAGCCCTCAGGAAGCCTATTAGAAGGGTGTCCTGCCTCCCCTTTAGACTGCGATCCATGAGATCTTTCCCAAAACAGAATACTGAAAATAAGGCTCTTCCATGTAATCAGATTTGCTGTGTGCCCATTTGCTGTGTGCTCCAGTTTCTCTCCACATGAATGCTGTGAGGTAAAATCTGCCCTTCTAAAGTGCTCAAAGTACAAGTGCTCAGAGAGGTGGGATCCATGGCATGGCCAGAGGCAGAGGGGGATAGCCACCCCCTGCATCTTCCCCAGCCTCTGTCACCACGTGGAGACCCTCCCTCTGTGAGACTGATGTCACCCCTGCAAGACACTAAGCCAGGAGGAAGGCAGTCAAGGAAATGAACAGTCTTTACACACTAACAGGCTGTTTTAACAAAACAATGTTAGAGATCAAGCAAGCTGTCAAGAGAAGTGCCAGGCCTGAGCAGGAGCCCCACTGGCACTTGCTCAGGGGAGGTGAGCAGCCTTGCTGCTCCCCTGCGAGGAGCTGCTGACACGCTTTGCTCAGCAGGGGACAATAAGGATCACCAGTTCTGTCCACAGCCTTCAGGGGTGAGCTGCCTTGACGTACCTACAGCCTTGCAGCTCACCTATGCATAAAAATCACACTGTTTTAAGTCGTTGCTGTTAATTCTGAATATTTCTCTTTTAATACATTAATTAAAAGCTAGCCTAGGTTTAGATTGTCACTCTTCAAAAATAAGGCTCTGTAGTTGTCTTGAGAATGTAGTATATAGAAACAATAGCAAAGGGCTGAGAACAAAGAGGAACGTATTCTACCCCAGTACAGTGGTACAAACCCATGGTATACACAAATTCTGAAGAATGTTCAGTTCAAGTCTTGGTAAGGAGAGGAGTGGAAAGGTAATATGGTAAAACCATCTTCATTTATAGGCAATCATCATACACAGTTACCTGCATGATGACCCACAACCTCATTGATAATGTTCATCATGCAATGCATCATTGTTCTGACATTCTGATGTTGTCACATAATTACTCTTTCTTGTTAGTCTGTAAATCTTGCGAGATCTGGGGAAGTACTGCTATTCCATTTTGGCAATCATAACCTTCATTCGCTCGGACCCTTGGGGTTGCACAACATTTCAGTGTTCACCCTCACGCATCCGATCTCTGTGAGCAGCTTCATGACTTCCCTTCTCCATTTTAAAAGCCTGCTTAATTGCCATATACGCTCATTTACAACTAAGAGGCTCAGATCTACACAAGAAATCAAAGGAAGGTCTTCTTCTCACAAAGTCTAATTAAACTGTGGTATTTGATACCAAAACTGCTGTTAATAAGGCCAAGCAAAAATGAGCTCAGAAGAGATTAGACACGTTCATGGACAATGGTGCTACTGCCACCTACTAAATGCAGATTCAGAGGAAACCTCTAGCCTAGAAAGTCCTTCAGCACCTAAAAGGAAGGCTCATGCTACGTGCGTACGGTTATTTATGTGCTTTCTTAGGCATCTAGTTCTGGCACTTTCAGAAAGCAAATGCTGGGCCAAATGCAGGTGCTCTCTTCCCAGCCTGATGTCTTCGATATGACTGATTTCCAGAGCAGGATGGACACACTTGTTCAAGAGCCACCAGACAAGAAAGGTGCAGTTCCTACTCCTTGAGCTGAAGGGAGACATGGCTCAAATTTGGGATAGAGCTGCCTTAAACAGCACTTGGGATGTCTGCCGTGCCCACTCTCAAAGCCCACAAGGCTGCCCAGAGCTAGTACTCAACACATTTCTCTGCTTTATTCCTCTACTCATGGAATATGGAGTGTGTGACAGGAGCAGGAATTGCAAAACACAGATGAATGGAAGAAAATCCAACCAAGCTACACATGCAGGCATCCACAGTCTTCAGTTTAATGCTCCTAATCACTGTATGACCAACGAGACTAGATCCCTAATGGACAGGCTCCTGTGTAGATAACTGAAGGTAGCTGGTTTCAAGAAACCAAGGGATCACAGATCCAGTAACATGCAAGGTCAGGGCCTACAGGGGTTCCTGCCTCAGGACCAACATCCTCATCTTGGTGACACCTTGGCCCACTTCACCTGCTTGGAAAAAGTCCTATAGCACAACCCAGTCCCCTAGCACAGAGGAGAGCCAGCCCAGCCTTTTTTTTTCTAACCACCTATTTTCATTTTGACATCATTAATCATTGCTCTGCAATAATGACCTGTCTTCTCAGGAATACATCTCTGTGTGACCATTTCACCTTCAACTTTTTCCACATTGGCAAAAGCTATGTATTTTAGGCTTAAAATCTTGGTATGTAATTTTGGCAGCTCAGCCTTCCTATACAGAATGTATGTCACCCTATTTTGATCACAAGTATCTCTAGCTGGAGCCCTAAATCCTACTTACAACAATGAATAATAATAATCAATATATACTGTATGCTTTCTTTCATATTTTCATGTATAAATTGCCCATATCCCTTAAGAATTGGTGTGGGAAAATACATCCTGTAGCATTCTTTGTAAAAAAATAGTTGCAGCCTATGCTACATACTAGAAATTCAGTGAGACACAGCAAGAAATCAATAAAAACACAAATTGCTCCATCAATACGTACATTCATTTATACTCTTCAAGGTTATCTTTGCTATGCCAGCACAGAGACACATTTTCTCCATATATAGCCTTGCATATTAAACCAGGCAAGAGAGAAGGGAGCGGAAACAAAAGCTATCAGTACAAATCTAATCTAGCTAGCACGCACATTCACAGACTTTAGAGTTGGTTTTCCTCCCTGTTCAGGAAGCAGTCTGTAATCTGGGCACACCAGCTGACACCATCCCTCCATCCCCTGTAAAATTTTCTTCTCCCAAGGCAGGTATGTTTAGTCATTAAAAATATTCCCAAATTCACCGTATATACATGCCATACTATCCACCGGCATAGCCTCTATGAGCAGGACTTCTTTTGCATCAGTGAAAGATGAATGTGTTATGACCAATGGACTGACGGGTTAAATTCTGGTTGGTGCTCATCCATGTCAAAGGAGAATTAGGAGCACCCCATAAGTGTCTTTCAGGCACTTCATGTATGTGGACTTGTACTGGAGCCCACTGCTCCAGGAGGACCACACAACACTTACATCTTTACTCGTTTTCCCATTCATAGATTGTGATGGTGGTATTTTCAAAGCAGAACTAGGTCTGTTATGCAGAAAACAGATTCTGCAAACATTGGAATTTAGAGACAGAAGATGCTGTGTTCCTAGTAAGAGAATGGAAAAATACAAGGAAAGATGTGAGGTAGTAATAGAGTCTAAACAAGCAAAGCATTGACAGGGAAAGGTTTCTTTGTGTGAGGTTTCTGGTGCAGACTAGCTGCACCAGGAGATGCCTTTCTTCCTGTAGCAGTCAGCCATTGCAGAGAACAGCATTTCAGGAGACCACCCAGGTGAGTACATGCACTGCTGCTTTGGCATGTTATTAATATTGCAAACCATAATACATTACTTAGTTTCAGAATTCAAATTGCACCATTTATTTTTTGTACTAATCAGTCAAAGCCTGACTTGCCATGCCCATGTCATTGGTATTTTCCTATTCTGTCCACTCCTGATGCAGTCTCTTGCCTCTTATTTCTGTTGTGTTTACTATTAAACACAAAAATTCTGCAGGGTTAAGCTGAACTTAAGCACTTTCTACTGGGAACTGATCATTACATTGCTTATGGTGGATACCCATTATTTTTGTAGGCAGATCTTCATGGTGCTCCCAAGAAGAGAAAGTGAGGCTTGCAATAGCACAAAAAGAGCTGCTTCCTTCACACCGTCTTCCAGATTCTGAGTGTGTGGGCAACAGATATTCTTTTTACCCTTATCCATCGCTAGTGAGAACATCAAGGTGTAGATGTGAATTAATTTGATATGTTCTGGGCATCTCAAATCTTAAAGTAGGATCAGCCATGTGTTGCTGCCGAGTGTGTCATGGATTAGTTCATTTGTTTCTGATCAGATTTCCATGCCTAGAATTTCAATGTCTGATCCAACTAGTTTTCTGAAAAACCTGTATAATTTTTAAATAATATGGATTTTTCTCATCAGATAGTCTTATGAAATCTTCATAAAAGGCCTTACCAACACCATGTAGGAAAGCAAGATGGAAGTCTGTGTTCTTGGAAAGCATGTTGCTGCTCTGGAGACAACTGAATGCATCTCTTTGCTCATGCAACACTTAATATGACTCCTCTGCATGTAAGGTGCATTTTTATTACCCATTACTTTAAACACAGGTACAAGGAAACTTTTCTCTGAGCTTTCCCTGATAAAACCCCCAAGAATCTTACAGGCAGTAGCAGAAGTCTGTATCAGAGAACCCAAACAACCATATACCATGGGAGTTGCATAGCAGCATAACCTTAAAACTGTAGAAACTTTGTGTGCTAGATAAGTTAAACAGAACAGTTAGCAAACTTGTTTGTTTCCCTCTCTGGAGGTGGCTGAAAGCAAACCTCCGAAGTGCTTTCCCCTGCATGAGGTGTCTCAGCAATACACATGTTGATTTTTGCCCAGTCTGTGTTCAATATGGAAATGACAGTCTTGCAATTTTTGTAATCATCTCACAATCTATCTCTGGATTTCAGCATTTAGACAGACAGGGGCATCGCAATGCCCCATGATTAACTCTGATTGTGAAACTCCTTCCACAACCAAAATTATAAAAGTGATCAATCACCTTAACAATAGTTAATAGCTCTTATCCAAAGCCATAATAATCCTGCTCTGCCGTTTGACTATAGCAAGCTATTACCCTATGATCCCAGCCTTGTGTCTGAAACAGCAGTGTTCTCTCTCATCTAACAGCCTGGAAGGGCACCATCAGTCATGGTCCTACAGACTTCTTTCCACCTTCCTCCATCTCTGCACTGTAACTCCTGCTCCTCTCTGACTCTCAGTCACCATCATAAAATCTCAGTTAACTCCCTGGGAGACTCTCATAGGAAATCTCCAGTCCCTGGGGCCACCTCTTGCTGTCTGGCTGTCTTTTACCTCACCATATGTCATGTCAGTACCAGAACATTCCTTTCACACCTTTCATTCCTTTCTTCCTTTCCTTTTCCTTTTTCCTAAAAAAACGAAAAAATATTGCGAATTTTAAGCACATTAGTGCTTGACATTTGAATGCTATCAAAGAGCAGGAAAATGAGCTTTTATCACAACAAGCGTGATCCCAGTGGGGCTTACACAACCTGTAGCATCTCTCTGAAGGGTGGTGCAGGGGTGCAGCAACTCTACATTTTCCAATTCTGCTACTGCCTCTCTCAAGAAACAAGTAATTACTGATGATGCCACAATTTTAGGGTCATTCTACTGAACTATGTCTGCCACTCTAGTTTGTCTCAAACCTATTTTTGCTAATTTGTAATTACACTAAGATGAATATATTGAATGTTAAGGAACTTTTCACTTTTATAGGTTATGAGATAAAACCTTCTGAGAAAGTGAAGACAAAATTTGTGAAAATGATGGAATATGAGCACATGACAAGTTTTCATGCCAAAGCCAAGTCAATGGGGCATCACACAGGAGGGATCATGCAATTATAGAATATTTCAGGTTGGAAGGAATCTTTAAAGGTCATCTAGTCCAATGCCTTCTCCAATGGATGATCATCACAATTTGTGTTTCAGGAAAAAAATCATCTTCCTTATTCTGGACTCAGAGCAGCAGGATCTTCAGCATCCTGTAAATGAGTGTTCATTATTGCCATCTGCATATGAACTGCCTGGTACTAGCTACTATTTTTCACACCAGTTTGTCATTTCATTCATAAAGCCAGGTTGGGCGCTTATGATCCTGATTTAGGGACAGGGTGAGTTTTCATTTAATATTCCTCCATCACTTTTCTAAAGATTTATCACTAAGAGCTAGTGCAGCCCATGGCCGGTCCTGCAGGGGTGAAATCATGAACAGAAAAAGGAATTCCTGCTGAGATAAGACTTCTCTATAACCTTTGGAAAGCCACACAGACCTCTGTCCTGAGACAAGCAAAGCGCACCATGGAGTTGGGAGAGGTCTGTAATCCAGACCACAGGATGAACCAGGAGCACCCACAGCCTCCCAAAGCTTGAAGAGTATTCAGATTCAAAGTATTCTTTCATTAATTATCTTTTCATTCGATGGTTTATTAAATAGTGGACAAAAAGAGAAAAAAATCAACTGATCAGTACTGTAAGATAGGTAGTGTCATAAACAAGGTAGAGATAGCATTAAGTGCTTGAGAAAGTGGAGACAAATTTCTCAGCTAAGACCAGGGAAAACCTGGGTGCAGGATGGTGACGGTTGTGCTGAACTCTCCCCAGGAACATAACTTGGTCCTATGGGCACTTTTAATGATCTAGTACAGTCACCAGTTCCTCAGGAAGGCACAATGTGGGGTGAGCAAACACTTTTTTCACAAAGGCTGGATGGCACAGACTATCTTTGGCAAGGTCCATGTTTCCAGAGACCTCTTCCTCTGAGAAGCAAACTTCAGTTCCCACATCCTTATTTAATATACCAATAAATAACCACAGGTTCTCTTTTTCCCTGCAATGCCCAGAAATTGCATCCACTCTGGAGGAACACTTCACTTACTCTCTGATTCAGCAATGACTTCACTAGTTGAGTTTTTGCCTTCTGGTTTAGGATGAGAGAAAAACCTTATTTGGAAGTGTTAGATGGAGGATAAAAGGTTTGTTCAGATTTAGTCTGGAGGTTTTTTCCTCCTTGACTGTCCTCTGAAAGATCCCCACAAATTCTTATCAAATATAGTTAGTATTTTTTCACTGTAATGACCATACTTTATTACATTGGGGGTTAAAGTCAAAAAGAGATCCCCTCATCTTTGGCACATCTGCAGGTCCTTTTTTTGTAATTTATTATTTGCTTATACATTTAGTTCACACACTCTTAGTAGAGATAGGCTTCCACTGTAAGACCCAACATCTCCATCTCCCCACTGTCCGTGGCTGTTATGTCCATGAGAATATCTGCATTTCTGGCTTCACACCAGCTTGGATACCTGTGTCCAACTTAAAATTCATCAAAGTTCCATTTGATTTCCAGCTAATATTCCATTCGTCTTCTGCAGCAGTGTCCATTGGTCAGAGTGAATTGTTTTGAGCTGGTGATGCTGTTGCCATCTTCTTTGTCCATGCTGTGCACACTCTGCTGGCACATGCACCCTTGCAAAGTAACAAAATCTGTTTCAATTATGCATTTATTCCCAAATATCAGGCATTATCATTGCTTACATTGGTTTTTAGTGCATATCTATACATTATTTTTGTTGGCCAGGACTTTCTGTCACTCTCTTTTCATCCAGTATTCTGTATTTTCCCTACCAGCCAGAATGTCACTTCATGTACCCTCCAGAAGAAAAAATGTAGCTTCAGTCATCACTTTCAGAATTTTTTTTTTTATCAGAGATTCTAACTTCTCAAACACTCCTGTGAGGATTTTGCCCCAGATTCTTGTCATGATCATCTCCCTTACAAAAGGCTTTGGACCTCAGGATTGTTGGCCTTAAATGAGTCACAGACTATGTTTCTCTTTGTTTTGAGTCTTGGATTTCTAGATTTAGACATAGATAGATATAAACACACATATAACTGCATTTATATACATATATGAACGTACATATACAACATATGTTCATATATAGTATATGCATGCAATGTTAACAACATGCTTTTCTTCAGTGATATTTTTCATCTCTTCCCAGTCATGTCTCCAAAAGAGAGTTAAATGAAAACCATCCATGAAATGAAAACATGACTTGGCTCTGATCAAAGTGTTGCCAAAACCAAAATTGCCTTCTGATTATCTTCTCGTTTGCCAGCATCCATATCTTGTGAATGGTGAAGTGAGATTTAAACAGTCTTTGATTGTCTACACATTTTCAGAGACTGGTAACGTTCAATTTCCAGCCTTTTTCTCAGGATACTTTCTTAGCTGTTTCTCCTCCTCCTTCTCCTGCTTTCTGTCATTCAGTAGCCGTGCAGGGCCAGAAAGTGTAGGACACCTGCTTGGTTCAGTACCCAAGAGCACCTGATGGGCAGCAAACACCACTCCTGCACAGCAGCTGGTCTGAACAGGCTCCTGCTGAAAGGTACAATTCCCTGCAGCTCGAGCCCCTTGGAGCTTCTTGCTTAAGCCAAACAACTGTGATGCTGGCATGGAGGAGAATTGATTTCTAAACCCCAGAGCCCAGAAGAGCTGGACACAGTGAGGAATTACCAGCCACCCTTTTCCAAGGTCAGACCATGATTCCAGGGCCAACAAATGCCTAGCCACTGGTGAGCTCAGACCAGCTCAGACCAGTGCTCAGGATTTTGGAAGATCACTGTATCATGCATTGTATAACTTTTTTGTTTCCTTAGATCAGGTGATCTTAACAGCCATATCTGCCAGGGACATGAAATGACAGAGCAAATTTGGGCTGGGCTAGAAACTTGCAGCTGTAGTCCATCCTGACCAGACCCAGTCCGAGAGCCAGGGACTGTGTGGGGAACACCAGCATTGCAAACTGCTGATTGATGAAGGGATTTCTGCAAGGTTTCAGGCAGCCTCAGAGCAGGGGAGCTGGTAGGTGCCAAGAGCAGACCTGCTGCAGGCAGTAGGGCATGGCCAAGCCCCGCACCCTCACTGAGGGCTGCATGATGGCTCACAGCAAGTCGGAGAGGTTTTGGTTCACAGCATCTCGCTTCCTCACTTCAGCGTCAGCTTGTTTTTCTCTGGCCTAGCTTCATCTCTTGACTGGCTGGCAAGACTAAAAGATTGTGAAGGCCAGTGAAGCCCTGGCCTGCTTTTGTCACAAATGCTGTTTTAATGAATAGATAATAAAAAAAATCGCTCGGGCTTAGCCAAGTGTTTTCAGAACCAAGTAATTCATGGGAATACTAGTTATTCAATGCACAGCCAAAACCATCAGAGAAGTCACTGTTTACAAGCTAAGTAGGGAATACAATGGAAACATCTGCCCCCTGCAGCCAAAGGAATTCTTCCAGTGAAGGTTTAAGAGATGTAACTCTGGAGGCATAAAGACAGTGGACAAGTTAATGCTAGTGCAGGGAGTCATACGCTGAGCAGTTTGTGAAAGACTCAGAAATACTTGAATACCAGTCCTCAGACTACAAAATCACAGAGATCTTGTTTTGAACAACCCTGACTATAAACCTGCTCTGGGCAAGACCTGCTCTGATGTCTGTCTAGAACTTCCTAAAAGATGTGCCACAAGAACTACTATAAGAATTCACTGTCTCCAGAGGACTTACCCTTATTTCTGTGATCATAACATCTTTGAATTGGAATGGCATTGGAATGGACCTTGAAGATCATCTTATCCCAAATGCCCCCTTCCCTCCCTGCAGTGGGCAGGGACACCTCCCACTAGACCAGGTTGCTCAAGCCTTGTCCAGCCTGGCTTTGAACACTGCCAGGGTTCGAGCAGCCACAGCCTCCCTGGGCAGCATGTTTCAGTGCTTTAACCCCCTCACAGTAAAAAATTCCTTCCTAATATCTAACCTGAGTTCCCCCCCTTTCAATTAGTGCCCATTAATCCTTGTCCTATCATTACAGTTCTTGATGAAAAGTCCTTCTCCAGTTTCCCAGTAGGTCCCCTCCAGATAGTGGAAGGTTGCTATGAGATCCCCACACACCCTTCTCTTCTCCAGGATGAACAGCCCCAGCTTTCTCAGCCTGTTTTCATTGGAGAGGTGCTCCAGTCCTCTCACCAAGTTTGTGACCCTCCTCTGGACTTGCTTCAACTGTTCCATGTCCTTCTTATGTTGGGGACACCAGAACTGTACCCAGTGCTCCAGGTGGGGTCTCATAGAGCAGAAGAGAGGGGGAGAATCACCTCCTTCAACCTGCTGGCCACACTGCTTTTGATGCAGCCCAGGATTCATAAGATTTCTGCCAGCTCATGTTGAGTTTTTTATCAACTATCACCCCCAAACCCTTCCCCACAGGGCTGCTCTCATCCTCCCACTTCTCTTTCAAACCACCATTTTATCCCTCAATAAAAAAGGCCACACAAGACAATGGGCCTTGAATTATTTTGATGGGACTAATTCTTTTTTTGCTATGATTATTTTAAACATATCTGAGGTAATATGTGTTTTAGCCTGAGCAGATCTTATTTAATCCAGCTTCCCAACAATGTCATTCATAATGATGACAATCCAGTGGGAACTTGCAGCATCCTGAATTAAATCAAGTAGAATATAAATATAACAAAGGTATTCTCAAAGTAAATACAACTAACCAGTTTAAAAATGGCAGCTGGCTTTTGCTTTTTAATTGGGGTGACATTTTGCAAGGCCATTTCTGGGTGAGTTTCATATATACTTTCTTTCTCTTCTGCTTTTCTTATTTTTCTAATGTTACCAAGGCATATATGAAATACATTTCAAAGTACAGATATCAGCTCATTTACAGCTAATTATAATAGGCAAGTGGTGCAGTAAATGGAACACCCGATTTTTCCCCTCTTTTTTTTCCTTTTGGTTGAAGCTTTTGTGATGTTCTCCAGGTGACTCCCATGCATAATGTAACACTAGCAATGCTGTTTGCATAATAAGCTATTTTCTACCACAGAAGCAGAAACATTTTATCACTATAGAGAAGGCTTGGATTATGAATACATTTTCATATAAGTTGATTTATGTGAAAATTACCAATAAATGCATTCTAGCCATAAGTAAAATGTTTGTTCCTACTTTAAGGAGTAGTATTATTTGAAACTTAGGGGGAGGGGGAATGCACATCCCACCAAGGGAAAATACTTTATTAGTATGATTCAAATGTCAGAGCTTGCAGTCACCTTCTGAGGTATGGAGCTCCCTGAATTTCCTCCAGTGAAGTCAAATGAGAGTGGAAAATGCTCAGCACTAGATAGAAGTACTCTGCATCTCACTACACTGAACTCCCAGCTCTATGGCATTTAATGCAGTGTAAACACTAAACAAACTTGGCTATAACCCAGTGGCACCTTCTGCAGTCTTCATAACACTTGCTTGTTGCCCTCTTGTTTAGCTATATTTTAATATTTTGGGGTTTTCCTACTAGTCCTTTTTTAATATTAGAGCAGCACTGTCAGTGAGACCAGCTCTGGAGTCTCACCCTGCTGCCAGTGCTCCAGGACCAGGACAGTGCAGCCTCGGTCCAGCTCAGCAAAAGCAGACAGGCACCAGCACCTCCATGTGCTCGAGCAGACCCTCACCACTCTCATGCCCACACTGCAGCAAGTGGAGCAGGGGGGCTAAAAAAGCCTCCACGTGTCCCTACACCCATTTCAAGATCAGCACAAGATCACTGCTCACATGCTTGGTCACAGATGAAATGTGACCTAGATGCATATAAAGCACCAGTCTCAAAATTGACACCCTTGAGACTAAGCTGGTGCCCTTTGAAGGCAGCAAAATAGAGGGCTTTGGATGTGGCCATTTGCTTTGGAGAGTATCCCAGAACCAATTAATTGCCATTGCAAATGCGTTTTTGATGGGCTAGGGTAAAGAGGCATTCCTTGGGAAGTGCTGGATTGCTCCTGCTCAATGAGGAGCTGCTCCTGCAAAGTACAGTCTGTAAGGAAACCCTGGTCCTCCTGAGCCTGTGGGGACCTCGGCAGAGCTGTCTGGCACAGCAAGGCTGTGTCCCAGCAGAGCAGATCAAGCCTCTACCTTTGAAATAATGAATAAACGTACACCTCAATTTTTCAAAGCAATACACTGCTCAGATCTCCCGCTACTGTAAATCAAGGTGGTTTTATTGACACCAGAGGAGTTCTGCTGGGTTACATGAGCTGAATGCCTGATCCAGGGCTGGTGATCAAGATTATTTCTGCTTAATAGATAACTCACAGAAGAAAACTCTTCATATAGTATGTCAGTGGTTTTCAACTCTACAGAATTAAAAAGCTAACACTCTATTTGGAGGGGGATTGACTACTGCAAATTAACAACATATAACATTTTTTGCCTGAAACACCACTCTGTAGTTATAAACAATGCCTAATGTCGTAATTTCCCTGTAGATTCTGTAAACTTCTGCAAAACCACTCTTTGTAGAAATCCTTTGATTTCACGTGCATTATACCAAATAGGCTGGAGTGAACTTTCTTCCAAATACATACTTATTTTTCTAAATGCCTTTCAGTTTTACTAATTAACTTCTCTCCCTTTCCCCTGCGGATTTGCCTGTGAGGAAAAGCACTGTTCAGCAAACAGTGCCTTGAGCACTTCACACCATGCTTCAGTTCGGCAGCTGAGAAAACGCTGTGACTCTTTAGCAAGTGTCACTGAACCTTGGTGGGAGACTGGGCCCTCCACGGGGGGCTCAGCAGTGCTCAGGCTCACACTGCCTGTGGTCCAGCCCTTGTTGATGGCAGGATACACAATTCAGTGTCTTTGTGCTTCTGCCCTGAGTTGCCTCCAGGCAAAATCCTGCATCATTCGTTCCCACACTCTGCTGCTGAGAAGTGTCTGTACCTAGTTCTGCTTCTCATTTACATTTGCTGTTAGGGTCACCTTATAGAGCCCAGCTCACTGTATTTCTCACCGGAGTGAAAATGTTTTGTATAAAAAGATATATTAAACTCTTCTCCTAAGGAGGATATTCCCTGGACACGCGCAGCTTTCCCGCATGAGCCAGGCAGCACTCCTGTGCCCTGAAGCCTGCTGCTTAGGTGTCCAGCTCCACACCATCAGCCCAGAGCAGCTGCCTCAAATCAGTCAGCTCCTGCAACTTGTGCCCCATGTTACGTTTTCGGTCCCTCTCAGGTGAGCGTTGCAAGCTGCACATTTTGGCTCAGAATCCCTTAAGGGTACCACAAATCCTCAGAAGCCTCTCCTGCATGATGTCCTCTTCCTGCTGTGACTGTTTTGTAGCCTGCTAGGTAGCTCTCCCCACACATGAAGGAGACTGGCTAATAGCTCTAAAGATGCCTTAGAAGGTTTCTTTGAGACTCCTGTCTGTTCTCTCCTCTGGCACTCACTGCTGGCACTGGTTCTGTGGCAGCTCCATTGGCCCCAGTTGTGGGTCACTGAGCCAAAATCTCTGAAATGAAGAAGGAAAGGCCCAGGTTACTCTATTGAGGACATGCCAGGCTCTCCTAAGCAGAAGGTACCACGAAGAAGTCTTCATTCCCTCACTTATCACTGGATCTGGGGCTCCCTGATTCCCTCCCTGGTTCGACTTCCCTTGTCCTACTCCTGTGCATAACAAAACTGATGCTAATTCACAGAGCAGCACTGACCCCTATGTTTTCATATTTTCAATTTTAAAACATTTTAAACTCTATTTCATTACCATTAAACACATTTGTTTGTCTTAAGATACTAACTAGTGTAACTGCTGGAGCATGGATTCAAGAAATTAAACTAATTCTTATTCAGATGAGATGGTGCGCAGACTAAAGGTGGGAAGCAAGCTACAGACTAGGGGTGTTAGATCATGCATTCTTAGTTACACATTTACTGTATCTATAACAGCTCACTTTTCTATTTTAAACCCTACTAAGTGGAGACTATTTAAATGTACTGCTGTAGTAATAAAGAAAAGGTCAACTCAATGTCTGTCTTGGCCATTAATCAATCTTTCCCATACTTTCTAATTATCTTGATTGCCTGATTGAATGGAGCATGGGACACTGATCATCTATATGTTCCTTGGTTATATCTGCTCTTGGCACCTTTTTTTGAGACAAGAGAGGATTTTTTCATGTAGTGACTATTTTTCAAAAAAGATCCCCAACTTCTTCCTCTGATAACCATCTCCTTTGCTGCCTTATCTCCCACCATTTTCTGTAGCAGTTTTGCAGGCTGTTCTCTATAAAATGTTGAAGTGTCTTTAATCATCTCAGGCAGCAATTTTGTGTAGTTTTTTCCTCTCCTTTTCAGCAATCTGGGATTCCCAGCATTATTCTCTTACTCTCTCTCTCCCTCTTTCTCTTTCTCCCCCTCTCTGATTATGAATTGTAGCTTTTTGTTTTTAGCGAGAGCCTAATGCAATGCAATAACACACAAACACAGGAGCAAGTTATAGACATGAAAAGATCAGATTTTTTTATAGTGATAATTCTCTTTTACTCCTGGGTGTCACATATCCATGAGGGACTCCAGAACTTCACCAAGAGCAGGCAGATAGCTTGTTACCAAGACACTCGGGACTGCACAGTACATCTCCATCCCCAGGTGACAGGAAGGGCCTTGAGGAAAGAGTGTGGCTGGGGACAGGCAGTAGGTCACATGCAGCCTGCGTAGATCAAGCCCAGGGACTGAAAATCCATGTGACAAACGGCATACAGAAAGGGGCCATTGTGCCTCTGCCATATGAGCTCTGGGAGATGGTTTGGTCTCAGTTCAGTTGCGCAGGGTGACAGGAGACCTGCAAGGATGTAAGCCTCATCTTCATTTTTCTGCACCGAATTCACTGGGAGTTTGAGATGTTTGAAGAATGCAAAAGGGGATCCTTTGGAAGCATTCTCACCCCCTTTGATTATCTCTACAGCTTGACTGAATGAGTCATGCAACCCGGCTCCTTCAGATATCCATTAATGCCAGGCAAACAAAGCGTATTCAACACATCACTGTCTTATTGTGAGGTTTTTTTTCCTGATCATAAATAGTTTGAGAACAAATGTATTCATTGTTCGAAATCTTTGGCCAGTAATTTGTGCAACTTACACAGAGCCTACGATTTTCTCAAGTATCTTATGTTGAGCGCTGTGTTCCCTCAAAGCTGCAGCAGCAGGCAGGCAACCTCCACAGCCTTCCAGTGACAGGCACCAGCGATCTCTCCAAACCTCTGCACACCTTGGCCCTTGCCAGAACTAGTGCGCACTGCTGGTGCGAGGCTTAGGTGCTCCAGCCACATCCCAAAAACCTGGATCAGACTGAGTTTCTGCAGTATGATATAAAAATGGAACTGGAATATTACTGGGCACACGTTCTCCTATTTTTCCTCGTGCGAATGCTGTTACCGAGAGAAAATTCCAGCTCTTAACATCACCATTCTTTACACACTGACACTCCCAAAATCAGGGCAATTTCCTCAGCAGCTCTGGGGCAGTGAGCTGAAGCTGGTGAAACCTAAGCCATTGCATTCCCCAGTGCAGCACCAGGATCTCCAAACCTGGACTGAGCCAGCTAGAACCTTTCCAAAGCAGATACCCCCTTGGGTCCTGAAAGAGGTCAGCTGAGATTCCTGGAGTGCCACACTCATTTCTCCTCCACTTGTCTGTACTTTAATGGCAGAAACAACCCACAGTGATGTCGGAGTAGCTCCAGCATACCCTAACTCTTGGTTCTTCTCCACTCTGCACATTAGCCACACAGCAAATGTACTTATTTCTGCACCCTGAAGATCTAAAGAGCCTGTCAATCTGATTTTTTCTTTCTTTTCTTCCTTTTNACGCTTTTAATCTTATTTTTTTTTTTTTTTTTTCCTTTTTTTTTTTTTTTTTTTTTGAGCATTTTATTGAAGCCAGCTACTGATTTTATACATTGCAGAGCCACACTGGCAGCACTTGCAGTACCTTGCTAGATCCCAACCCTGGCAAATGGTGCACTCTACTAGAAATAAACAGGACAGCCAGGTCAGCACAGGTTAGGGACATTACTGTTATGTGACTCTGCCTTATTTCCTAGTCTTCCAAAGACAACCCTGCAGTGATAAATGAAACAGTACCCCTAATCAAGAATTACTAGCTGCAAAATTACAAACTTTAGATTCAGTAATAGTACACTCAGGCAGTATTTACATGACAAATAAGAAAAACCTCTGACAGAAGAATCTTTCATGTACTTGTCTGGTTTTATCACTCAGCTCACAGTTTTATCTTGCATTTAATCATATTGCCCTTCATCTGCCATCCAGTATCCAAAGTACTAAAATATCCTTAATCTCTCTGTATCTCATTACAATGTGAGACTATGGTTTTGCAAAACTTTCTGTTAAGTATGATATATCTCAGCTGCATAAAGTATATGCTCAAAATTCATACAGTGCATGGAATGACACTAAAAATTCTAGGACCATCTTAAAAGCAGAAGAACTGGGTAAAATGATGCAGAAAATACAGAGTAATGGGTAGGCAAAGTGGTATTAATAGATCATAAAGGCAAATACAAAATATCAAATGCAATTTCATTTGATGAAGAACACAGAGAAATACATATCAGTAGGTCTGATGGCATAAGACTTGCTTTGAAGATTGTATTCTTCCATCCTCAGTGGAGGGCTCCATAACATCTGTTTAGGGCAAGTACAATTGCAGAGAAATCACTTGTTTTGTTTTCAATACCTAAAACTATAGTCAGTATAACAACATATTTTCAGGCCAGAAGATCATGATACAGTAAGTCAACAATATTTATAAAGATTGTTATTCATTCTATTAAATCCTTATCATCTTTACATCATAGATATTCAGCATCGCACAGCACTAGGTCCTTAATTGCACGTGATTGTTGTCGCACCTTGGTGTTAAAATTACTCATCACCTGCCTGCATTTACAGGTGGAAATCCCTCTAGAGAAAAATATGTGTGAATACCATTGTTGTTGTTGTTGTTATTGTTGTTGTTATTCTTCTTATTCTTATTATTGCTATTATTTTAGCCTCATCTTGATGGAGTTTTACATTCTGAAGAGTATCAAGTGGCATTGTGGAAGTCTGGAAGTCTCTAGAATGACTGAATTTGGGATGTTGCATTATACTGCAAATAGCTGGCAATTTATTGGTTACACATTCCATTTAACTACACCAGTTTCTGTGTATTTTAAGATCTCTGATTTTAGTTCTCACTAAGACCCCTGTTGTTTCAATTGCTTATCACTGTGGCCTGAGGTATCATTTCTGTGCTGAGGATAATAAACAACTCCTCCTATTTTTCCTGCTGGAGCTGTGACTAACTTAGCATGATCAAGAAGCAGCATAGGATGGAGAAGTAAGTGCCATATGATAGGTGGCCAATCCTACATCATATTCGGCTCTGTCAGCTTTATTGTGTGGTCTGGGGCAAACTTCTAAACATTACTTTTTGGAAGAGCTGAGCACTATATAAGCCCACAACACATACTGACTACATAAGATCAGATAGTGGTTTTGAAATCATATATCCTCTGCTGTTTCTTTGCTGTAAAAGGGCTGAGGTCTGTTGCTAGAAATAGCAGGAGTCTATTTAATACAATGAATTTAGAAATGCAACATTGAAGGACTAAGCATCAGAGCCATTCCATTTGCATTACAGCATGGAGCTGGATGTCAGTGCATGTTCTGATGGGGATAGCTTTAGCACTTAGGGTCTGAGATGTTTGACTTCTCACATGAAGTCACAATGCTTTACTGAGTATGGGTTTGGACAACTATCCCACAACCTTAATTTTCTCTTTAAAGTTTGGATACAGTTTCACCTGGTTCTTCCTGTGAATCTTATTAATGTTGTCTCCATAGTGTATTTTTATTTTCTCTCATCCACTACCAACACTTGACCAATTTAAAACAGAGTTTGTGTCACGTAACCTCTGCAAAATAGTTATAACCAGGTTCATTCTGTAGACTAAAAACATCTTAGCTTACAAAAACTTTGTCAGCCCTGAAGAATGTTGTAGTTCAGATTTATATCTCATCTGTGTCTGTGCATCATCTAACTTAAGTCAGTTTTAAGGAAAAATAATTTTGCCATCTTTTATTTGCTTAGAATGCCACAGATGTTATATATATTGAGAGCTTTTTCCTTTATGGAAGAGTAGAAAAAACCCTCTCTAAACTCAAAGTTCGTACAGAATCCTGCTGTTACCCTTCTTGCAATCATGTCTTTCAGCTAATTTATTCCCATTAAGTCTAACATTACAGAGAAAAACTGCTTTGCAAACATTTAATGGTTTCTATTAGTCTGAACAAATGAATCCATAAGTTCCTGCCTCTTTAAATACCTTTCTTCCCCCTGATATTCAAAAGAAGAAGTCTCTGGTTGCTTTCTCCTGCTGCTGGGAGACTGTGAAGTCTCAGGGATTTGAACAGAGCTTCTTTTTCAGGGCTTTTGTAGACAGACCAGCTGGCAAACTTGCTGACCTAAAAGTGGATTTACCATCCAAAAAACCATGACACTTCAATAAGAAGGTCCAGAACATCACCAGTGCTCCTCTATCTGTGTCCAAGCATGGCCAAGGTTTGATCTTATTGCCTGTACCCCACCTTCCACCACCAACTCCAAAAGGAAACTGCCTTGCCCCATCATACTGCTGGCTCAGGCTTGCAGACTTTTCAGAGTGCTAGGAAGTCACACCGATTCTCTGCAGCTGCCTTTAAACTTGTTCCACCCATGGACATCACCATCACAGCAGCTATTCTAGCCCAAATGTCTTTGCGCTGTATTCCTGTGATATTGTCATGTGCAGGGCAGATGCTAAATCCTACACAAGGCAAGGCACAAGTGTGATGGAATAGAGTAGGGGACAGGCACTGGAGACACATCCTGGAAGACAGAGATGCTTCCAACCCTTCTGGACAGCTGTCCTCCACAAATCTGGTCCTGGATGGAATATCAGCCAGCAGAAATGAGTTTTTAATACCTCCAGGATTATTTTGGAAGGAAATTCTCTTTATAAGATGGGAAGAGTCCACAGAGAACTCACACAGGTCCCCATGGATGGACTGTGATCAGAGCAAGGCTACCATGGTCTCCAGAGACAGTAGCTGCTGGTAGCTGAGTCTCTCACAGAGATAAAAAGATTGATGGCTTCTTGTCTACCCATTACTGGTTTAGTCCCCAATTCGGAGGGAAAAAAATAAGAAATATTGCTGTAGAGCAATATTTGTCTCTCAAACAGAGAGACAAGGGCTGTGTTCAATCTCTGCATTAGAGATGTGCAATGGGATGAAGACTTACCTTCCCCAGTGCTGGGGGTGTTGTGTTCCAGTGCAAAGTGTTTATACAATGCTTGTATTTTATAGCCCCAGACATAAACAGCAAAACAATCCCCTCCCCGAATTAGTTACCTTTTTTTCAGCGTACAGATAAGTAATGGGACAGCTGTATACAGTCAGCACCTTAGTTTATGTCCTTACAATGAGACTGTAATTCCTCTCACATCTACTTTTCCCCTCCCTGCTTGAAAATCCTATTGCATGAGTCACCATATCATGGCAGATGTAAACATCAAGCTTGGTTTTCCCCACATACAGAAAGCTCCTCCCTCAATAAAATCAGAACAGATCTTTTATTTTGCCTCACCCAGACATAATCTTGAAGTGTTACCTATAGGTCTGCATTACAGAAAGTTACAGGCATTTTAGAAAACACAAAATAGAGAACTCACATATTTTAAAGTTTAAAATTTGCACTGTTTTTATGTTGTTTTGTCTGCAAAGGCATTAAGAACCTTAGACTTCAGATGCTGTAAAAATCATCACACATATTTTGTAAAGTATCATTCATTTCCCAAAAATAACATTTGTATATGCATAATCTTCTAATTGTAGATTATTTGGTGTTAATTATACATAATACCTTGCTATCTGTTAAGACTTCCTCAAAATCTAATTCCCAGAACTAATATTTCATGATCTTCAACTATGTAAAATACTGACTTCTAGACCCAATGAAGAGTGAAATAACAGACCTTAAACCTCCAGTGGAGCAACACTGTCATTTCAGACCTGTCAGGGAGTAAGGGAAGGACTGTTCTGCACTTTGGGAAAAGAAAGGATCATTTCTTCAGCAATTCAGTGAGTTTTTAGCAACAATTGTTTAAAGAATCTCATTAGCATAAGAAAAAGGCTCTTGGTAGAAACGAATTAGCAGTCACAGTGCAGGTGAAGGAAGCAGATAATAAATGCAAGGTAAATGGAATTGATTGTGAATATGGTCAATCACATATCTGACATCTCCACGTGCTCCCTGTCTGACATCTACTCCCATGTCATAGGAGACAGCCCCACTTCAGTTTTGTGCTCATGTGGGAGCACAGCCTGTACCCAGAGAGTGTGTCAGCTCCTGTGTCCCTTTGGGCATCTCTGCCACACAGCTCCCAGGGCTGCTCACCACCACTGGCTGGCCCAGCAAAGGCATTCCATCCCAGCCAGCAGGGAATTGTAACAATCCCATGATCAGCAGCACCTCTGGCACTCAAGTCAGGGAGAGAAGACACTGAGGCACAGGTATATATGCCTCAAACTGCTGGGAAACATCGAGAAGGATTCATCTGTCCTCCACTCAGTGCTTAAAACACCCAGTTCTACAGATCTGAGGCAAAATCCTGCTTGAGGGTGGAGCAGCCAACAGGAATGGAGTCTTACAGGGACAGTCCTACAAAATTTTTAGGCTGTGTTATTGATAAGCACAGAAGCATTTCCAGTAAGGAGTGGTTCTGAGGATGGGGTTCTCAGCTGGTTAGCAGTTAGACCAAGGGGTCACACTCACCTCTCCTTTACTTGTATCAGGGTATTACTGTCAGCATCACCATCATCATCATCACCATCATCATCATCATCATCATCATCATCATCATCATCATCATCATCATCATCATCATCATTAGTTTGTTGGGAAACACTAGTAACTGCAATGTTTTGAAAGCATTGTTATCAGCAGTTGTTTGGAGAAAGAACTGAAGAAAAATTAAATGAGCCCTTCACAGGTAGATCCTCCCAACTCCTGGTCACAAACAAATTAGCAACTTCTTGGCATGGGCAGTGTACCTGTAACCCACATGTAATAGTCAGCACCAGCCCTATGGTCTATACATTTCTCTGGCATCTTTTGGATGCATTCTAGTTTTGATCTCAGAGTCTACAGTGCCGAGTCCATGTGTGTCGCATGTAAAATAAGCATGTTTTAAAATTGCTAGTTTTAATTAATGTTCCCCAGCTTTTACAGTTGAAGGGATATTGAATCATCATTCATTCACCTTTCCCACACCACTCATTCTTTTACAACCCCTTGTTATAACCCTTTTCAGGTATCCCTTCTCCAGAATGACAAGTCCACGTTTATTTGAAGTCTTTTTATATGAAGGGGAAGCTGAAGCCTCCCTAATGCACCTCACACTTAGCAAAATGAAAAAAAATGTAGATATTATACTGTATAATCTGAGAAATAATATTTGATCATGTAATTAGACTGTATCATAGGCAAATGCACTAGGGAACAGACTTAATGTTGCATGTACAACCTTAATTTTATTTCCTGACTTTTAAATGCCGAACTAGGCAACTTTAACATTTTCTTAATGCAATTTTTGTATGGAATATTATATAGGCTATTACATATGCATGCATCTTGAAATATGGAATACATTAGGCTGTAGCACACAGATTGTGGCACACACAGTCTGAGTACAAGATGTTGGCACTAGTCTTGGCTGGCACCAGCTCAAATTTACACAGGTCATTTCAGAGTGATGGTCTCAATGTTTCTGAGTGGCACTGCCCTATTGTTTATTTGGTATTTACTGTAAGCCTTACACAGGAGTGTTACAGAGAATTAGCTTGAGAACTCTTTTTTTAAAATGGATTGATGCTACTTTTTACAGCTTCCTTTTATACAAAGCTAGCCTTATTTGAATATTTAGGCTTCAGCAACTTAAGAGAAAAAGTATGTCCTCAGAAGCTTTAAAAATTATGAAAATGTAAAAGAATACTATAAAAACATAAAATAATTTTCCAAACATAAGGACACCATGGCTTTACTTCCTGATCTCTGCAGACCTCCCTGGGTATGAAGACAGCACAATCGAAAGCTAAGAATTTCCCCTTTCAAGTGGTAAGTGTAAGAAGTCCTTTTCTAGCTACAAAGGGCTATAAGATGACTGACTTCAAGGCTGACTTGTAAAGGATTAGACACTGTCCTTTCTCCATCTTGTTCCACACTGTAATGTCAGGGTATCTCTGAAGCTATATGGCAATTTTAGAGGTTAGAACAAATCCTTTGCAGGCATAGTACTGAACAAACTGCAGGGTAGACACTTGGATAAACCAGAATATAGGAATGATTGATGTAGCTCATCTAAATTATTCAATATTCAGTCATCAAATGAAAAATAAAACACACCATACATGTATTGTCATGAATTTGTGACACAAAAGAGTACTGTTGGACATGGGGTTTTATTTCCCTGGTCAAAGACACCTAATACGTGTCAGGATTACAAAAGTTTAATATCATATGACAAGAGCAAGATATCTACTGTCTTCAGAGGTTACTCTTGAAGAATGTCACCATGGACTGGATAGAATATACCACTAATAAATCACAGCAATCTTCTTCCAATAGACTAAGTGATTTTTGAAAAGGGCAAAAAAAAATCAAATAACATATTCAGCTAACAGGGTTTGATCAGCCGATCATCTAGTGAATATTAAAAGAGCTGATCTGATGAATAAATTATTCAGTGGAAGCAGGCAAAATTAACAAATTATGTATTTGCTGAACAACAGCTAAACCATTCAGCACATATATAATTAAATATTTATTCATACATATTTATAAATAGTGCTTACACATTTTTTTGTTTCATCCAGGTGAATAAAAACTCCCAACTCTTTTTTTCTTTCTTCTGAGGAAAGTGGAAAGACCCTGTCTTCTGAAAGCTTGATCTCAGGTCAGCATCTCATCGAAGCCAGCTTCATTTGCATTTTTAATCTATGTAAGTGAACATGTGAAATCTTAAATGTGTAAGTGTCAGGTTTTAATATTTAGTTTTCCAGTTTTCTGGATGCAAGTGTGTCTATCTGCAAGTCTGCAATTGTAAAGAAAAAAAGGCTATGTCTGTGCTCATGCTTTGGTCAAATGTACTGGGGCAATGGATTTTCTTTCAAACCTGGACAGCTGTCTTTTTTGATACTTGAGTTTTCCAGGAGCCACAGTATCTTGCTTTCATATATATATATATGGTTAGAAAACAACAATTTCTTTGGAAATCATGGTCCAGTCCATCATTAATGGTGCTGATCAGAGAGGACTTCTTCCCAGCAAAAGAAAATTACAATAACCTTAGTATTAAAAAACAAAAGCAGTTCAAGAAGTACAGAGACAGAAAAAAGAAGCAAAACCCCACAAGCCTTTTTTTCTTGCTAAATTCTACATAAGTGAAATGGTTGTTTGTGGAGGGACAGCAAGAAATGCTGTCATCCTTGCTTCCCTGAAGAGCCACTCTTCTACTAGCTGGGAAGATTTTAATAAATTTTTTAATGTTAGTCTAGATTAAAATAATGTAGGTTATCTAAATTTTGATCTTGTCTATTCTACCTAAGGATGGCAGAACTAGCATCAAACCCAGTAGATACTTCCATGGAGGGTGAATGATATATGACTTCCTCAATTTTAAATTAGGATTCAGAGATAGAGCATTAGCTAAAGTTAGCTCTCACCTCTCTGTTGATATCAATGGGCAAGTTCTTCTGCTGTAGGTGACAAACTCACTGTCACATAGCAAAGGAAACAAGAATATCATAATGACGGTGCTCAGGATATAAAAAGATTCTCAAGACAGAGTAATCACAAAAGCAAAGTTGACGGATACTTAGGGTATTCTCATATTATTATCTGACACAACCACACATATATTACCTTTTTTTTCCAGATCCTTTGCATTTAAACAAGGAAAAGCATACATTTTTATAGAATGTTACTTATTTGAAGTGCTGTTCTGAGATCACCTCTGGATGTCTCCTGGTAGCGCCTCACCTCTGTGTGGAGAGCCAGAGGTGGGTGATGCATCAGGTGAATTCCAGCCTCTGCAAATACAGCATCCGTGCAATTACCATTGAGCAAACATGGTCTCACCTATTTTTTTTTTTCTAGTAAATGTAGCTTCTGGTGGACACATTCCCAAGCATTAAGACTTGCAGGGTGATGGAATTCCTTCTCACTTGAAACTGCAACAGTCTCCTGGCCCTACTTCCACAAAATTTTGCCTTTATGTGCTGTTGCCTTTTTCCCCCCCCTCCATTTCTATTAATTTGGAATTCAATTTATTTTATGTTTCAAATATTTTGGAACCTCTCACAACTGAGCCATTTTGCAGTGCACCAGTCAGTGTGCAATTGAGGTCTCAGGAAACTCCAGGTTTTGCCCATCCCTTTCCTCTTTTCTGGACTGTAAGAAATTATTTTGCCCCCAGCTTTTTAGGATTTCCCACAGGATTAATAGTGCTATTTCTACATGATTACTAACGTAGAGGAAGTCCTTTATTTCAGTTCCATGAAGTGGTTGAACTCTGCATTTAACAATTTCATATAAGTTTTAGGAGCTGCTTGAGAATGGGATAGTGATGAATGGAAATGCGGGGAAGGGTTTGCACCCTTCAGTTCCTAGGCTCTCTTTAAAACTGGGAAAGACATCTAATCCAGGCTGAAGCCTCACTTCAGCAAAGAATCATGTGACATTCCCATGCCTTCATCACTGTTGGTATCTCCAGGCATCTTTCAGGCCTGTGTTTTTCATCAGATTAAGCTGAGTTGACTCTGCTCAGTAGACACCACAAGGCTGATCATGTGTATCCTGTTGTGCTTAAACCACAGTCAGGTTCCCCATCTAGATGAGTTTAAGGAAGATTTTGCTTCCAGCTGTTTTTCTCTGTCCATCCCATCTGTGTTTTCATTGTAACTGATGTGCACAGCTTGCTTGACAAAATTTTACAGTATTTTTTAACAGCCATCAAGCTGTGTGAGTGCTGGGCCACTTCAATGCAAAATACCAGTGGAGTCTCTCCTTGGGGAAATCAGCATTTTCTACTCTAACTGAGCTCTAGCTCAGTGTGACTTCTGACCTGCAAGGACCGCCTTTTTGCAAGCCTGGACAACAGAGATTGGGAAGTACATGAAGGGCAGGAACCAGCAGGACCAACGAGAGTCACTCAGGGCTAGCCAAGAAGTTGGGTCCCAGCCTGCGGAACAGCAGCTCTGCCTTTAGGTGCACAGCCAGCAGACGTCTCAAGGGGCTGGTCTCAAAATGCCAAGTGCTTCAAGATGAGGACTAAGCATTGCAGAGAGCACCTATGCATCATAGAGCAACTCTGCATTATATGGTGATGGCCAAGACCAAGAGGGGGCACGAAGCCTGGGCAAGGGCCAGGGCAAGAGCTAATGCTCTAGGGAGGTGAAGCTACTCCAAAACATTCCAACATAGACAGTGAAGATTTTTTAGGGCAGATGGAAATTTGGACTATGTTATGCCATTTGTTTTATCCATGATGTATTTCTAACAACAACAGCAACAAGTATCCTATACTGTTTCTCCCTGTTTGAAACTGCTATATAGGCTATCTTTAATTAAAACAAGCTTTTCCATGTGTCCACAATTGATTCCTTAAAATATTAATAATTTTCCCTACATTGGGTGTCAGAGCCATTACTTTTTCCTGTGTATCCTTTAACTATATTTAAATAATTCATTTATCCATTTTCCAACCCTCGGGGAGACTTGGGGTTTCTTTTACACAACGTGATCCCATTTAAAACAGAGGATATTTCCTCCTCCTGAAGTTATAGGATATTTTCTTTTTTTCCAGTGTTTACTCAGCATAAGAAACCAGTTAGCAACCATTTTATTAAGACTCAAATGTAGCATGGAAATATGTGTCTGCCTGTGTATAAATGCCCTTTCCACTGCTCATCAATCTTGCACTAATTAGAAAGACAAAAATATTTTAAAACCAATTAATGTCACTGAGAAACATTCCAGTAATTCTCAAAATACAATGTAACCATGATAGATACATTTCAATTATTTTAAAGTGTTTTCGCAGAGCACTGAGTAAGCATAAGGGAAAAGAAGGGGCATAAAGCTGCACTGCTTGGCTGATGAATCTCTGACATAGGATGTGGATTAAGGCTTAAGTGAGACCAGCAGTTCACATTCTCCCTCAAAAAGCTCCTGAGTCACCTGATTAAAGTGCAACCTTGACAAATATGCACAGCGTTGTCTCTCACAGTTGGAATCACCAAAGAGGCTAAAAACAGCACCATGCGCTGCATAATCTCTAACCTCAGGGGACAACAAAAACAGAGAATTGCTGTGTCAATCTCATTTCCTTGTTAGGCTCATTATCATAAATGCAGGCCTTTGGTTTTGAATGCTGCACTTCAATAACATTTACCTATCAACAGCTGCTGAAATATTGAATTCCACAGCCATCTTTTCCTTTTGATGCTTTCTCTTTTGTTTCTTTATCCATAAACATGAGCAACTGAGCTAAGCTTAAATTAACTAGCTGGGGTTAAATGTTTAGGGCAGCAAATTATGGCTAGCCTGCTTGCAGAGTGGTTTAGATTACAGAGGAGAGTTGCCAATCTTAGCTCTCATCATGCACTCCAAATGTGCAGAGCAATATTGGCAGTTCATGGCCAAATCCTGCATGCTTTAGTTATCACAGGAGCACTGCTCCCATGAATAAGTGGAGCAAGATTTAGCCCCTGCTCAGAAGATAGAGATGAATCACACTTTTATTCTTTGAGTACCTCACAGTACCTTCAACACAGGCATGTTCAGTGATTGATAGCCTGTGTCTAGATTGGGTATTTTTCTATATACTGACAAATATTCTCTTTGTGATGATTTCTAGGAGCCGAGGAGTATATACTGCAGCAGTGTTTGGTTTCTTATTTTTCATTGTGCCCATTGTCTTTGTTTTGATTAGTTTTTTTTCCAAGGGTCAGTTACTTCCCATCATTTTTCCGCTCAGAGTGCTCTGCAATAATCCTGTTACAGATCTCCAGCCCTTAGTGTCAGTGAAACAGTGAAAACTTCCATCAGTAAACACGTAGCAAAAGACACAACCTTCTCTTCAGGGTCAAATCCCAAGTCGTGGCACAGTCTAAGGGAAATGAGGGTGCCTGGCTTTCTGAAAATGAGCTGCTGGTAGCTAAGGCTTTTTTTTTTTCTTTTTTTTTTTAAGTTGATCAAGGTAAAGGCTGTGTGTTAACTGTTTTCATCCAGTGTGCAACCAAACCAGGGCTGTAATCTAGAGTCAAATGTCTGGTTAATAATAATTTCATGATTCCATGCTGAGACCGCAGGGGAGCTGTAGGCTGTGCTGCAGGGAGCAGCCATGGAAATGGCAGCCCAAAACCACTCACAGCAGATAGAGCAGCATCTTCCCATACTTAGAGACCATCACTTCACCCCACCTGCCTCTTTGCCAGTCTGGGGCCATGCTCCTCAACTGCAAAGGCATGTAGTCCTCCTGCAAGGGTGACCGCACATCTGTACAAGGCTCAGGAGCAAAATGGTGTTTCCTTAAAAAAAGGTGTCCCATGAAAGAAAAGGTAGGACCACTGGGGTTAAAACACTTTTACATCACAGGACTGAGCTGCAGGAGCCCATCAGATTAGACACACAGCGCAATCTTTTGGCCACAACACCAGAGTCCCTCATCTGAAATTCCCAGGAAATCATAAAAGGAAATGAGGGGAGACATCAACACATTCTTTACATCTACATACCCAAAAGAATCACTGAGAACAAAAATTAGGGGAAACGCTGAGCTTTCCTAAAAACAGCTGAAGTGATATTTTGGATGGGCACTTTCAAAATCCTCAGCAAGCAGATTCAATTAAGAAATTCAGCACATATTCTATTTTCCTCACAGATGAGGTCCCCACGTAATTTCAATGGCTTTGAGCCCCATTTACTTCAAACCTGCTTCTCTCTTTATGTCCATGGAGAGCCAGCCCCTGCCCGATGATCTGACTGGACCCTGGTATAGAGGGCAGCTTGGAGGACATGATCTGTCACCCCTGATTTCTCTGTCTGTACGAGGCTCGTGCTAGGCAAGGGTTGTTTCCTCCACAAGGAGCTGAGTAGACATCTACACCACAGAGCAGCAAGATCTGTGAATGTAGTTGACGCCTGAGAAAGCAATTTTGGGCTGTTGATTTGAATCTATTAAGAGCCTAATACTAACTCTGTACAATTTCAATACTGACCTCCAAGAGCTGTGGTGGCAGAGGCCAGTCAGATGAGACAAGGTGGAGGACATACCTAATTTCTGAAGGACACACTTAATTTCTGAGTGAGAACAATTTCTCTCACACATATTTCTAGTCTTTCTTTTGCATTACAGTATAATTATTTTATTTTTTTTTTTAAGCGCAAGTGATCAGACTCAGTCGGGAAACAAAGAGACTTATGATTGATTTTGCTTAGGTAAAACAGCGATTTCTATTACACTAGCCTTTACTTAGATGCTTTTGGCTGCTAGAAGGAATTGATTTATTCTACTTGTCAAAAAAATCAAAACCAAAACCAGCCCAGCTCCAGGTACACCCTGCATGAAACAAATGCCTGGCTTGTAGAACTTAGCTCCACTTTTCTGCAGTAGATGGGCTGAAGACTGCAGGAGTTAATTACATCAGTAGAGAAGGGTCGCTTTTCATTTCCAGCGAGCCCGACTCTGACTAAATAAAAAAAGCTGAAATGGGAGAGCGATGACCACAATAAGTGGCCAAAACTCCACGTGATGACAGAGGAATGATTTCCCACTGCTGCCACTTAAATACAACTAAGGTGTTCTGCAATTTTACTTCCACAAGCCAGAGGGTTTATTGTAATCCTGACAAATTATAGCAACAGAAGCAGGTGAGAAGTGGGACAGAAGAAGGGAAATGTTAATGCAAAATATAAAATTGCCTCGCAGAAAAGAATGGAGAGAGCAAGTGAGCAGTTTGTTATCGTTTATTTTTCTTCAACATATCATTTGGTTTCAGCTGTCTCCCATCTCACCCAGATCTCCACCATTTCTCAGAAACGTCTCTCGATGGCATCTCATTCTCCTCCTGTCTCTCACCATCGTTTCATTATTTCTTAACTGTCCCTGAAAGGGCCCGGGCAGGCGACGGGGGGAACGTGAGCGGGGGAAGCGGGACCAGCCGGCGCCCCACGCGTCTGCCCCATTTCAGCAGTTTGCAAAAAGCGGGCGGGAGGCGTTGCAAATAATGTTAAATGTGATTAATCTCCCTGATTCCTGGAAATCTGACATGCATGAGTTACAGCGAGACCTCTTTTTTTCGCCATGAAATGCTTTTGCATAATGAGAAAGAAAATGTCCTCTGTGCCCTAATCAACTCTGACAGGTCCTGGACTCCCAAATACTTTTATTAACGGCATTATTTATTTCATCCCCAATAACCGGGGAGGCGGGCCCGCGGCTCGCTCCGTGCGGGCACAGGGAGGGAGGGAGGGATGGCCGGCGGGCGGCGGGGCTCCGCGCCGGCCGAGGGGACACAAAGTTTTTGCGGCGGCCGTCTCTCGGCGGGGCGGGGCTGTATCGGAGCCCGCGGCC